>JARKIP010000243.1:37500-38642 GCA_029990175.1 Petunia secreta | reverse complement strand
TGGTATTCAAGCTCTTATTTTTGCAACTTTAGCCGCGGCTTATATAGGTGAATCCATGGAGGGCCATCATTGAAATAGTCTTTTTTTGCTTAGCCCAAAGCAATGTATAAATGTATATGGTGGGGGTGGCTCAAGAGAATTACTTAACTTAGGGAATAGAATAGGGGAATCGAAATATACAACTATGTTATATACGATCTAGAGTGATAGCAAAAAAATTACGATGATATTAAAGAGTAAGGGGAAAAAGATCTAAAAAAAGATCTTTTTCCTAAAAATCCCCTTTCCTTCACTTAATATCATACTTCGTCTCAATGAATATTCACTTTAGATTGCTTAGTCCATCTCATTATTAATTCATTGTTAAAACAATTTGAAGATAAGAATTTTTGTCAAAAATTCTTGTTGTATAGGTTTACGACGTGTAATTAAATAAAATTAAATAAAAAAAAAGGCGAAATGATTTCCCTTTCAGTTGATTTTATTCAACGATTGACCAAAATATTAATAATTAATAAATTTATTATTAATTAAAAAATTGCATGAACTTAGATCAATCAAATAATGATATTTCTATACATATGGAATTATTCGGCCTAATAAATTTGTCCATTTAGATTTATCTAGGTGGAATAATAAGAAAAGGTAAGGTTCAAAAGAATTTACAAAAAAGGGATTTTTTTTAGTATTTTAGAAAGGATCGGTTAGGAGAGGGAGGTATCTGTCATTGAATAACTATAAGCCAACCCTTCTAGATCTTTCGACGCTTGATTCTCGAATAGGATTGAATCTAAGATGAATGCTTGGTTTACGTTATGGAAGAAAGACATGTATATGTGATATTAGATATTGACTAGTGCTAGTTATATATGAAATGAACTAAGGATATATTTCATTTTCCCTACTACTCTAGGGGATTCTAATAGACTAGAAGTCCTTCCGGCCCCTTGTGACTGTGAATTGAATGAATAAACGGATGAAATCAAGAAATAAATCAACTAACAGTTCGAACCAAGAAATGGAAGAACGAAAGTCGTATGGGCTCACAAAGACTCTGTGGCTAAAAAGTAAGAAAGAGATCTCGACGTAGTTCTGATGATTCAATAATCTTATTACTTCAATCCGAAGTTCTTAGTTACTTC
>JARKIP010000243.1:27500-32500 GCA_029990175.1 Petunia secreta | reverse complement strand
TATTTACTTTTACAAAAATTTCACAAAAAATGGGAATTTTTTCTTGTTGCTTGAATATTCACTATTCAATTAAAATGAAATATTACAACTATAACAGGCATTTTGGTTTTCAAATTCAAATTCGTTGGAACAAAAGAGGCCCGGCTGGGTACTGACCAGACCAGGCCATGAGAATAAGAGGGTCCTTTCGAACAAAATCAAGTAAAGTAAAGAAGACCTCTTTTCTTTGTCTTGATATTCTTGACTCTTCTGAGCCCTTCATTTACTTTAGATAAAGAGATAAAGGAAATTGATGATAAAAGTTGTACATATCTATATAATATAGAAAGAAGAAAAGAGAGAAAGAAAGATTCTTTCCTTTATCTTATGTGCTATCTCATGTAGTAATTTTATTTTTCAATTGGGAGAGATGGCTGAGTGGACTAAAGCGGCGGATTGCTAATCCGTTGTACGAGTTAATCGTACCGAGGGTTCGAATCCCTCTCTTTCCGTTCCGTTGATGACTTGATTTTTTTTTTTCAAATTTCGAAATCCTTTGTTCTTATTCTTAGTTAAATGTGTGGAATAGACCAAATGCTAAGAAAATTTGAAAATCAAGCAAGGAAAAAACCTTTTTATTTTATTCTTCACGTCCAGGATTACGTCCGGGATCATTAGATAGGAATCCAAAGATGAAGAGAGAAACAAAAAATATCACTACTGTGTAAACGAAGAGTTTGAGAGTAAGCATTACACAATCTCCAAGATGATTTTTTTGAAAAAAAAAGAGAATAGATCATCCATTTTTCTACCGCATATCCTAGTTTGACACCAAGCAATGAAGCTCTTTCTCTAAAAGAATTTTCAGAAATTCTTTTGTAATAAGAGTTTGTCATTAACCAAAAATTTTTTATATCCACAATTAGATATTGTGAGGAGCCTAATAAGGTCTTTCACTGGAAAGGAAAGCGTCAAAAAATAAGGAAATAAGTTAAGCCGGATTTCTCGTGACTATCCAAGAATTTCAATGTTTGAATCGAGGTTTCAAACGGTAAAGCTTATCTGATTTTATTTATTTTATAATTTTTTATCGAATAAATCATGAATTTTCTAGGATATTATTAAGGATCTCATCGAAAACTTACAGCAGCTTGCCAAACAAAGGCTAAGAGAAAAAAGAACAGAGGTATGACTGGCATAATATCTACGATTGGATTCAAAAAAGCATAGGCCTCGGGCAATTTGCCGAAGAAAAAACTACTCGAATAAAGGGTCGAATTAAGACAGATACCGATCAAACTAAAGGTATTAAGCATAACAGACTTTTTGTTCTTGGGGATAATTGCATTTTGATTGAGTTATTGATATAAGGAAAAGGAAAGTAAGTAAGGTAATCAAAAAATCCTTCTTTTTCTTTGAACCCACCCAATCAAAAATCCTCCTTTTCTCAAAGGAGAATCGAAAAAATCATATTTTCATACAATATCTTAATTGAATTATATGTAATGATCAATAAATTAAGTTGAATTCTATATCTACACATACCAAAAGCATACCAAAATCCTAGTACCAACCTAATCTATTCTATAGATATTTGGGCTAGAGTTGACAAACAAACAAAAACAGCAATATACTTTATTAGTATAGAATAGAAATCTAAATGGGGCGTGGCCAAGTGGTAAGGCAACGGGTTTTGGTCCCGCTATTCGGAGGTTCGAATCCTTCCGTCCCAGAAAACATATATATATTCTATGAGAACATAGATTGCTTTTTTAATAATGTTCTGTTTAAAATCGAAATGTTAGCTGGAATGTTATTGTTGTTTCTGATTTTTTTCTTCGATGAATCTTTTTTTTTTTCAAAAACTGAATCGAGATGCGAAAGAATGTATATTCTCTATCCCCTAAATTAGCCTAATTAGATTCAATTTTCTTTTTTATGGATTTCTTTACTTTACTTTTCGCCAAGAGGGGTTTTTTGGTACTAATTAAATTCACTAAGTCTCTTAATTTTTAATCAATGAGTTAGGCTAAAATATCAAAAAATAGGAGCAAAAACTTTACTTAACCTCTACTTGTTTGGCTTTGTGCCTAGACAAGCTCGCATTTCGTAAAAAAGACTAGGACACCCCCTTCTTTTGATTTATGCTGCATCAGTCCCATAGAATGGGGTAGACAGGAGTTAATAAGTAATGGGAAGGCATTCATTTCAATATCTATAAACGGCGACAATTACTCAGTCTATTTGATCGAATTGATAGATACGAAAACCTCCCCATTTCTTTGGGTTTTATCAATCAGATGAAAAAAAGAATAAGAATTAAAATCTTACCTTACATTAATCTTTTTTTATCCATCTCATAAAAAAATTGGATTTGTTGTTTGGTCTAGTTATCTATTTTAGCTATTTTAAATCATTGAAATCGTTGATGATTCAATTAAAAAAAAAAAGAAAGACTTATCTTCTTTCCTAAGATGATCAAAAGTGGTCTTTAACTATCAAATTTTCTTCAAAAAATGATGTCGTTTTTCAATTTATTCTACATTAGAAATATAAATAGTTTTAATCATTCCTTAGCCTTAGAAGCGGAATCTTTGCTATTTGAATGCTATTTGAAGAAGTATGAAATAGGTAAATCTTTCCTATTGAGTCACGTGAAGATGCAGAATAAAAAAGAACTCATTTATTCGTCTTATTTATTATTATTTATATAAATAATTGATATTTTAAATATTTTTGAATATGTTAGATAAATTAATATTAGCGATGGGGTCTTACTAAGACTTCTTCAGAAAAATCTTTTATCCACTTATCTCTATAGTAACCTATATCTATAGTATAGATAATACTATAGATTATGGTGTTTATACATCAGCCGAACCAATGACTATTCATGATTCCATAATTGAATCAATTCCATACCGGTTCTTAGAGGAATGTTATGGTAAAACTTCGTTTGAAACGATGTGGTAGAAAGCAACGTGCGACTTGAAGGACACGATCCGTTGTGGATTTGTACATCCACCATTTTATGTAGGAATGAAGGTGCTCTTGGCTCGACATCATTGGTTCTGTTTCATTAGAACCCCTTTGGCTTGGAATGTAAATAGTCCATGATGGAGCTCGAGTAGAAAGTATTAATTTATTTCTCGGGGCAAGGGTCTAGGGTTAATGCCAATCAATAAAAAAATTGGAACAACTTCGTAAATATATCTTCGGTATGGAAATCGAAAGAATCCAATTCGAGCAAGTTTCCACTTCAAAAATTTCTTGGAATTGATCAAACTTTTTCGATCCAAAGTGTTTCACGCGGGAATCCATCGTCTGTAGGATTCTTTCATAGAAATCACAAAAAAGGGTATGTTGCTGCCGTTTTGAAAGGATTAAAAAGCACCGAAGTAATGTCTAAACCCAATGATTTAAAATAAAACAAAGATAAAGGATCCCAGAACAAGAAAAGGCCTTTTAAATTGTCTTAATAACTGGATCAGACTGAAGAATCCAAATCGATTTTAAACGAGACAAACATAAAAGGAGGAAAGACCACTCAATAAATGAAATTGCCGAAAGATTTTCCTTTGAACTATTTGAAAGTTATCCAACTTGAGTTATGAGACTACGGATGGTTTTTTTTTTCATTTTCAGGAAGAAAGAAGAAAAAAAGACTTAAATCTTTAATTGATTTGATCATTTTATGGACCCATTTGTCATTTCTTAGATAGAATTCCATACAGAGACAAAACCTCGAATCAATCATTTTTCTCGAGCCGTACGAGGAGAAAGCTTCCTATACGTTTCTAGGGGGGGTGTTGTTCATCTACATCTATCCCAATGAGCCGTCTATCGAATCGTTGCAATTGATGTTCGATCCCGAAGAGAAGGAAAAGATCTTCGGAAAGTGGGCTTTTATGATCCGATAAAGAATCAAACTTATTTAAATGTTCCTGCTATTTTATATTTCCTTGAAAAAGGGGCTCAACCTACAGGAACTGTTCAGGATATTTTAAAGAAGGCGGAGGTTTTTAAGGAACTTCGTTCTAATCAACCGAAATTCAATTAAGGAAATAAATTAAGGAAATACAAAAAGGGGGGGGTAGTGATTTGTATATAACTTTATATTACTTTTCTCTTCTATTTTTTTGTATTTCCTCCCTTTCCTTTTCTATTTGTATTTTTTTATCATTGCTTCCATTGAATTCCGTGTTGTATAACGACAAAACCTCTTATTTTATTGATCCTCTAAATCTAAAATAGAAAATTCGGGCATTTCCTTCAATTTCAATTGGGTGGTTTTCTTTTTTTCATTGGAACTCTGCTAAAACTAAAAAAGAAATCAAGTTTGCTTATCTCACTTAACTTGATTGAATCCATTTATTCTTTATTTATTCTCCCACCTATACCTTTTTGTATCTATTTTTTTGGATTCGATTTGTAGTGCGAATCCAACACAAGTCCTTTTTTTGTAATATTTTTTATTGTTTTCAATTGAAATTTCTTTTGTTTTTTTTTTTATTCTCTTTTTTTTTTTTGAATATTCAATATTTATATTTATATTGACAACAGTGTATCGAACAAATATAATTCATTGTGATAAATGAAGTGGATCTATTTCGTTTTATTTTATGTTTTAAATTAATTAGCAAATGTTACTGTAGTTTTTTATATTTCTTCCTTCAATGGTTTTTGGTTGTCTTGTCTAATCTCTTTATTTCCTTTTCTTCGGATTGGGTCTACACAATTTTTTCGATATTTTCTTCGGGTTGCTAACTCAACGGTAGAGTACTCGGCTTTTAAGTGCGGCTAGTCTCTTTTACACATATGGATGAAGTGAGGGATTCGTCCATACTCTCGGTAAAGTTTGGAAGACCACGACTGATCCTGAAAGGGAATGAATGGTAAAAATAGCATGTCGTATCAACGGAAAGTTCTGAGAATTTTTCATTGTTCCTAGATCAATATAAAACCCTATTCTAATTCTTGGAATCTTGGAACGGAACAAAATAAAGTTGGGTCGAATGAAT
>JARKIP010000241.1:0-385339 GCA_029990175.1 Petunia secreta | reverse complement strand
AGTAAGTTCCGCGTTTGTGGACAAACCAACTATTGATCAAGCATAGAATCTGCAATTGTGGATAATAGGGTCCGCGTTTGTGGGCAGTTCAACCATTGGAGGAACATAGGATCAGTGCCTATGTATACAGTTCACCATTGAAAGCAGCATAAGATATATAAGGTTCGCAGTGGTAAACATGACAACAATTTGCAGCAGAGCAAGGTCCGCATCGGTGGCATAACATTGGAAAAACACTTGGATGAGATATCGATCAAGCAAGCATAAGACAAAACAATTACCCGGCTCAACAGGGAAGTTTACTTTATCTTTATCTTTATATCTATTGTATTTATCATGATTTTACTGCAGGGTACTCCCCAATCTCTCGACAAACTCCTGCGTCCCACTCTCACACCTGCTCCTAAAATCACTACCAATTATGCAACCGCAAAGCCTCAAACACATACAAAAGCAAAGCCTAACCCTACAGACAATGCCTTTTGCTACGCCCTCAAGCTACCTATCTTGCCAAGTTCCATTCTACAATTCCATACTCGCACCGGTGGTCTACCTAATCCTTCCTTGTCGATTGGATGTCAGTTTCGTATTCCTTCCTATCTGTATCCATCTGCGTCAATCGTGCGTATTTTCGCGCTTAATCATGCCCGTCTGCTTGAATCGTGCGCATTCATAAATTCGCTCCTCAAATGTCTCCTAGCTTTGTCAAGGTAATATTGAAGGCGAGATTGCTCATTTATCGAGATGAAGTGGAAAATATGTCCTTGTAAACTCCTCTTTATGGGTGTGTCGTGCACCACATTTTCATAACTAGGATGATTATAAGCCTCTTTTTCCCACGCTCGATCTATCGATGTTATTTCATCTCCGACAATACCTTTGCTTTATTCTTACCAAAAGGAAAAGCATATACGAATTTGAACTTTACATACTTGGATAAGGTTTAGGCTTTACATCCAAAATCGTGCGCCATAAATATCTCACACAGGCAATACGCCATTCTAGAACTACACACGGCCTGATTCTCGTGAAACCCGAGATATGTAGGTAACTCAGAGACCGGGGCTCGGCCAAAAACACCCCCAAAACTCCCATTCTCCCATTCCAATATTTTTGCTTACCAGTCGTGACAAAATTGGGTATTCCGTCAACTATCTTTGCCCGAAGACTCTTTCATCATCCCCGGGCAAAGAGGGGCAGCTGTTGACACCCAATTTTGTCCCTTTGTTTTTTGCAATTTGGCTATATTTAATTAAAATTGATAAGTGTAATTTTTTCAAATAAAATTGCATTAGACAACGTGCATTTACGTGTGTAATATTTATATAGTATTTATTTAATTGTGATTATAATTATGTAATAGCATTCATTTAGGCTATTTTCTAAAATACGTGTACTATTTGTGTATTTTAACGCATTACGATATTATTTAATAATTATTGGTGGCTATTTATATCTAATTAGTATTATTTGTGGCCATCTATATATATTTATAATTAAATGCATTTATTTATAATTTTTTATAAAATTTCCTATTTTATACTAATTATTTATATTTATAAGTATTTTAATTAAATACTAGTCATTTTGCTATTCTACAATCCCATTCCTATTACATTCAGTCCACGTCATTGCCTTTTGTCCACGTGTACGCCACCTAGGCTTCACATAAGCCAACACCTCACTTATTACACTCTTAGCAACATGTACAACTTCTTTAAGAATGTGTACAACTCACTCCAGCATGTGGTACAACTCCCAAAGCGCCTATAACCTTACACTTCAGCATATATCACTTACACACACATATATACACGCGCCTACGTGGCACGATCCCAGCCGTCTATCCCTTAAATCCGACGGCCCACATTATTTCTCCCATTTACAACTATACACACACCCATCTTCCCAAAACCCTAAATCATAACTCTATTTCCCTTTCCTAAACACTCAGCCGTCGCCTCCTCATCCTCTCTCCCCCATTTCCAAAAAATCGTCCAAATACACCCACATTCACCGTATCTCCGCCATTAACGACTCCTCACCTAAATCAAGTGATCTTATCTCCTTCTCTCCTCACTGTCATGCTACTTCAACAAGGAAAAAAGAATCGCAATAAATCCCCGCGAATCAAGCAAGAAAATAGAAAATCAAGACATAATACACACACCACGAGAACGAAAAATGGAAAGCTTCAAGCTGATCTTCCCGAATCTGAGCCAAAGCAGACAAGAATGGAAACCAAGCGGGCATCACGGTAATGTATTTCTTTTCACAATTTTCTCTCTAATTCTATGAAATTTGTTGACTATTATTTTCATTTTACTGAGTCTTCTAGAGTTAAAAGGTAGAAATTAGGTCATACGCTTATCATGTATTCTTATTTTGATTTAAAAAAAATGGCAAAAGATCAAATTGGCACCGTGGGTATGGATTATGATCTTTAGAGATTAATCAAAACGTGAATTTGACTTTTCCCTCTTAGTTTAGCATGAATATTCCTTGCTTAGGTTGTTACTTGTTAGAGTTACTCCCTGGAAAGTAAATTGCAAACTATTATTAGTATTATTTTTTAACACGATTTTTGCACATATTTTATATGGTAAAAAATACAGCATTCTTGCTCCTTTATGGATACACTTTTAACGGTAATAAAATACCTTTCTCACAAGATTTTCTAGCAAATTACATATTATGTATTTAAAGGACAAATATTCCTCTTTCCTTTAGTCTTAAAACTAAATCTTGCTTTTCCTTTTATGGTTAGTTTAATACATTATTTTTACACTATAAATAGTACTTCTTTTTTCACCAAAAGGCATACTTGAAGTCACTGGTTTTGACTCTCTCTTCTATTAACAAATATCCAAGCAAAAAACTCTCCCCCCTCTCTCTTTCCTACGTTGCTTTGCCAAAAAGCTATCGATCAACAGTTTGGTTTGGTTTTGTTTTTGGTAGACTTTCTCACTCCTCTATTCACATTCCCTTTCAAGGTACTACTATAAACTGGATATATGGAGTCTTTATATTCATTTACCTAGTGTGAAACTTGTTGATTTGTTTGGGTCTGCATTAGACCACTGCTAACCTTTCTGCAAGAGTTTGCACAAATTTGAGATAGCCAAGAGGCTATACTCTCGTCATTTAACTTGCAGGTTTTGGAGCATGAAAGTAAATGAATTGAACGGATCTCTGAAACAATAGGGACAAAGGCCCTTTCTCTTCTTACTTTCTTTACTTTAGCAATCTATGTAACTAGGCTTAAATACTTAAATGTATTTGTTAGGACCTACTTGTTTGTATAATCATCATAAGATGCAACTGGTTCAGGACAGGTGTTGGACGCTGCTATAAGCAGTAACATTGGCTATGCAGGGGCCATTTTCCTAATCAAACTCTTTATTTTTTATGGTAAATGCTAAATTCGAAAGACTAGTGTAAAATAGACTGCATGTGCAAAACTGTGAATACTGGAATTGTTAGTAGGTTTGTGGAAACGTAAATTTATAATTTTGTAGCAGGTTTT
Source organism: Petunia secreta (assembly GCA_029990175.1). Taxonomy (NCBI): domain Eukaryota; kingdom Viridiplantae; phylum Streptophyta; class Magnoliopsida; order Solanales; family Solanaceae; genus Petunia; species Petunia secreta. Next base: position 381,813 of record JARKIP010000241.1, on the reverse strand, counting down.
AATATTTGGTCCTGAAGGGATTGTTTCTGAAATTGTATGTCCAAAATTAGTTTATTTATGCAAAATTGATTTTTTAGAAACTGCATCAGTATTTAACGGGTCTAAAATATAAATTAAAAAGTTGATTTAGGACTGTTTGTGCAATCCTGGTTTTCTTGAAACGATAATATTTTTTTTTAAGGAGCTGAAAATGCAAGAAAGTGCAAAAGTAGGATTGTTTCTGTAAAATTTAATTTTTGAAAAGTTGAAACAGTGGAATGACGGGTTCAAAATCACTGTCTTCTACAGCCTGGCGACGAATTGACTTGTATTATAGTTTGTTTGCTTATTTGGAGTTCATTTAAATTTGAAAATTATTTTTACTTAATACAATTTGCTTGTTTGCACATATGACCGTATTTGCTTGACGCCTAGTCTAGTTATGGGGCATTAAATCAAATTAGGGGTCTAGATATTTTGTTTTAGTAGTTGTTCTAACGAGATATTAAGTTGGGGACGCTAGCAAAACTTTAGGACGTGAAGATATTAGCATGCATTTTAGTTTAAATATTAAAGATGGTATGGGGGTTAAGGGAATTAAGCCCCTCGGAAGTGATGAAATTACCCGAGCTATATATTGATAGTAGATTTTGAAACTATCGTCCCTTACGAAAGCCGGGTTTTGATCCGAATAGGACAGTAAAATCTAGGGCTATTTATATAAGTAATTACTAATTTGTTATTATTTTGTGGCTATTTTTGCAACATGACTATTGTTTCAAATTGTTTATACAAGTACATTAAATTGCCTATTCGCTTACTTTGCAGCCCATATCTTTTTCGTTTACTTTATTTAGATTTTGTTCTTTTATAAGCAATCTGTAAACCCAATATAAAAATCGGCCGGGAACCACGCTTAGTGGAACCTAGGAGGTGCCTAACCCCTTCCTTCTGGGTTACTTCGAACACTTACCCGAATCTCTGAATAGTAGATCAACCCGGAGTTATTCTTTAAATGAAATTAGAAATTAATAGGTGACCTAATACGCCTAGAATAATTTATTAGGTGGCGACTTCAAAACTCAATCCAAACGAGTTACCCAAGTCGGACAACACTTACAGATTTAAAGTGGGGTGCGACAGAATGGCGACTTCACTGGGGACTAAATGTTCTAACCATTACGATTTTTTATATTGGGTTTATTATTGCTTTTATTGCTTTGTTCAATACTAACTTTTTCTCTTTGCAGGTGGGCAATCTTTTACATTTTGTATTTTTTTTATTATATGATATTTAGTATATTATTGAATTTATTTGTTGCATTTCGTTCATACTCCTCCTCTCCTGGAAAATTGACACTTACACACACACAAACGATTACGTGGATCTCACGGTCGTTTCACTCTCAAAAAACCCTTTAGGAGGGACGGTTGGGATAAGTTGGTCCGTGGTACAACCAACAATTTTAAACGTTCCCACCCCTTGGTTGTCCGCCTGGGGGAACCATGTCCTTGTCTAGATTAGCCAACTCTTAATGAAGTCTCTTTTTAGGGACCATGCATCATGTCATAATTAGGAGATTTTGACTTCGGCTCATGTTTAAGTCTATTAGTTCACCATATTTGAACGAACCACCCTAAGGGACGTTTAAATATATTACGTGCACATCTATTTAACGTTGAACGTGTCTAATGTAGACTATTTATTCTCAAAAGTGTGGATCATCTAATTATTTATTTTTGTTGGAGGATGCCACAAGTCGAAAATTTGGAAAATCAAATAAAACATATTTTAAGTTGATCTTTCTACTTTTGTTTAACAAAGTCAACTATTTATTTCTATAAATGGAAATTGTTATAGAAATCAATTATTTATTTCTATTTACGTATGAATTTTTTTTTACATTCATACAAAACCAATTATTTTATAACATTATTTGAGCCAAGATTCTTGGAACGTAGGTTTCAACTAACTCCCTCTCACTTACACCTTTCTCACCACTCCCACTTCCCTCCAAACCTCCCTTATGGCTCCTTGTACCTGCAAAAGACATTTTAAGAAAGTGCAAAGGTTAGTATAAACAACCTCACTTGCTCTCCCTTACCTTTGGTGGTGGCTCTCAACACTCCTTTTAGGGTGCACACTCCCAAACCCCCAACCAAAGATGCCCTTATCTCTTTTAGGAACCACAATGAGAAGATCAATCAACTAGTACACCCAAGTAATGGTTCGGAATGGAGTTTAAGTGACTCGATGTACGGAAGCTATTTTAATGCGCACTTGAAGCAAGCAAGTTCTATGACTTTAAGTAAAGACTCCAACACACACAACACCCTAAAGGATCAAAGATTAGTATTAATAAAGTAGGACTAATACTCTAGAAACACTAACCAAGAGGTACGGAAGCGAAACAAACACAAAAAACCAAGAATACAAGCTGCCCGGAACAAGCAGCGAACTAGGCGGAGGGGCCTAGTGCTAGGCGGGGCGCCTAGAATAAAGGCAGCTAGGCGGGGCGCCCGAGTGTAGGCGGGGGGCGCCTAGGAAAATTGCCTCCTTAGGCAGTAAGCAATCCAGGCGGGCCGCCTAGAGCAGGCGGGGCGCCTAAGCCTGGAACAGTTCCAACTCGTTCCAAATTTGTTCCAACTCGATTTTCAAGCCCCAAATCCGATGTTTTCAACTTGTTTTCACAATCCAATGATACCCAAAGTTGTTTTTGATCTTTCTTAACAAACCTCAATCAAATTAACATCCAAACAATCAATCAATTTCAAGATTCAATGCCAAGAAACTCAAGAACAAGGGGGTTTTTCAAAGGGTCTTCAAAAAGGATTGTGATTCATCAAACTTGGTGTTATACATGTTCAAATCCCACCAAATTGGTACCGAATCGTTTGTTTTTCAATGAAGATCAATCCCCAATACCAAGTTTTCAATCAAGCATCAGTCCAACCCAAGAATCAAGCCAAAACCATCAAGAACAAGGTTTATCAAGGGTTTAAGGGTTGTTGGGGTTTCAATTTTTCAAACTTCACCAATCCAAACAAATTTGATACCTAAGCAACGGGAATTCAATCACGATCAAGAATCCATAACACCCATATCACAAATCATCCAAACCAACAAGTTACACCAAATTTTTAGATTTTTAATTTTTCAATTTTTTTGTAATTTTCTCCTTTCTAATATCTTCAACAACAAGAAAACTAAAAGAGGATACTAGGCACGAAGAACCAAGGGTCGGGGGTTTGTAGAAACAAAACCCGAGCCTTGCTCTGATACCAACTGATGAGACCCAAATAGGCGGAAGCAATTAACTAGAATGCGGAAGCGGCAATCACAAGATAACTAGAAAGTAAGGGACGGGGAAGAATAGAAATAGAAGAAAAGAATGGATAAACGATTCAAACCATGAATTGAATACCCGAGAGAGGAAGAGAAACTCGAACCATACAAGAATCCGTACTAGTGACGAATCTCCATAGGTTCCAAGCAAGAGATAATCCGAAGCTTCAAGCTTCTACAAAGAAGAAGGCCTTGCCTCTCTTTCTCTATGTCTATTCTTCAAATCTCAACAAGCTAAGGAATAAGACTAGCTATCTAGCTATTTATAGATGTTTTTAGACACTAAGTAAAAGGTCTAAAGTGCCCACACTTAGGCTTAGGAATAAAAGACCACGTAGGGTCAAAACAGTAAAAGCCTAATAAATCTGCGCGCTGGGAGGGGCGCCTGAAGCTGGAGGGGCGCCTGGCTTGTGCTGAGTCTGGGCGGGGTGCCTGGGGGTAGGCGGGGCGCCTGGGCTGGGGCCTAGGCAGGCGGGGCGCCTGTGCACCATTTTAATCCTTAGGCAGTGAGCTTTCCAGGCGGGGCGCCTGGGCTAGGCGGGGCGCCTCAGCCTGGTTCTTCCGAAACGGCTTCAATTCATCTCCGATGCTCTTGACCTCTCGTCCTTTGCATCCTCCAACCCCGGCTCTTGATGGTAAGTGCCTTAGGCTCGATTTGCCATGCATCAATAATATATCACACATTTGACAACAATAAAAAATACAAAATAACTATAAAAAGACGTTTACATACCTGCTGGTGTAAAAATAAGACCAGCTCTGCAAAGCTCACTGACAGACTAAACTTCAAGTCGAACCTCAGCACTGTGACTGTGTTGATTGACGTCTTTATTATCAGCTTTAACATTTATTGCTTCTGTAAAAATAGACAACAATACATTACATATGCATAGACAAATGAGTCGCAGCATTTAATAATGGGACAAGACACACTATTCATTGAACAACCACGATATTTTATGCTGGAGTGTGGACCATGCAAATATGCAAGATGTTTTCACATAACAGGAGTCAAAAAATTTTGATTATCAGCAAGCTTAATTGGTTGAGAACCTTCTTGAGAGACTTTAAAAAAACATAATTTGTTACACATTTTAAACTATAAAAATAGGAACACTAATTATTATATAAAAATTACTTTTACATACCTACTGGTGTCCAATTACCAGCTTCAACAAGCTGCTTTACTTTCTCAATTTCTTCTTCACGACAGCATTTTTTCCATATTTGCCATTATTAGCTTCTGTAAAAATAAATAAGCACAATACATTACATTTTCTATAGATAAAAGAAGTGTCAAAACACACATATTAAAATAGATTTCCATTACTATAGACTTCCCAAACATTGGTGCTAGAGCACAAGTACTTCATATGTAAAGTCACAGTAATTGTGCTGGGGGCTAGAAATGCTTTGTTATACAAAGTCCCATAATTTAGAACTGGGACGACAATACTTGTTAAAAAAATAGTCCTAGTATTTTATTATGAGATACACAAAAAGCTTGTTGGCACACCCTCCCCAGACTGACTTCCCAGACATTGGTACTGGGGGCACAAGTGCTTCATCAGTATTTTCTCTCTTTTAAGGGGTATACTGCATAATATGTTGGTTGAATCAACCAACAAGTTTTTTTCTTCTTACCATTAAGTGTAGAATAAATTTTTTCATCACGAAGCTGAACTTCTGCTGCATTCAAAGATATATCATCATCTTTAGATGGACATTTGTGCAATAAATCAGATGAAGGATTCTGTTTATCTGTATATACATAAAAAAAATCATTACATTAAACAAAATATTCCCTTTTAATTAGAGTACCAGTATATAGAATACTCTATTTGACTACCATGACTTTCTTGATGATAGTTTGGATTTAGTGGCGCATTTTCTAAACCATATGTACCTTTTGCTTCATCAATGGTGTCACAAGTATCAACTTTGTAATTCTCTAAAACATCCACAATCATTTGATCACTTTTCTCTATTAAAGCAACTGGAATACCTTGATTACTTTCTACACTACCAACAAGCTCGGACCGATTATAAAACTGGCTCTTTAATGGTTCTTTAAAAAAACTATCCCGACCATCTGAATAATTCAAATCATCAACAAACTGGCTCTTCTCATTTCTACTTCTGGCATCTGATTTACTTACAGAAACACCACAGTTTTCTCCAAGATCAGTTGTCTTTGATTTTGCAATAAGAAGCAGTAATGAATCAAACTTTACATTCAAATGATCTGTAATCCTCTTCTCCATGTCAGCAAGATCTTTCTTCACACTATTTTCTGAGGAATTGATCATATGTTGAATCTTCGTCTCAGTACGTAAATTTACTTTGAGATTAGCTGTCAACCTCTGATAAAAGAAAAAAAGATTAAAACCATATAGCAAAAAGAAATCAAAAGAAAAAACCCACAAAGGATTTCACCTTTACAACTTCATTCATGCCAATAGATTTTGCTGTTGAACTAGTCTTTGAAGATGACTTTAAGGGTGACTTTGAATTTGAAGCACGTTTAGATTTATTCCTTATTGGTCTCACTGAGGCATCCTCCCAAAACTATTAAAAAATACATTTCAAAAGCAACAAAAAAGTAAAAAAAGAAATAAACAAACAAAAGAAACTACTAGAAAAACTCACCTGTTCATTATGAAAGTACTCATCACACAAGATTTTGTAATGCGGGGTAACAGTACATGTGTAACGAAGCATCAGAGGTTTGATCCTAGGACGAACAGTAAAATACTGCCTGAACACAGGGAACACCTCTGCCACCCAGCAACAGAATAGGAAGGGCATACCAAGAAACAAATAAGTAGAAGAATTAGGCTTTATGATTGACTGCAAATGGTGTATCATTTGACGATATATCTCAGTACCCCACTGATAACAGTTATACACCTCTTCATCATCAATAATAATCATATGTTGATCATCCACTACTCTAGGTAATGGCCGGTCCAATAAAACAGAATTAAGCAAATCTACCTCATCTAGTTTAATAGCATCATCTTGCACTAATGGAACATCCAATCGTGCAGCTGACACTCTATTTACATTACCTTTGTTCTTTGGAGTCATTCTCACATAACTGGAATGATGTTCAATCAAATCAAGCAAGTCATATAACTTTAAAGTCCACTTGCTGTCCTTTTTATTAACATCATCTTCAGGATTCCTGAAATACTTCTCCTTTAATCTACTCTTTGAAAGCTTAAAAATACTTATATCTACAATACTGGAAATTTAAGACCACTAACTACATGAAAATCATCAGTTGTGAAATCTACTATATCACCAAAAAACTTTGAAGCTAAGCTTAGTGTTGTCTGAAGAAACTATTTGAGACTGCAGAAAATAATTTATAAGCCTCCCAGAATATTTAGCATCTTCCAAAAGCATAAACTTGCCGAGTGGCCCTTGCTTCAGTTTCTCCAGGTGATCGGCAGAAATAACCCTTCAAGTAATCCAAGATACTCTGTGTCACCTTTCCATTGGCAATCACGATTTTTCCACTACGCAAATGGAACCAATAGGAAAATTATCCATACCCTCATTATTTGGTATAATCTCCATAATTGTAACAGCACATGTAATAAAATAAAACAAATAAAAATTAACACTTATATGCTTGCACCTAAAAAACCCACAAACATTGGTGCTGGGGGCACAAGTACTTCATATGTAAAGTCACAGTATTTGTGCTGGGGGACTAGAAATGCTTTGTTATACAAAGTCCCATGATTTAGAACTGGGACAACAATACTTGTTAAATAAAGAGTCCCAGTATTTTATTATGGAGAACACAAAAAGGTTGTTGGCCCACCCTCCCCAGACTGACTTCCCAGACATTGGTGCTGGGGGCACAAGTACTTCGTATGTAAAGTCACAGTATTTGTGCTGAGGGCACAAGTACTTCGTATGTAAAGTCACAGTATTTGAGCTGGGGGCACAAGTACTTCATATGTAGAGACCCAGTATTTTATTATGGGACAACAGTCTATCCCCCTACAAAGTCATAGTATATAGTTCTAGGGCAAAGGGTTTCACAAAAAAAAAAGCGTTGCCCCCTTAAAAAACCCCACCATTTACAATGGACACAAGTACCTCTTAAACACACAGTCCCAGTATTTTATCATGCGACAACAGCCTATCACCTACAAAGTCGCAGTATATAATTTTGGGGCAAAGGGTTTCGCAAAAAAAGCGTTGTCCTTAAAAAACACCCACCATTTACAAGGGAATCAAAAGCTTATACTGTACTTCAATAGAAAATCCAAATATTTTTCGAAACAAAATCATAACCTAATAACCCAATAACTCCGGTAAAAAAAAAATAAAAAAATAACAATGCGAAGTAAAACAGTTACCTTAATAGACGAAACATCAAAACAAAGTTTTTAACCAAACAAAAAGCTTCAAAAATCTCAAAAATAAGAAAGCTGGTGTATTTCGAAAAAGAGTTCGTATATTTCTGATAGAATTCAAAAGTCATAGTAACAAAGAGAGAGAAATAAAACCCTTGAATAAGTTAAAAATAAGGAAGGGTAAAAGCGAAATTTTCAAAAGACATAAAACGACGTCGTTACACTATAATTTTTAAAAAAACGCGCGTGGTGGCTAATTCTCAGCAAATTTATGAACAGAGGCTACGCATCAAATAGCGGGTGCCAAAGTGGCTTTCTCGCAAAATTTTTACCTTTAATTCTAAGATTTATTTTGGACCACAAGATTTAAAGGCACTGGCCCACACTACACACAACTTTAATTTTAAACCACAGAATTCAAAAGTCTTTCCTATTTTCTTAATTTTCGCACCAACTCAAACTCAGACGCTCATTTTGGGACGGAGGGAGTAACTTAATAAGACCAATGTTAAACTAATTAATATTTTAGGTTTGTTAAACTAATTAACAAATAGATGTAATATTAAATCAATTAATTTTTTTGTAACATGTTAAACAAATTTAAAATATTAAATTTTAAACTAATTAACTATTTAGGCAATTGGTATAACATCTTAACAAGTACACCTAATGTTGAACTAATTAACATTTCATGTAATTTGCTAAATTAATCAATAAATATACTTAATGTTAAACTAATTAACATTTCATGCAATTTGCTAAACTAATCAACAAATATACTTAATGTTAAACTAATTAACATTTCATGCAATTGAAAGAAAAAAATTATTTTCATAAAAAAATATAAATATTAAATTTGTATTCAGAAAAATTAAGTCCGTTTGACTAATTTTTATGAATCTGAAAATTAAAAAATTCAGAATCTAATTTTGTTTATTAGCGGTCATTTTTTATTAAAATTAGAGTAAAATGTATCCCATTTTTCTATGACCCATTAGCCGAAACCAAGTCTGCACTAATATTGGTGTTGTGGGCTCAAACCCATTAAAGTTTCTACCTCAAATCAAGGAAAATTTTGATGTGTAGCCATTTTAGGATGCACTCAAAAAGTTTTATCCACCGTTTCAAAAAGAAATAGCCAAAATTCGCGCGCGCACATTTACACTCCATTAACGTTGAAAAAACACCCCAGACTAGTCCCATAACAAAATACTTAGGCTTTGTTCAATTAGCGTTCAAAGCCCCAGTATTTTGTTATGGGATTAAAGCTTTATATATAAAGTCCAATAACAAAATAATGGGACCTTGAACTAACATGTTCAAAGGTCCCATTATTTTGTTATGGGACAAGTCCCATAACAAAATAATAAAATTTATCCCATAACAAAGGTCTCATCAAAGGGATAAATCCCATTATTTTGTTATGGGACTGAAGCATTTTATACTAGGGTTAGTTTACTGAAGCTTTATATAAAGTCCTAGTATTTATACTGGGATTTGTCCGGAAGTGGCTATTTCTCAACGAATTTATTTTTGACGGCTACAAATCAATTAGCGCGTGCCAAACAGGCCCCTACGCGAAATTTTTACTCAAATCAACAAATTTATAGGTGGGCCATCTTGAATAATAGTCAAAGAAACAAAAAAACTACTCCCTCCGTTTCACTTTAGATGAACCCATTTGACTTTGCACGGAGTTTAATAAAGAAGGGAAGACTTTTGAAACTTGTGGTCTAAAATAAGTTATAGATATTTGTGTGGCTACAAATCATCTAGGGATGAGTAAAAGTTAAAATTTCTTTCCAAATTTAAAAAGAGGTCATTCTTTTTTAAACAGACTAAAAAGGAAATAGGTTCATCCTTTTTGAAACGGAGGGAGTACCATGTTTTAGAAAACAAAATACGCAGGTGTACTAGATTTAACAAGCAGCCGCCGCCTCATCTTCTTTTCTCTACAAAAAAGAACTGATATTTCTTCCCTCTAATCTTTATTACCATGACAATGAGCACCAAGCTCTACCTTTCAAAAAAAAAAAAATTTGGTTGTTCGCTGCATATAGTATGCAAATCGGCCAAAAAAAAAAAGGAATTCTCTTTTTAAAAAAAAAAAAAATGATGGTTGATTTGGGGTCCCTGCCGGAGCCTCTTCCGGTGACCATCAGTGTTTCTGAGGCGGCATTTGGGTGGTGATCTCAAATACTGATTTCGAAGGACCCTTTTTCGCATCAGATTTGAAGACTAATTCGAAATCTGAAGAAAAAAATTTGACAGACTCCTTGATTCGTTTAATCAGATTGAAAGCTATGTCGGTTTGAAAGTGGCTAGCGTATATTCACGGCGCCTTACTAATGAAGCGTATCTTCGCTACAAATTAAATCGCCTACGATCTAGTTGGACAGATGACTGACAGTTTTATTTTAATAAAAAAAAAAGATACTTCTAGTAAAAACATGTTCATAACCTTTTGGTTGCATGTTTTAAACTCTATAGTTATACTAATGAAGCCGAAGGACTTTTCTTTTTATCATAAAACAGAGAGTAAAAAAAAAAACTGATATTTCTCTCATCCATATGTATTCTAGATTCACAAATAACAGATAAATTGCATAATTTATTAAAACAAAAAATCAGCCTATGAGCTCTGATACCAATGAAGGATTCATATGCATATACATAAAATCTATACTAAATAGATTAATCAAAATATAAATCCCGAGATCTTACTTGTTATTCTCGTAAACGGAAGCGGAAGGATCTTGACCACGGCTGGAATCACTGATCGTCTGTGGTTCTCACAGTAATGGAGCAACCCTTTTATCCACAGTCTAAACATCCGATATTTGGTAGAGAGAAGTAGTAGGGAGAAACGTAGAAAAATACATTTCTTTTCACTATTAATACCTGTGTATTTATAGCTAATTAAAGTAGTTGTCATCTATTTTACCTGAATAGGCTTTAAGAGCACCCCTTTTATGGGTGGATTCTTAAACAGATAAATCCAACAATATGTATATTTAGAAACCTCGCACTTTGTACTTCATCATCTAATAAATCTCCACGCATGAGATCTTAACCAGGATCATAAAGCAGCCCATGAAGAGCCTAGACCATTATTTGATTAGACTAAACCAAAACTTTTAACTTTAAATAAAGTTGATCATTAATTATTCCATCAAAAGCATTTCAGCATTCACAAACAAATGTTAACATATTAATGGCCAAGTACATAACTAGGCCCTTCAACTTGGATTCAATTTTCATTTTAGCACTTGAAGTCACCCTTGTTTCTTTCAGGCACTTAAAACTCCTACCAGAATGTATCACTCAAACATCTGAGTCAACTTTTCTCAGAAATGAAGTGCGTGCATATCAAACATGCTGACATGGAAGATGTGCAACTTAATATGTGACACATGTACATGTCAAATTACAAGAACAAAAACATCTTCCTTTTAGATTTCCTTCGTGCGTTTGTACTCATGATTTTTAATTCCAACTACTAATAAAATAAAAGAAATTCCAACACCATAACCTGATCTCCTCTAACCATATCATCGACACTAGATAATTAATAAATTTTGGTGAAGTGAAAACCTTTATTGGAAAACCTTACAATGAAGCTGGTGGTGATTAATTTTTATTTTCTATTTTTTTATACTTTTCTTGGTTTTGTCAAATTAGAAGACAAAAAGCTTCAAATACAACTTTAGTTTTTCTTATGGATTATGTTTTGAGCTTATGTGATTTTTGGTGTAGTTAAAAAGAATATCTAACCACTATGAAAAGACATAACAACTACAAGCCTTATAGGTGTGACAGAGAGAATGGGAATACAAATTTTGCTCTAAACCAGTGGAGTTGATGGTATTTTGGGATGATCACTTTGGTCAGCTTGTGGAAGAAAATAATTTTTTAAATAGTGAAAGGTGTGCTATATTAGTGTTAGATTTCTACGGCAGTGAGAGCAGGGTCTGGGCAAATTCAATGAAGGTGTAATTTAGACGTGGGAACGGAGGAATAAGATGGAGAAAGAAGAAAATGTAATAGTGGTGAAATTTTTCTTCTTCACTTCAGCAGAGTATACACTAACCACACGCCAAAGCAAATGTAAGAATCACCTTTGTGCCATGTCAGCATTTAGTGCCCAATAGATACATTTTGGTAGTGTTGAAGTGCCTAATAGGAACAAGGTTGACTTGAGGTGCCAAAATGAAAATTAAAGCCAAGTTAGAATGCTTGTTTATGTATTTGGCCTATTCAATTGACTCGTAAAACAGTACTTGAGAGATTTTTGATTATGTGAAATAAGAGATTCTTGTTGCGTCAGAAACTGCAATCTTCCAAAAGGCTGTTTCAACCATTTGATAGGCCAAGTGCAAAAAGAGATCACAGCAATGGGTCCTGATGGAGCAACACCAAAATCATCTCCTCTTTGGTGGGCTGAACTTGAAATTTTATCTACAGATTCAAGTTAAGATTAGGGTACATATTACTGAGAGTATACAACTTGATCCTTTTTTATCTTCCTCTTCTCTATACATGTATATCTTTCAATCACATGCCTTTCTCGCTTTTTCTCTTTTTTCCCACCTTATTTCTCTTCAACTCATGAAATGGCTTACAGATATATTTGATTCTTTAATTTTTTTTAGCCCCGCTACTATGAATTGTGTACTTAATGAGAGTTCTATACAAATCAAAGAAATGGCTCTTATTATATTTGTTTCATTGATGCGGAAGTTTATGCAATATACTAACACTTGCAACCCCAAGTTATGGAATTTCATCTTTTAAGTTGTCCAGAATTTTCTCTTTTGATGGTCCATATAGAACTTGTGGCTGCTGTAGATTAAGCCCCCTACCTACTCTCAATTACTAGTTTTTCTCTTTGTTGTCTCTTCTTTAATTCCACCAGACATGAACTGGTCTGATATTAGCTAGTCAAACACAAATTAGTTAACAGGAACAAACTTATAAGAGAAGCATTTCTAGTTGATCACCTTCTTAGAAGACTATCTCATTTACATCAGTCAAAGAATATATTCCAGGAAGTCTTTGTATTTGTCTAGACATGGTATACATGGTCAGATCTAATCTAATTACCAGGATCTTGAATCATAATGTTCACAGCACCAGGAGAAACAGAGAACTTATGCACATTCCAGCAACTGCACTGTTAGTGGAAGGACAGGGAAGAAAAGTTCCTTTGACACTCAAAAATGAGAATTTAAACCTCTTTCATGGTCGTACACAAGATATTATGATAGAAGTTTTTGAGAATTCCAGTTTTTAATAACCAACAATGTCAAAGTACATTGAGCTTGAATGTTTACATTGTGAATATGCTTCTTGATTTTAATTCCTGTGAAATCATCTGGTGCTTTGCTTCCTCAAGAATGAGTGTTTACCACCATCACATCCTTGTCAGTCCTTTAATCATATGTACACTATCCAATTTCTGCTTTCCTTAATGATTTCCCATTTCCCTCCAGATTAGCCGAGCACCAATCTATGCACATCAGAATGTTGTTGTGTAGAGTCTGTTATCTGAAGAAAATTTGAAAGACTTTCAAGCTCAAGCAGTTTCTCTTCTTTCAATGTATTCCCCAAAACGAGTTGATAACATACATATTTCATGTATTTTGTCGTGCTTGAATATGTGTACGACTGTACAGATCTAAGGTATCCTTGTGATTGGGGTCCAAGCAGAGGGCAGCTTCACAATCTTGCAGAGCACGTGAGAAATCAGTCATTGACTCATGGAATGCTGCTCGAAGATTAAGCATTTGCAAGTCAGGTTTGAAAGTAATGGCTCTTGTTAGCTCCTCCACAGCCTCAGACTCTCTCTGGTCATCCATGAGCACTGTGGCATGCAAGATTCAAATGTCAGTAGGAACAAGGCAACAAAAACTCATGGCTAATGCCTCAATCTACACTGGTGAGGCTCATAACATATAGTCCTAGTTTCGTGTTGGTTAGTGCATTTGGGAACTGTAGAATAACTATTTCATCCATTTTTCTTCCAAAAGTGGAAGCAAATCAGTCTTGCAGCTCACACACGCATACACACACAGAGAGACACACACATACACAAATACATAGATGGCCCCCTAAACTTGTCCAGATATTCCATTTAGACATCTAAACTCAGCATTTGTCCATTTAAACACCTTAAGTATACTAGATATATACCATTTCGACACAAAAACTCACAATTCTAAACCATGTTAAGTGAGTGGACACTTGCCGTTGACATGGCAAACAAGACTAGTAAGAAAAGTACACATCAGCGAAGAGGAAAAATCAAGATCTGAACAAAGAGAGAGAGAGAGAGAGAGAGAGAGAGAGAGAGAGAGAGAGAGAGAAGATTCCAAAAAAACACCAACTTTTCCGGAAACAAAATTTTATTGACGTTTAAATATGAATATGGAGACGATCTCCATTTTTTCCAGTGGAAAAGGGAGCTAGACGAACAAACGAACCAGATCTTGATCCTTAAAATGAGTTTCCAATGACCAGTTTTCAGATCTTGGTCCTTCACTGATATTCTAACCAGTTTCAACGCTCCCTTGTTTCACCAAAAAAATAACAAGTTTGAGAGCTCTAAAGGTCAAGCATGCATTTGGACTTTTATCTAAAGTCTAAACTCTCAACACCTGTAGAGTAAGCTTTTTGCATATGGATATTGACCATGGAAGCTTTTTATTAAAAGTTCATCAGCAACACCCTTATGTTCATCTGGGATTTTCTTTTTTTTTAAAGCTTGGGAATACAAAATTAAAGAAAGTAGTCCCCATTTTTTTCTATAAAAACCTCTTCCTCCATTATCCACATATGTATAAATATGGCACAGTGGAGGGCGTTGGAGGTTGTCATGGTGGTGCAAAGAGGAGGTGAAAGATAGAGAAAAAAGATTCTGTTTATTCAACTGGCACTTTCATTTCGGCCCCATGTTGGTAGCATTGTATAGGCTGCCACGCTCTCTAAAGAGGTGTGAAGCACACACTGTGATATATCAACTGAACGTGTCTAAAGGGCACAGTTCTAGTATAGTTAAAAGTGTTCAAATGGTAAGAGGTTGAGTTTAGGTGTCTAGATGGAATACTTGGACAAGTTTAAGGACCACCTATGTTGCTAATATATATATATATATATATATATATATATATATATATATATATATATATATCGAAACTTTACACTGTGTACTTCATCAGCTAATAATTCATTATTTGATTAGACTGAACCAAAACTTTCAACTTTAAATAAAGTTGATCATAATTTCATCAAAAGCATTTCACTATTCACAAACAAATGTCAACATATTAAAATTGACTCGTAAAACAGTACTGGAGAGAATTTTGATAATGTGAAATAGAAGATTCTTGTTGTGTCAGATACTCAAAAGGCTGTTGCAACCATTTGATAGGCCAAGTGAAAAAAAGAGCTCCTTGCATTTAGGAAAAATTTCAGAATGATTTCTGGCTAAAGGTGGGCAACAGAAGGAAGATTAAAATGTGGTTTCGATAAGCACCGAAGTGCCTGACACTAAAATGAACTACTAAAATGAACTTCTCCCAGAGCGGTACACCCTGATTACAACTAAATATTGTACCATAACAGAATATACTCGAGAATCAAGATACCGAATGGAACCTGCAGTTAGAAGGAACTGCAGAAGCTGGAAAGTGTGGTATTAGAGGAAGATAATGAGAGGCTATCCGTTGGATTGGTAGCAAGAATGGAAGATTTACTGTTAAATCATTCAATAAGGTTATGCTGACACATGAAAAGAAGACCATTGACCATGGAATTGGAAGACCAAGGTACCTCTAAAGGTAACTTGGAGTTACAACACATGAAGCCTGTTTATACACACAATAATCTGCCAACTGGAGGTTTTAAACTGAGCAGTAGACGCTTCCTATATGTGTAGTTGTTGTAGTAGATGCTTCCTACATGAAGAACTTAATGAATCAGTTCTACTTCGCTAAGGCAAACATGGGAAGTTTGGACAGTGATTTTAAACATATTTGGAGTCCAACAGGTGATGGCAAAGAAATCTAAAGCAAGCTCTCGAAAATTGGCAGGGGCAGAGAATATCTAAGGCTCAGGGTCAAAGCTTCAGAGCACACATCATGTGAATGGTTTTCAATTTTTTTTTTTTTGTAAAATATAAATCATATAGTGGACTTGCTATACTCCTTAAACATATAAGAAGAGAGAAGTAAACAGTTTATATTCTCTCAGTACTAAAAATAATTCAAGTGTCAAAAGAATAGAGCTCTCTGCATTTGCCTACTGAGAGCAATAATTTGCTTCTGTCAAAGATGGACGATCCCAGACATAAATTCATCATTTTATTTATAGCATACACAACTTAAGAAGATTGGGGTATTCTAAATATGAAAGTAGCTTGTTGAACCTAACAGGCAATAGAGAGATGGAACTTCTCTTTATTGTAATGAATTCAATTGATGCTTTCCTGATATAGACATAAGGAATGAAACCAATCTCTTGTCACCTGTATTATCTTTTTTAGGTTGTAATTCGCAGAATTTGGTAAATGATTTTTTTGGAATTTACATATACATAAAGTTGCTAGAAATCATTCTTACAACAGAAAGACCTTGGTAGGAAAAAGATAAGACTGCTTTCATCAAGACTGTCTTTGCTGACCAAATTCACTAGTAACAGTCATAGTATTGTTAAAAAAAATGGACCTTGGGCCTAACTCAATCTCAAAAGCTAGATCAACTGGAGGAGGATTTTCCAAGCCGTATAAGGAGTTCTAGAACCCTTACCCCATCCGATATGGGATACCAACGCCCCTGCTCACGCCCAGGACTGGACATCTGGTGCGTGGAGAATATAATATATGGGTCCCAACATTGATAACAATGAATTGGGGTGGGCTTGACTCTGATACCATGTTAAAGAAAATGGATCTTGGGCCTAACGCAATCCCAAAAGCTAGCTCAAAGGGAGGAGGATTGCCCAAGCCGTATGAGGAGTCCTAGAACCCTTACCCCATCCGATGTGGGATACCAACATTGTTGAAGTATGTGTGATGCAGGGTAAACGAGCGGAAGCAACAAAGATAGCGGAAGCAAGAAGTAAAACACGATAACCAAGAAATAAGGGACAGGGAAGAACAGAAATAGAAGAAAAAATGAATCAAACTAACCAAAGTAGATTGATTCAAAGGGAGAAAGAGACTTGAACCACTCACGGGGTCACACTACGGCGATCAGCCATGGATTCCAAGTAAGAGATACATGAAGCCAAGCTTCAAAAAGAAGGACCTAGTCTCTTCTAAATTCTATTCTTCAATCTCAAAATCTAGCTAAGTAATGAAATAGGCTGAGCTTGGCTATTTATAATATTTCCCAAGCTTGCACAGTACCAAAATACCCTTATTAATAAGTTTCATCAAATAGGCCACGTAGGGCAAAACAGTAAAAGCAACATAAGTTCAGCATCCAGGAGGGGCACCTGGAACTAGGCCTGGGCGCCTGAACTGGGCTTGAGCTAGGCTGGGCGCCTGGAGCTAGGCCTGGGAGCCTGGACTGTGCTTGAGCTAGGCTGGGCGCCTGGAGCTAGGCCTGGGCGCGTGGACTGTGCTTCTGTTAGGCTGGGCGGCTGGACTGTGCTTCTGTTAGGCTGGGCGCCTGGAACTAGGCAGGGCGCCTGTGCCATTTTTCATCTTTTAGGCAGTGTGTCATCTAGGCGGGGCGCCTGACTGTGCTGGGCGTCCCTCCTCCTTTTGTGTCTCTCGAGCCTCTCCTTTGGAGCCTAAGTGGTCCTCCTTCCTTGGCGCTCCATTGCATGATCTTCAAGTCGCTTCCAGAGGCCTTGACGTGTGCTCTTTGTGCTCTCAAGCTTGACTCTTGATGGTTGGCGCTTTGGCTCCAATTTGCCCCGCATCAATGTGACCATCTCATCTAAAAGCTTAAGTTGTTAGATGTGGTACACGTGACCATCTCATCTAAAAGATCAAGCTGTAAGATATGGTACACTTTATTAATTTAATTACTTTTCAACACGCCCCCTCACGTGCGGGCCTGATTCTTTTTCATGGGCTAAGCACGTGGAAATACTTTTTAATTGTGGATGGCGCTGAGATTCGATCCCACTGATACCATATTGAAGTGTGTGACCATCTCATCTAAAAGCTTAACCTGTTAGATGTGGTACACTTTACTAATATAATTACTTTCTCAACAAGTATATTCAATCCTGAGAAGAAAAGAGACATCATTATCCTAAATGAATGCTCTTTTAGTGCTTTGATTTCACCTTTTGATTAAGTTCGTCTCTTATGAGTCTTGTGGACATGGCTGCAATGTCATCTATCCTTTGTAAACATTGATCATTCTTTGCGGAAAGTCAATAACATAATCAAGTCAGTCAAAAGAAGATTCATCCATTCAAGTCCAGTCTACAAGCGACACAGATTTCTTCCTGTTTGTGTTCCTTCTAGTAGGTTACTCCAGCCGTTTATGTCTCAATTAGCAACCGAAACCAAGACAATATTCACCCGCAGTATAATCACACTGGAGCTCTTTTTGTAATTCACATGACAAGTTTTATTCATTATCCTACTATCAGACTTTAGTAAAAAACTTAGCTATCTCATCTTGAACTAAGAACTAAGCAACAATCAAGAATTCTAAAGTGATGAAAGTAATAATATACCTGCAGCCCTGTATCTATATGGGTATGTCCTTAAAGGATCCAATTGTGTAGCCATGCTGAGATCACTATTTGCCATGTCACGATCACAATACTCTGACCGTTTTTCATAAGCTGATGCCTTGTTCTGAGCCTTGTCTATCAGCTTTGTCATTTCATCATAAGCAGCTCTCCTGTCATTTTTGAGATGATATACACGTGCTAACCCTTGATGAGCTCTTGTGTGCTTTATCTCCAGGGCACTAACATAGCAGTCTGCTGCGAGGTCCAGCTTATTGCAATCCACATAAATACTTCCTAGGTTATTTAATGCCTGCCAATAACATAACATGATTAAATCATCGAACAGAAACATCACCAAGAGAACTAGTTTGGAGAAATGACTCACTTGCCCCTTGCGAAGACCATCTGAAGGACATTTAAGTGCTTCCTCCAACAGTTGGATGACAAAAGATGAAGATTCAGAATCCAGAGTTGTATCAGCTAGAGCATATGCTTTAAGAAAGAAGGCTTCGAATGACCTCTGGAGAGAAATGGATTCCTCAGCCTTGGAAAGTGCTTCCTCACGATGCCCAGTGTCATATAAAATCCATCCCTCGTAAACAAGCCTTTCATGTTTGGAGGTGGAATGATTACGGGCCAGGCGCAAACTGCGCATTGCAGCTTTCTGACAGTTTAACCTGCAAGTAAAAGGTACTAGGTAAGGAAGAGGATGTGCTTCTATAATTTATGAAATTAGAAGCGCATAAAAGACTATCACATGACTACGCTTTTTTGTCTAAGAATGAAAGATTTCCAGTCAGTCCCCAACATCTAACTTAGATGTCCTCCAAATATATTGATTGAATCAAATACAGAAAGTTCCAATAAAGTTGTTTTGTACATTGTCCATTTAAATTTCTCAAGCATGGTCAGATAACTTAAAGCTGAGCATGATGCATAGAGTTAAAATCAGATGTCATGTTCTTTGCGCATGACATACACATGTGACAACAAGAATGTAGTTTACATATTACCACGAAAAGTTTATCTCATTATATTGACCAGTGTTTTCCTTCACTTTTTGTTTACACCCCCCAAAAACTTTGAAGTTAGAAGAAACATATATCCGGACACAGAAAAGGAAGGAACTGTGCGTACAGCATAAGGAAGCAGCAACATTCAAAAGATAATATGTCTAAAATATTACCGTAATAGAAGCAGAGATTGCCGAAACTGCAGAACACTCCTCCCAGGATCATTAATGAGCATCTGGTGTATAACAGCCAATGAACCAATGTCATCAACAGAAGACCATCGATCATAGAGTTGCATCCAGCAATCTGCAGGACTCCATGGTTGCACGCTCTGACTGAGGAGCTCAACCAGATGATCAGCTCTCATTTTCCCACGAAACATCATATAGTTTGGCTCTAGCGTTAATAAGGCTCGGATGTCTCTTATAGCAGATTGGTAATCTTCAAGTGCAATGAAACACCAAGCTCGCAGTTCAAGGCAGTCTGGAGAGACCTTAAAACCAACAATTCTATTTATTTCTGCAATAGCAGCCTCAATCTGGCTCTCTTCTACCATCACAATGGCTCTGTATTTGTATGGAAATGAAAGGGTGGGATCCAATTTGGTGGCATCATCAACATCCAAAATCTTTTGTTTGCCTAAGCTGTACAAAGACCTCTCTTGGTACATCCACCCCGCAGGTTTATACTTTGAGATAATACCGTTAATTAGCTCATATGCCAAAAACCGCTGTCCTTGTCTGAATTTAGTTCGTGCAACACCTACTACTGAATAAACATGACCAGCCTCAATTGCCATCTCAAAACAACGGTGAGCTTCTTTGAAATCCTTCCTTCCAAGCAACACACAGCCCAGTTGATGCAAAGCTAATGCCTTTTGCCATCCTTCACTGGCACACTCTTTCAATCTCTCCAATAACATAACTGTCACATTGGACATCATGTTATCGTCTATTGCTACTTGGCTCAGGAAATAATATAACAGAAAAGAAGCTTGCCCAACAGTGGCGAGTCTCTCCCTAGCCTCAGAGCTACAGAATGTGTTGAGAACCTTTGGATTATATAAATAACCTGGAAGCTCTCTTAGCATCAGCTGCAAGCAAGAGGCCACAAGTAAATGTGCTCTCTCCTCCAAAGCATAATCAATAAGAAGCAATGCCTCATCAATATCAGAGACTAAAGACGCCAAGTAACAATCACACGCAGATTTCATTTCCTCACAACAGAATCTATTTGCAAACGAAAGAAGCTCTAGTAGTACATTCGGTGTGTAAGAATCTAATCTTCTAGTCCTACTATAGAAATCTACAGCTCTCATTCCGTCCACAGATATACCAATGTGTGTAAAATCAATTATTTCCTTATCAGACTCAATGAAATCACCATACAACATTGCTTTTAAGGGAGCAGAGAGAGCTGCAATTTTACCTCGAATACAGTTGACTTGCTCATTGCCTATGCGGAAGCAAACTCTCCCACCCTGCTCCGAGCTAGCAAAATCATTCCCATCTTTGATACCAAGATCAGAGATCTCATTACATTGGCAATGATCAAAGGCCGAGTTGGGATCATAGCCATGTAGCAAAGCAGCTTGAGGACATTCAACAACTCTTCCAATACAATCCAAAGGAGATGATCCAACCAACTCATCCTCTCTCCTCTCAAACCTCAACCAGGCTGACAAAACAACCTTCGAATGCACATCAACTGCGTGTTGACGAGCCGAGTGAAGACACCTACGTAGTAATTTCGGATCAGCAAGGCACTGTGACAAGGCATACTGCTCTAAATAAACCAAAGATTTATCAAAATCATGACTCATCTGAACTTTCCTGTAAAGCTGAGCCAGAGATTCAACAAAGTCAACAGATTTGAGAGAAAGGTCAAGTGGGGGCTCATAAAGATTGGTTGTTGGAAGGCCATAGGGGAGAAAAGAGTCAGCAGATTCTGACAAAATGGAGTTGATGGTAGGGTAGTGGAGCTTGGAACAAGCACTAGTAGTAGTAGTAGTAGTAGTAGGGTTGTAAGCATGGACTTGAGTAGTCTTACAACGGTCTTTGAGCTTGAAACTACGCATAGCTGAGCACTGACGGATGAGACTTACTAATCTTGAATTTGATTGCTGCTTTTCGTTGTCTCTAGATGTAGACATCAATACCCTTTCTCAATAATTTAATTGATTCTTCACCTTTTACCCTGCATACACCACCACCAACAATCAGAGGAAGCATGGGGTTGTTTAGGGGGTGAGTGGGTGGTGATATATGCAGGTTCAAGACTCAACTGTGCCGTGATTTGTTCTTCACTTTCATCCGACTTGTGAACATGAAAAGAAGCCAAATAAATAAACAATAAAAAAAGTAGTAGTAATAGTTTTGTGGAGGATGTATCTAATCCATTATGTTAGTACTAGTTTTATTTCCAGTTTCAAAGGTCAAATACATCACCAACCCTTGACACTATTATTCTACTTAGACAGTTCAACTAAGGTCCTCTCCAGTTGACCACTTGAACTTTTTTCAAAAGTGTGCATCTAAACACTTTCCACCCACTCTATTAAAAAATTCGTGCGCGTGTTTACACACGAGTTTTACGTAGATTTATGAGCCATTTATAGGCCTTTAAGAAGTAGGTTTGATTGATGATATAAAACTTTGTTAGGATTTTTTAGTAGAGTCGATTTGAAAGGAGGAAGAATGGTGAGCTTTTGATTGTCAAAGTCCAACAGACGCGTTGAATTATGATAGTTTTTGGGGAAATGGGTTGTGGGTTACCCTTATTAGGAGATATGATCAACTTTGAAACCGGTTGGGTCATTAATTCATCATCTGGATATATTGTGTGTTATATGATGTGTCCAATTATTATACATGGCAGAATATAAATGGGTAACTTATCCACGTAAGACTCGTGTGCAAACACACGCATGAGTTTTTCAACAGAGTAGGTGGAAAGTGTCTAGATGGATACTTTTAAAAAATGTTCAAGCGCTCAACTGGAAAGAGCCTTAGTTGGAATGTCTAAGTGGAATATAGTGTCAAGTTCAAGGAGCTGGCGATATATTTGGCCAGTTTTCAATAATGCCACCTTGTCACATCGCACTCTTATCTCGCTACGTCTGTAATTATATTTACTCTATTGTGTTTTTTTATTTTTGTTAACATAGATATTTCATTAATACTAAGATAATGTTACATTGTTCCCAGCAGTAGCTTCGATAACAGGCAAGTTACCAAAGGTAGTTAACTTATTACATACCATAGTAGAAACTTTCTTCCTAATTAATTCTACACCCCTTCTATCTTCATTGACTAACTCTATTACAAATTGAGGGGGTATACCAAAAGATAGTAGATTTTGGATTGAACAATTTCGAGCTCCCTTTTTTACGAGTGCATGAGCAACTCGGTTTCCATCTCTGATGTTATGTCGTACTGTTAGAATTGCCAGTGTCTTCAGCAACAACCTGCAATCAAAAACCAGATTTGCATACAAAGGTTTTGGGGTCACAAGTAAATCTAGGATTTCTATGGAGTCTGTCTCCACTTCAAGGGGGAAAAGCTGGTGATCGTAGGCTAGCTGAAGGCCCTGCCAAAGTGCTAAGAGTTCCATATAAGTATGATTGGTACCTGTTACATGTTGGGAAAATCCAATGATCCAATCCCCAGCATCATTTCGAACAACTCCACCCATTCCACCATCAAAAGTATTAGCTTTGTATGAGCCATCAATATTTAATTTAAAGAAACCTCGAGGTGGGAGATGCCACTTAACTGAGACAGTTAAAATCTTATTAGGGCTAGTGGAGGTAGTGTCATGACCCAGTTTGGGGCCGTGACCGGCGCTTAGGAACTAAGTCCTTAAACAAGCCTTATCAATATTCTACAGAAAATCGGGCAGAGTTTCCCCTGTTTTAGGACTATCCAAAAATCTCCTGTCTCAACCAGAATACCAGAACATACTAATAACGAATATAATTACTCAAAATCCACGTCTTTAAAGCATTAACAAAATAGAATACTTCATCAATCTCCCAATCACCAGGGAAACGTCTGACAGGAAATAATAAGTTCATAAAGGCCACAAATACTCGCAAGGCCAACTTATTAACTGAATAACCAACTCAAAGATAGGACAACTGACCAACAAATGACTAAATGGAGTGACTCTAAGAGTTTCGAAGAAAGACAATAATGAATAAATAAAGCTCTTGCCCACGCGAACTAATGCGGGGCTCACCAGGATTGTCAACTCGCGACTCTAAGATGGAAATCCTCGGCTACGGTACCTGCTGTCTCTGAAAAGAAAAATATAGCGAGGAGTGAGTCGCAACTGAGTGAGTAACAACGCTTATCCACAACCGTTTTAAGTGGGGACAAGTCAGAAAACATGTCAGTTCAAGTATATCATATGTAGAAATATATCTAGTAAGAAAATGTCACTTTCAGAAACAGAAATCAGTCTTTCAAGTATTTCTTGTAATTGAAAATTAACATCGATCAGTAGTAAATTCAGTATTTCTTTATATTATATCAAGTATATAGGTTAGGGAGATTTCCAAGAACAAACCATGTAATCAGTATAAATTCCTCCCTGAGGAAATCAGTAACGGTAAGCTAGTTCTACCTTCCCACTAGCAAGGACTGTAACGGTAATCCGGAGTATACAAGGTGCACCAGGTCTAACGTACCCGTCGTTAGCTACGGGGTCTGTCAAGGTTCATCCCAAAAATATACATATAATCCTATTACCATGTACAAGGCATTTCAAGAAATAATTCAATATTTCATATAGCGGTAAAACTTGTCAAGTAGCGGTAAAACCATATCCTATAAGGGTAAAATAATTCAAGTAAATATATCGGTATATTTCTTGTAAAAGAACTTGTTCCATGCAATTTAAATCATTCAGTAATATATTTTACTTCAAAATCAAGTAGAAACCATGCAGGTTATGGAAATACAAATCGCGGTAAGGTCATCAATCACAGTACAAACACGCGTAGCTTAAGCGTATCTTCCACGAGAAATCCAACACCACGTCCAGTCAATCAATATTCACATTGTAGGGATTCCAATCAATTCCAAACAAATATCATTGTATCTTTATTTAGGCTAACTCTTACTCCATTAACAATACTGACACTTTGGTTTCGTGGTATACCCTTAATTCGACTAATTAGAAGATATTGTGATCTAAATCACTTTTGAGAAATCTAATATTTGTTTAAGTTAAAACTTATTCACTGTCACTATGAACTAAGTTTCACTACCATGGATTCCTAGTTCAAATACAAACTTGTACCTTATTGACCTCTCTGTAGTAATAAAAGAATCCAAGAGTTTACTTATATTCACCAGGAAAATAATTCATTAATTGTCTACAAGATTCCTTAAAAAGAAGAAAAGAATCATACCTCAGTTAGAGCCCTATAGTGTTGCAAAATAAAAATTCTCTTACTTCTATAATATCACGCTTGATCCAAGATCCTTCTTTGTTTGTGTATATTTTTTCTTTTTTTGAACCCTAATGTGTTTCCTCTGTTTTGCAAAGCTCTAAACTCCCTGTTTCTGTATGTTTTGGTTTTTAGGCAGATAAGCCAACATGGGCTTTAGGTTACTCACGTTTTTCCCTTGTTTTTCCTTTTAAAATGACTAATTTGTCGTTTATTTAATAGAGTATTACATTCTCTCCCCCTTAAGAAATTTGGTCTCCGAATTTAAACTAAGAGCATACCTCTAGGGTGAAATAACTGAGGATACTTGGCTCGCATATCATCTTCCATTTCCCAAATAGCTTCCCTAGCTGTATGATTCTTCCACAGAACTTTCACGAACACAATTTTTTTTCCTCCGTAACTTTCTTATTTGACTCTCAACTATGGCTATTGGTTCCTCCATATATGACAATTTCTTATTAAGCTGTATAATCGGTGCCTCAAGTACATGAGAAGCGTCTGGTACATATTTTCATAGTATAGACACGTGGAATACAGGATGAATAAAAGATAACTCAGGAGGAAGAGCCAAATTGTAAGCAACAACTCCAACTCGTTCAAGTATCTCATAGGGTCCTATCAATCTCGGGCTCAACTTCCCTCTTTTCCTGAATCGTGTCACGCGTTTCATCGGGGAAACTCGTAAGAACACATGATCCCCAACCGCAAACTCTAAGTCCCTTTTTCTTTTATCTGTATAAGACTTTTGCCTACTTTGAGCTGTGAGCAATCTCTGCCTAATCAACTGGACCTTATCAATAGCTTCCTGTATCAGGTCTGGCCCTAAAACCTTCCGGCTTCGAACCATCCAATTGGAGAACGACAATGCCTACCATATAAAGCCTCGTAAGGAACCATCTGAATGCTTGCCTGATAGCTGTTGTTATAAGCAAACTCAGCTAAAGGCAAACAAGTATCCCAACTACCACCAAAATCAATAATGCAAGCTCTCAACATGTCCTCCAATATCTGTATAGTATGTTCAGACTGACCGTCAGTCTGAGGATGGAATGCGGTGCTAAGGTCTACTTTAGTACCCAATTCTCTTTGAAAGGACCTCCAAAAGTGAGAAGTGAATTGTGATCCTCTGTCAGAGATAATGGACAGTGGAACTCCATGGAGTCGGACAATTTCATTCATGTATAACTGTGCATATCTCGCACCACTATAAGTAGTTTTAACCGGCAAAAAGTGTGCTGACTTTGTAAGCCGATCAACAATCACCCATATTGAATCATAACCTTTATGTGTACGAGGTAGCCCAGTCACAAAATCTATGGTAACTCTTTCCCACTTCTACTTTGGAATCTCAAGCCGCTGTAGCAGTCCTGCGGGTCACTGGTGCTCAGCTTTAACCTGTTGACAAGTCAAACAACTAGTAACAAAGTTAGCAATATCTTTCTTCATACCTTTCCACCAATACAATTGCTTCAGGTCACGGTACATCTTAGTGGATCCAGGATGTATAGTGTATCTAGAATGGTGAGCTTCCTCGAGAATAACTCATCTTAGCCCCATCAATTTCTGGTACACATAATCGGTTACCTAGTCGGAGAACCCCATTATCATCAACAATCATATTCTTGCTTTTACCAGCTAGGACTTCATCTCGATATTTGCACAATCGTTCATCCTCGTACTGAGCGGCTCTAACACGTTCTACCAATAAAGACTTGGCTGGAACATAAGCCAATAATGCCCCTGATTTAGATAAACCGAACCTAATACATGTACCTTCGACCCTGTGGATATCCTTGGCCAACTGTCTCTTTACGGGAGCTATATGTGCCAAACTACCCATGGACTTTCTGCTCAATGCATCAGCCACAACATTGGCCTTCCCTGGATAATATAGAATAGTGCAATCATAGTCCTTGAGAAGTTCCATCCAGTGACGCTGCCGAATGTTCAGGTCTCTCTGTTGAAAAATATACTTTAGGCTCTTGTGATCAGTATAAATTTCACATGTTTCTCCATACAAGTAGTGCCTCCAAATTTTCAGTGCAAATACCACTGCAGCCATCTCCAGATCATGAGTGGGATAGTTCTGTTCATTCTTCTTCAACTGTCGCGAAGCATAAGCTGTCACACGACCATTTTTCATGAGAACACACCCTATCCCACTCTCAAAGCATCACAAAATACCGTGAATCCTCCCGAACCAGATGGTAAGGCTAGAATTGGTGCAGTGGTCAAACATGCCTTGAGCTTCTGAAAACTCTGCTCACATTCATCTGTCCATGGAAACTTTACATTTTTCTGTGTTAGCTTAGTCAATGGTGCTGCTATTCTGGAAAAATCCTGCACAAAACGCCTATAATAACCTGCTAAACCCATAAAGCTGCGAATCTCTGTAGGAGTGGTTGGTCGGGGCCATTTCTGCACTGCTTCCATCTTTCTAGGATCTACCAGTATTCCATCCTTGGATACCACATGCCCAAGGAATGCTACAGAGTCTAGCCAAAATTCACACTTAGAGAACTTCGCATAAAGCTTATGTTCCCGCAATGT
The DNA here is from genome assembly GCA_029990175.1 of Petunia secreta. Classification (NCBI taxonomy): domain Eukaryota; kingdom Viridiplantae; phylum Streptophyta; class Magnoliopsida; order Solanales; family Solanaceae; genus Petunia; species Petunia secreta. Next base: position 354,393 of record JARKIP010000241.1, on the reverse strand, counting down.
TTGCAGTACAACTCTCAGATGAGCCTCGTGTTCTTCTTGACTGCGAGAATACACCAAGATATCGTCAATATATACAATGACAAATCTGTCCAGAAACGGCTTGAACACCCTATTCATTAAATCCATGAATGCAGCTGGAGCATCAGTCAACCCGAAAGGCATCACAAGGAATTCATAATGCTCGTATCGAGTTCTGAAAGCTGTCTTAGGAATATCTTTGTCACTAACTCTAAGCTGATGATAACCAGATCGAAGATCAATCTTTGAGAAATGGGCAGCTCCCTGCAACTGATCAAACAGATCATCAATACGAGGTAAAGGGTATTTATCACGTACCGTTACCTTGTTCAGTTGTCTGTAGTCAATGTACATTCTTAGGGACCCATCTTTCTTCTTCACAAATAGCACAGGTGCACCCCAGGGGGATACACTTGGTCTGATAAATCCCTTGTTCAATAACTCCTGCAATTGTTCCTTTAGCTCCCTCAACTCCGCTGGTGCCATACGATATGGAGGAATCGATATGGGTTGCGTTTCAGGTGCCACATCAATGCTGAAATCTATATCCCGTACTGGAGATAGTCCCGGTAAATCCTCAGGAAATACATCACTGAACTCTTGCACCACTGGAACCATTTCCAAGCTAGTAGTCATGTAACGACCTCAAAATAGTCGTTTCGGGAATCGGGACCTCGATTTGCGTATCGACAATCCCAAAAGCTCCGTAAGGTCCATTATGACATGCCTGAAATTTTTTAGCTAAAACGAACTTTGTTAGATAGGTATCGGAGAAAGACATCCGTTTCGGATATTCGTTAAGGCTAAAAGAGGTTTCGGAGCTCGATTTGAGCAGATGAGCTCTGATAAGAAATCTGAAAGTTCCGTTAGGTTCGTATGGTAATTTATGACCTGTAGCAACCTTCAGAAGTGAAAACGGACCTCGTTTGATAGGAATTTTGATAAAGTCTCCGTTGCGGAAGTTTAAAAAGGTTAAAAGAGGTTTTCGAGCTCGATTTGAGTAAACGAACTCCGATGAGAGATCTGAGGGTTCCGTTAGGTTCGTATCGTCATTTGTGACTTGTAGCAACTTTCGAATTTGGATTCCGGGGTCGTTTGATTAAAATTCGGTATTTTGGCGAAAGTCGAAATTTGACCCTTTCCCGTGGGACCCACTTTTTGAGTTCTAGAGATCCGAATTGAGTTCCGTCTTGACGAGCATGTCACACAAGTCTTGTATGACTTGTGTAAAAAATTTAGAGTCATTCCGAGCTTCGTAGGGTCCCGTTTGGACCCAAAAACAGTGGCTGATCTGGTGCAAAGCCAAAAGCTGCTGAATCTGTTTTTTTTTTACTGTTCAGCCGGAAATAAATCAATTTTTCAGATCAATCCATAAGGAATTGGAAATAAGTCAAAACATAAAAGTTGTAGCTCTTTGAGTTTTGGTTCTAATGCCACCAATTTCGTATCATTTGGATATTTGTACGAAAAGTTATGTGTATTTTACCGAAAGCTATCCAGTGAGGTACAATTCAGACAGCATGTGGTACAACTCTTTAAAGCTGCGGGCTGCTATATATTCTAGGGCGGGCATTCATTTTTATTTTCATATTTTGAGCTTCTAAAAGTGATTCCAAGGGGAATTTGAAGTACAAAAATCATTCCTAAACACAAGGTAACTATTCTTACCCATTTTTAACGCTTTAATCCGAGGATCAAAGTGACGATCCTTGGAAAGAGGGTTTGAACCCTAGATTTGTGAACTGGGAAAAATGACCGAGTTGGACTTGGGTATGTACAATAATGGTACTTTTGGACTCGTGGGAGTATGGGGAGTCCGGAAACATAAATTTTACGGGTTTTGGGTGCGTCCGACCCGGGGGTATTTTGGTAAATTGCCTCTTAAATTGCGTAAGGGCTTAGAATCCTTTCCTCACATGCTTACGAGTGCGACACTATTTCTTTGGCTCAGAGAGGAGTCTTTCGGAGGCACATCGTTTGGGAAAGGAGGTCGTTCCTTAGCCACTTGAGCCGATTTTGAGGTAAGTGAGACTTGACCTCTATTTTGCTTGCGGATAAGATTTGATCTTGCTAAGTAAGATGTCGAGTACTTAATTGACTAGCATTGTCTGGTAGATAGTATTATGTACTACTCGTTATATTTATACAAAAAGGTGAAGCACAAACGTGACTCGTGTATAGTCGATGTTGTGTGCCGGTGTGTTATTGATATGCTCTAGGGACAGAGGCCGGTGGTGCGCTATGACCTAGAAGCGAAATTTCATCTAGGGACAGAGGCCGGTGGTGCGTTATGACCTAGATGTGGAGACTTATAGGGACAGAGGCTTGTGGTGCGTTATGACCTATAAGTAAAGTTGTTTATAGGGACAGAGGCCTGTGGTGCGTTATGACCTATAAACAAAGCCGCACCGGGTGTGTGCTTGTGCTATGTGCTAGGTATATCATTACTTATGTGGTATGCGAGATATATCATCGCCATGCTGTGTGTTAATTATATTATTGCTTATGCCATAGTATCAATATAATATTGTATATGCTGCCTATATTATGTATCTTTATATTATTGACCATGTTATGTATTCGCGTATTATTGCTTGTGTCGTTGTATAATTATATTATCGTATGTAATGTTTATGGGTTACTGTAAAGGTGTGGATTATACTTCCGTTATCTGCTTATGCATTATCAAAGACTTGTCCCGAAAGGGTAATTTAGCGGGCCTGTCGATGATCTTACTGGGCTTTGGCTCATAACTTACTGTTTAAATGTGCAGATCCTTCTACTAGTCAGACAGCTGGACTTATCTGATCTGTTCGAGGCTGTGGCTATTTTTGCTTGAGGTGGGCCAACCGCATAGTTCGCAGTGGCATACCGTCTGATCCACCTTAGTGTTTAGTCGCTTCCTACATCTTGTATTATATATATATATCGGATGTCAGAATTCGTAGATGCTCTATTGACACTGTATTTCGGGTGGATGTCTACACCTACATTTTATTGAAATATTTCTATCTAAATTATCATTTTGAGTCAGTTTAATTATTCGTGGTTCGCCTAAGGATGTAACACTTAGGTGCCATCACGGCCCCCGAAAATTGGGTCGTGACAAATTGGTATCAGAGCTCTAGGTTGTAAGTCGAGTCTTAGGGAGTCAATGGAGCAGTGTCCGAGCAGAGTCTTGTTTATGGGTATGTTGTCGACCATACTTATAAGCGAGAGGCTGCAAAGGCATTTTAGGAAGAGTTGTTTCCCTTCATTTCATCTCTTCTCGTGCTATGATGCTTACATAGGTGCAAATCCTTTAATGTGATTATGACAGATGGTGAGAACGCGATCGTCCTCTGCTTCGGGAGCTGGTGACGCACTGACTGAGTCGGTCAGTAGGAGACCTGTGCGTAGCACACGGACTGGTGCGCGGGCACCTACTCAGCCGAGAGCGGCTACTACCAGAGCTTCTGTGGGCAGACCTCCTGCTGCCAGACAAACTAGTACAGTGCCACCGGTGTCTTCTGAGATCCCCGTCGCACATGTCCCATCGACTATGCCTTCTCTTGTGCCGGGCACAACGGTATCTATTCCTGCAGATGTTCTATTGCGGATGATGGGCATGCTTGGATCTCAGGCCTCGCCTATGGGCGATATGCCAGTACCTTCTGCGGTACCCCAGCCAGCTACTCCAGCTATGAGTACGCCGACTCCTGAGGCTACTCCGGTGATTCCTCAGTCTACTCCAGTTATTAGTCCTATTGCTCAGCCTTCCACTTTGGCTCCTCAGTCGGGTATTTAGTTGGGTCATTCTATTCCTGCTCTTTCTATGAGTGACGAGGAGGTAGCTCGGAGGATTGAGTCCTTTATGAAGCTCAAGCCTCCCGAGTTCGATGGTACCCCAGCTACTTGCACTGCCCAGAGGTATATTCAGAAATGTGAGAAGATATTTTCTGTATTGGGTACTAGGGACACCCTTGGGGTGAGATGTGCTTCTTTCCGTTTGCCCGGTGATGCCGAGACTTGGTGGTCTTCTATGATGAGACAGAGGTCGAGTGATCTTCCTCCCTTGACTTGGACCGAGTTCGTTGCTATGTTTATGAGTAGATTTGTGCCTCAGAGTCATCTTGATGCCCAGAGACGCGAGTTTGAGTTGTTGAGACAGGGAGGCATGTTCGTGACTGCTTATGATACCAGATTTTTAGAGTTATCTCAGTATGCGCCTGCTATGGTTATGCTGGAGAGAGACAAGGTTCTTAGATTTGTTGAGGGTCTTCACCCTCGTCTTCAGGTGGCTGTTGCCTCACATATTGGCAACAACTCTTATTATGATGTGGTTGATATTGCGAGGCGTATGGAGGACATTCATGCTAGAGCAGATGCAGAGAGGGCGAGCAAGAGGGTGCGATATTCTGGTACTTCTGGTGGTCCCTCACATGGTGGTCAGAGTTTTCGTGGTCATACTCAGCCTAGGCTTCCCCAGGCCGCTGCTTTACCATCTCAGGGTACTTCGTCGGGTGTTCAGAGGCCTCAGCCGTCTCAAAGGCGTGGGGATTCATCTCAGTCTGTTCCACCTGTTTGTGGGAGATGCCGTCAGAGGCACTATGGGAGGTGCAGGCCCGGAGGTGGATGTGGAGGAGGCGGTAGTAAGGCTTGTTACCAGTGTGGGGATCCCAGGCACTTTGTTAGGGATTGCCCCTATGTTACTTCATTTGGACCTACCTCCGCGGGACATCAGAGTTCTGCTGCTATGGTTCGGTCTTCTCCTCAGGCAGCTAGGCCTGTCACTCAGGTTCCTCCTAGGCAGCCGGTTCAGAGAGCTCCTGGTCCTGGAGGTTCAGCTCAGGTATTTGCTATGACACGCCAGGATACCGAGGCATCCAATGATGTGATCACAGGTACTCTTTCTGTTTGTGGCTGCAGTGCCTTTGCCCTTATAGATCCGGGATCTACTTTCTCTTATGTTTCTCCTGGATTTTCACCTTGCTTGAGCAAGGATCTGGTTTTTATTGATGCTCCATTTATGGTGGCAACGCCTGTCGGAGATCCTATATGTGTAGATAAAGGGTATCGGGAGTGTGTGATTTCTATTTGTGGTATTGAGTCTCTAGTAGACTTGATGTTGCTAGATATGGTGGAATTTGATGTGATCATGGGCATGGATTGGTTGGCATCCTGTCACGCGACGTTGGATTACCATGCCAAGTCCGTGACTATAGGTGCCGAAGGTGAGCCTAAGGCTATTTGGAAGGGTTCCAGGTCTTCTCCGAGGAACAAGATCATATCATTCATGAAGGCTCAGAAGATGATAGCTCGCGGGTGCGGAGGGTATATTGCTTCTATTCGAGATGTTCGAGTGGAAGAGGTATCTATTGATCGAGTACCGGTAGTATGCGAGTATCCGGAGGTCTTTCCGGATGACTTGCCGGGTTTGCCTCCTATGCGGGAGATTGAGTTCTGTATTGATACATTGCCAGGTACTCAGCCTATATCTATTCCTCCATATCGTATGGCTCCTGCTGAGTTGAGGGAATTGAAGGAGCAAATTCAAGATTTGCTTGATAAGGGTTTCATTAGACCCAGTGTGTCTCCTTGGGGTGCTCCGGTTCTTTTTGTAAAGAAGAAGGATGGTTCTATGCGCATGTGTATTGATTATCGGCAATTGAACAAAGTGAATATCAAAAACAGGTATCCTTTACCGCGTAGAGATGATTTATTTGATCAGCTTCAGGGTGCTACTCATTTTTCCAAGATTGACTTGAGATCGGGGTATCATCAGTTGCGGATTCGGTCTGAGGATATTTCTAAGACTGCTTTCCGTACGAGATATGGGCACTATGAGTTTCTTGTCATGTCATTTGGGCTTACAAATGCTCCGGCCGCCTTTATGGATCTTATGAACCGTGTGTTCAAGCCATATCTTGATTCTTTTGTTATTGTGTTCATTGATGACATCCTTATATATTCAAGGAGCCGAGGGGAGCATGAGCATCACTTGAAGATTATCCTTCAGACCTTGAGAGACCATGAATTGTATGCCAAATTCTCTAAATGTGAGTTCTGGCTGGATACCGTGTCATTCCTGGGTCACGTGGTGACCAAGGACGGTATTAGTGTTGATCCCAAGAAAGTGGAGGCCGTTCAGAATTGGCCTAGGCCTACTTCTCCTACAGAGATTCGGAGTTTCTTATGCTTGGCAGGCTATTATCGACGTTTCGTGGAGGGATTTTCTTCTATATCGGCACCACTGACTAAATTGACGCAGAAGAATGTTCCTTTTCTATGGTCTGCTGCTTGTGAGTCTAGCTTTCAGAGGCTCAAGACTGTCTTGACTACATCACCTGTATTGGCCTTGCCTAGTGGATCCGGGGGATTCACAGTCTATTGTGATGCTTCTGGTATTGGCTTAGGTGGTGTTTTGATGCAGAATGGCAAGGTGATAGTTTATGCCTCGAGACAACTGAAAGTGCATGAGAAGAACTACCCTGTCCATGATCTAGAGTTATTGGCTGTGGTATTTGCATTGAAGTTGTGGAGGCATTATTTATATGGTGAGCCTTGTGAGATTTTCACTGATCATAAGAGTCTCCAGTATCTGTTCACCCAGAAGGACTTGAACGGGAGACAGCGCCGATGGTTGGAGTTGCTTAAGGATTATGACATCGCTATTCGGTATCATCCCGGGAAAGCTAATGTTGTGGCTGATGCTCTGAGCAGGAAGTCTATGGGTAGCCTTGCCTATCTTGATGTTGATATGAGACCACTAGCTCGAGAGTTGCAGGCCTTGTCCATTAGTGGAGTGCGATTTGATGATTCTGTGCCAGACCGAGTTTTTGCTTATATAGGGACTCAGTCATCCCTAGCTTCCCAGATCAAGGAAAAGCAATTTGATGATTCATATTTGTGTGATATTCGAGATAGAGTTTTAAGTGGGGGAGTGACCTCATTTATGATCGGAGATGAAGGTGTACTGTGGCTCAACGGTCGGTTGTGTGTTCCGAATGTTGGGGAGTTGAGGCAGCTGATATTGGCAGAGGCACACAGTTCTCGGTATTCTATTCATCCTGGTATTACGAAGATGTATCAAGATCTTCGGGAGTTATATTGGTGGAAGGGAATGAAGAGAGATGTTGTTGATCATGTGTCTCGGTGCTTAAATTGTCAGCAGGTAAAGTATGAGCATAGAAGACCAGCCGGGGTGACTCAGTCCATGCCGATTCCGGAATGGAAATGGGAGCATATTACTATGGACTTTGTGGTTGGATTGCCTTTGACCTTGGGCAAGCATGATTCAGTATGGGTAGTGGTGGATCGTCTCACCAAGTCAGCTCATTTCATCCCCGTGAGGACTACTTATTCATCGGACCGCTTAGCTCGTATCTTTATCGAGCAGATTGTGAGATTGCATGGTGCTCCAGTCTCTATTATATCAGATCGCGGTACTCAGTTCACAGCTCAGTTCTGGAGATCATTTCAGAAGGAGCTGGGTACCCGAGTGGATCTTAGCACCGCATTTCATCCTCAGACTGATGGTCAGTCCGAGAGGACCATCCAGATTCTTGAGGATATGCTGAGGGCTTCTGCTATTGACTTTGGAGGCCATTGGGACAGTTATTTGCCTTTGGCGGAATTTGCCTATAATAACAGTTATCAGTCTTCTATCCAGATGGCTCCGTTTGAGGCATTATATGGCCGCCGATGTCGTTCTCCAGTTGGTTGGTTTGAACCTGGAGAGGTGAAGGTGTTGGGTCCGGATCTAGTTCAGCAGACCTTAGATAAGGTCCGAATCATTCAGGATCGGCTCCGCACAGCTCAGAGTCGACATATATCTTATGCGGATCGGAGGAGGAGAGATTTGGTGTTTATAGTAGGTGACCGGGTGTTTCTTAAAGTATCGCCGATGAAGGGTGTTATGAGATTCGGAAAAAAAGCAAGCTTAGTCCGAGGTTCATTGGTCCTTTTGAGGTCTTGGAGCGCATTGGTGCGGTTGCATATAGGCTTGCTTTGCCTCCATCTCTGTCAGTTCATCCGTTATTCCACGTATGTATGCTCCGAAAGTATGTTCATGATCCATCCCATGTGATTGATATGGCTTCTGTCGAGATCGACGAGGACCTGGCTTATTTGGAGGAGCCGATTGCTATTGCAGCTAGAGAGATCCGTAAGCTAAGGTCGAAAGAGATCCCGTTGGTTAAAGTGCTATGGAAGAATCGTCCTAGCGAAGAGGCCACTTGGGAACTCGAGTCCGACATGCGGGAGAAGTATCCTCGCCTTTTCGATAATTCAGGTTTGATTTCAATCTCTAAAGCCTGAAAGTTATGTTGTTGTTTATGATTTCGGATAGTAGCGAGAGTCCTCGAAATCCGTGTAATTATTGTCGTGAAAATGTGAATCTTACCTTAGACTCGGGCTCGTCCGAGGACGAACGAGAGTCTAAGTGGGGGAGATTGTAACGACCTCAAAATAGTCGTTTCGAGAATCGGGACCTCGATTTGTGTATCGACAATCCCAAAAGTTCCGTAAGGTCCATTATGACATGCCTGAAATTTTTTAGCTAAAACGAACTTTGTTAGATAGGTATCGGAGAAAGACATCCGTTTCGGATATTCGTTAAGGCTAAAAGAGGTTTCAGAGCTCGATTTGAGCAAATGAGCTCTGATAAGAAATCTGAAAGTTGCGTTAGGTTCGTATGGTAATTTATGACCTGTAGCAACCTTCAGAAGTGAAAACGGACCTCGTTTGATAGGACTTTTGATAAAGTCTCCATTGCGGAAGTTTAAAAAGGTTAAAAGAGGTTTTCGAGCTCGATTTGAGTAAACGAACTCCGATGAGAGATCCGAGGGTTCCGTTAGGTTCGTATCGTCATTTGTGACTTGTAGCAACTTTCGAATTTGGATTCCGGGGTCGTTCGATTAAAATTCGCTATTTTGGTGAAAGTCGAAATTTGACCCTTTCCCGTGGGACCCACTTATTGAGTTCTAGAGATCCGAATTGAGTTCCGTCTTGACGAGCATGTCACACAAGTCTTGTATGACTTGTGTACAAAATTTGGGGTCATTCCGAGCTTCGTAGGGTCCCGTTTGGACCTAAAAACAGTGGCTGATCTGGTGCAAAGCCAAAAGCTGCTGAATCTGTTTTTTTTTTACTGTTCAGCCGGAAATAAATCAATTTTTCAGATCAATCCATAAGGAATTGGAAAAACGTCAAAACATGAAAGTTGTAGCTCTTTGAGTTATGGTTCTAATGCCACCAATTTCGTATGATTTGGATATTTGTACGAAAAGTTATGTGTAGTTTACCGAAAGCTGTCCAGTGAGGTACAATTCAGACAACATGTGGTACAAATCTTTAAAGCTGCGGGCTGCTATATATTCTAGGGCGGGCATTCATTTTTATTTTCATGTTTTGAGCTTCTAAAAGTGATTCCAAGGGGAATTTGAAGTACAAAAATCATTCCTAAACACAAGGTAACTATTCTTACCCATTTTTAACGCTTTAATCCGAGGATCAAAGTGACGATCCTTGGAAAGAGGGTTTGAACCCTAGATTTGTGAAATGGGAAAAATGACCGAGTTGGACTTGGGTATGTACAATAATGGTACTTTTGGACTCGTGGGAGTATGGGGAGTCCGGAAACATAAATTTTACGGGTTTTGGGTACGTCCGACCCGGGGGTATTTTGGTAAATTGCCTCTTAAATTGCGTAAGGGCTTAGAATCCTTTCCTCACATGCTTACGAGTGCGACACTATTTCTTTGGCTCAGAGAGGAGTCTTTCGGAGGCACATCGTTTGGGAAAGGAGGTCGTTCCTTAGCCACTTGAGCCGATTTTGAGGTAAGTGAGACTTGACCTCTATTTTGCTTGCGGATAAGATTTGATCTTGCTAAGTAAGATGTCGAGTACTTAATTGACTAGCATTGTCTAGTAGATAGTATTATGTACTACTCGTTATATTTATACAAAAAGGTGAAGCACAAACGTGACTCGTGTATAGTCGATGTTGTGTGCCGGTGTGTTATTGATATGCTCTAGGGACAGAGGCCGGTGGTGCGTTATGACCTAGAAGCGAAATTTCATCTAGGGACAGAGGCCGGTGGTGCGTTATGACCTAGATGTGGAGACTTATAGGGACAGAGGCTTGTGGTGCGTTATGACCTATAAGTAAAGTTGTTTATAGGGACAGAGGCCTGTGGTGCGTTATGACCTATAAACAAAGCCGCACCTGGTGTGTGCTTATGCTATGTGCTAGGTATATCATTACTTATGTGGTATGCGAGATATATCATCGCCATGCTGCGTGTTAATTATATTATTGCTTATGCCATAGTATCAATATAATATTGTATATGCTGCCTATATTATGTATCTTTATATTATTGACCATGTTATGTATTCGCGTATTATTGCTTGTGTTGTTGTATAATTATATTATCGTATGTAATGTTTATGGGTTACTGTAAAGGTGTGGATTATACTTCCGTTATCTGCTTATGCATTATCAAAGACTTGTCCCGAAAGGGTAATTTAGTGGGCCTGTCGATGATCTTACTGGGCTTTGGCTCATAACTTACTGTTTAAATGTGCAGATCCTTCTACTAGTCAGACAGCTGGACTTATCTGATCCGTTCGAGGCTGTGGCTATTTTTGCTTGAGGTGGGCCAACCGCATAGTTCGCAGTGGCATACCGTCTGATCCACCTTAGTGTTTAGTCGCTTCCTACATCTTGTATTATATATATATATATATATATATATATATATATATCGGATGTCAGAATTCGTAGATGCTCTATTGACACTGTATTTCGGGTGGATGTCTACACCTGCATTTTATTAAAATATTTCTATCTAAATTATCATTTTGAGTCAGTTTAATTATTCGTGGTTCGCCTAAGGATGTAACACATAGGTGCCATCACGGCCCAGAAAATTGGGTCGTGACAAGTCATGTCTCTTGTGTCTCTCACCATAGCTAAGAATGCCCAGCAACCTTTCTTCACTAACTGCTGAGCTTTTACAAATGATATGACATTACATATCTCAGGAATTTGATCCCCTTTCAGAATAAAACTGGGTTCATTAGGCATCTCGAACTTAACTACCTTCGCATGACAATCGAGGGTAGCGTGGCAAGAAGATAGCCAATCCATACTCATCAGTACGTCAAAATCAACCATATCAAGTACAATTAGATTAGCTAAGGTATCCCTACCCTCAACTCGTATCTCACAAGCATGATACACATATTCAACAAGGAAAGAATCCCCCACGGGATTAGCAACTAGAAAAGGATCATTCAATATTTCTGGTTGTCTATCAAACCTCAAGGCAAAGAATGAGGACACATAGGAGTGGGTAGATCCTTGATCAAACAATGCAAGTGCATCAAGGGAGCAAACAGAAAGAATACCTGTAACCACAGCATTTGAGGCCTAAGCTTCCTGCCTAGTAAGTGCAAAAACTCTCGACTGGCCACTACCTGCAGTCCCCTGTCCTGGATTACCCATGGCACGATCTCCGGCACCTCTACCTCTGTTACCTCTACTAGCAGTACCTGTATTATTACGAGCAGTCTGCGTAGGTGCCGCTGCCTGCACAGAAGCCTGGCTAAACTCTCATTGAGGATGAGGGCAATCTTGTATGTGATGTCCCAACTTGCTACACCGAAAGCACCCTCCAGTCAGAATACGACACGGACCACAATGAAATCTACCACAAGTCTGACAAGCTGAATCAGTAGCGTATATGCCCAGAGCTATGATATCCGGATGATGATGATGGTCCCTTAGCATTATCTTTGTGAGGAGGTGCTCTAACAGCTGGTTGGGACAGATGGTCTGTCCCTGTCTGAAAACCCTGTCGGTATACCTGATTCCCGGCTCTACGGTCTAAGCTAACTCCCCCAGTGAAAGACCCCCCAGTCTTAACCTTCTTATATGAATCTTTAGCTGCCCGTGATTCACGACCCCTGTTTTCAATCTTCCTAGAAAGGTCGAGTGCATCAGAGTAATTCAGATTCTTCATCTGCGGAGCAATTACATTGAATAAACGATCAACCAATCCATCAACAAACCTCTGAACCCGGGATGTTTCATTAGGCACTAAGTTAGGTGCATATCTAGCCAGCTTAGTAAACTTAGTGTTATATGTCGATACATCCATATATGGAGTCTGAACTAATCTCTCAAACTGCCTAGCATATTCCTTCCTCAAACTTTCAAGGAGAAAGCAATCCATGAACAACTTAGTAAACTCGTCCCATGTCAATCGTGTTGCTTCTGCGGGCCTTACTAAAAGTACAGTTTCATACCAGGTATTAGCCGTATCCTCTAATTTGTATGCTGCAAGTTCCACAGATCTCTTACTAGAACATCCAAGAGCACGATACGCCTTAAGTGTTCCATCCAAGAAACTCTGAGGATCCTCTGTAGCATCAGAACCCGTGAACCTTGGTGGTTTCAGTTTCAAGAACTCTGGTAAGGACACTTCTCTGTTACCAAAAATCTGAGTCTGTCTAGGTGCCTGAGCCTATGGCTGAGCCTGTACCTGAGTCTGTGCCTGAGTCTGTGTCTGAGCCTGAGTCTGTGTCTAAGCCTGAGCCTGAGCCTGAGCCTGAGCCTGAGCCTGAGCCTGAGCCTGAGCCTGAGCCTGAGCCTGAGCCTGAGTCTGTGTCTGAGCCTGAGCCTGAGTCTGTGTCTGAGCCTGAGCCTGAGCCTAAGTCTGTGTCTGAGCCTGAGTCTGTGTCTGAGCCTGTGTAGGTGCCTGAGTCTGTGTCTGAGCCTGTGTAGGTGCCTGAGGTTGCGTGGGAGTAACGTTCTGTTGTCTAGCCCTTTCATGTCTCTCCATTCTGGCATTCAGGAGATCAATGGACCTTTGCATAGCATTAAGTGCCTCAATAGTAGCATTCTCATATGACGGTGGAGGTGGATTATCCTCAATATCTGGAGTAGTCTCTCTTGTAGTAGCACCAGCCCTCGTGGTAGCAGCTTGGCCTCGTCCCTGAGTATTACCTCATTTCCTAGCTGAGGATGACGACCCAACAGTGGAGGAATTCGGAGCAGCTCGGGCGGCCTTTTTAGATCTTGTCATACTAGCCATTTGAGTAATAGAATAACTAACGTTAGAGTCATCTATTTAGCAGTACTCATCTCACACGTACGGAAGGAACAAGAAATAAGGAAAGACACGAAACATCCTATCACGCCCTCGCAGAATAACGACTATGGGAATGGACGGCTACATAACCATAATAGAGATTCTACTACCGACGTGTGCTCCATTAGTCACAGTAATAACCTAGAGCTCTGATACCAACTTTGTCACGACCCAGTTTGGGGCCGTGACCGGTGCTTAGGAACTAAGTCCCTAAACAAGCCTTATCAATATTCTACAGAAAATCGGGCAGAGTTTCCCCTGTTTTAGGACTATCCAAAAATCTCCTGTCTCAACCAGAATACCAGAACATACTAATAACGAATGTAATTACTCAAAATCCACGTCTTTAAAGCATTAACAAAATAGAATACTTCATCAATCTCCCAATCACCAGGGAAACGTCTGACAAGAAATAATAAGTTCATAAAGGCCAACTTATTAACTGAATAACCAACTCAAAGATAGGACAACTGACCAACAAATGACTAAATGGAGCGACTCTAAGAGTTTCGAAGAAAGACAATAATGAAAAAATAAAGCTCTTGCCCACGCGAACTAATGCGGGGCTCACCAGGATTGTTAACTCACGACTCTAAGATGGAAATCCTCGGCTACAATACCTGCTGTCTCTGAAAAGAAAAATATAGCAAGGAGTGAGTCGCAACTCAGTGAGTAACAACGCTTATCCACAACCGTTTTAAGTGGGGACAAGTCAGAAAACATGTCAGTTCAAGTATATCATATGTAGAAATATATCTAGTAAAGAAAATGTCACTTTCAGAAACAGTAATCAGTCTTTCAAGTATTTCTTGTAATTGAAAATTAACATCGATCAGTAGTAAATTCAGTATTTCCTTATATTATATCAAGTATATAGGTTAGGGAGATTTCCAAGAACAAACCATGTAATCAGTATAAATTCCTCCCTGAGGAAATCAGTAACGGTAAGCTAGTTCTACCTTCCCACTAGCAAGGACTGTAACGGTAATCCGGAGTATACAAGGTGCACCAGGTCTAACGTACCCGTCGTTAGCTACGGGGTCTATCAAGGTTCATCCCAAAAATATTCATATAATCCCTATACCAAGTACAAGGCATTTCAAGAAATAATTCAATATTTCATATAGCGGTAAAACTTGTCAAGTAGCGGTAAAACCATATCCTGTAATGGTAAAATAATTCAAGTAAATATCTCGGTGTATATCTTGTAAAAGGACTTGTCCCATGCAATTTAAATCATTCAGTAATATATTTTACTTCAAAATCAAGTAGAAACCATGCAGGTTATGGAAATACAAACTGCGGTAAGGTCATCACTCACAGTACAAACACGCGTAGCTTAAGCGTATCTTCCACGAGAAATCCAACACCTCATCCAGTCAATCTATAATCACATTGTAGGGATTCCAATCAATTCCAAACAAATATCATTGTATCTTTATTTAGGCTACCTCTTACCCATTAACAATACTGACACTTTGGTTTCGTGGTATACCCTTAATTCGACTAATTAGAAGATATTGTGATCTAAATCACTTTTGAGAAATCTAATATTTGTTTAAGTTAAAACTTATTCACTGTCACTATGAACTATGTTTTACTACCATGGATTCCTAGTTCAAATACAAACTTGTACCTTCTTGACCTCTTTGTAGTAATAAAAGAATCCAAGAGTTTACTTATATTCACCAGGAAAATAATTCATGAATTGTCTACAAGATTCCTTAAAAAGAAAAAAAGAATCATACCTCAGTTAGAGCCCTATAGTGTTGCAAAATAAAAAATCTCTTACTTCTATAATATCACGCTTGATCCAAGATCCTTCTTTGTTTGTGTATTTTTTTTTTTGAACCCTAATGTGTTTCCTCTGTTTTGCAAAGCTCTAAACTCCCTGTTTCTGTATGTTTTGGTTTTTAGGCAGACAAGCCAACATGGGCTTTAGGTCACTCACATTTTTCCTTTTTATTTTTCTTTTAAAATGACTAATTTGTCCTTTATTTAATAGAGTATTACAGGTAGAGTCTAGATACTTATATTCTAGATAATGATTATAAACCATGGATATATAAGGGTAAGCAAGAGTGCTACGATGAATATTATTATTTCTAGTAATCCAAAGGTGCCATAAGCTAACTGGCCGAAATTCATCCCAAGATAAATTTGGGTTCTGAGAAGAAAACTTAGCATGCCTTAAATGATTGATCCAATGGGTCCCAGAATTCATAATATTATGAAAGTTGATGCCAATAGATGTCCTAGAGGAGATTGCCATTAGACAGGTAAATAGAATATGTGTAATAGATTCAGACATAGTATGACAAATCTGGCAAGTTGGATCAGTCAATATACCAATGCTATTAAGATATTCTTTGCATGGGAGACGATTATGGGAACATTGCCAAATAAAGTATTTGATTTTGTTCAGCGTTTTTAGACTCCAAATCCAAGAAAAATCTGTATCATGATGCATAGAGGGTCTAATAATATTACAAGCTGAGGAAGTCATAAAAATTCCATTTGGGGTAAGGGTCCAATAAGGGATATCACGAGCTGCTGGATTAATAGGGAGGGAAGTAGAAACAATCATGGATCGTAAATTATCAGGTAGATGATAAGATATTTTGGTTAAATCCCATGAACTTGATTTGCAAAACTGGTTTACTGTGAGAGAAAGATCATGTCGAGTGAATGGCCCTGCAAGAATAGTGTCTAATGGAGGAGTAATTGTTCAAACTCATTGAAGTACTCCCCAACCGTCTTGTAACCTTGCTTCAACTCATAGAGAAGTTTGTGTTGGTCTACACGGTATTGGTAAGTCAAATACTTCTCATCCATCACACCGATCAATTCACCCCAAGTCACATTGATTACCATAGCGTTTCTACTCCTTTTTCTCTTGGCCGATTCCCACCAAGTAGAAGCAAAGGATTCAAAAGAAGATATTGCATAATTGGCCTTCTTCTCCTCGGGCATATAATTGGTGTCAAATATTCGCACCATGGACAACTTCCAATCAATGTACTCCACCGAGTCACTACTCCCTTTGAAGGAAGGAATAGTGAGCTTCACACTAATAAGATTGTTGTTATCATGACCCCCTTAGTTAGGCTTCGGTTGGCCCCCAAAGTTGCCTCCATAACCACCAAAATCCCTCCTATCATTCCCTCCAACATCCCCTATGGGTGGCCCTCAACCTCGGCCTCTACCCCTATCAACATTACGTCCCAATTGGCTCTCCTTTTCGGATTAGGAGCTCCATAGTCCACCATACTCTTCCTCCTCCCCTTCTTAAGCTTCTCAAACTTGTTCAAAAGGTTGCACATTTCGAATGGCCATTAGAAGGGGAACATTCTTTTGGGGATTGCCCAAAAGGTGGGGATTGGGAATGCCCGCTCGTTGGTGATTTCCCAACACTTGTTCAATTCTTTCACGGTCTTCCTTTACCCGTTGTTGGTTAAGCAATTCAACAACTTGTTTCGGGGTAAAGGTAGGACTACTCGAGCCTTCACCGACTTCAACTTCGACACTCAGGGTCCCTTTCTCAACTTGGACTCTCGGGTCCCTTTCTCAACTTGGACACTCAGGGTCCCTTGCTCAACTTGGGTACTTGAGGTCACCCTTTCAAGAGATTCAATCCTTTGGCTCATGATATCCGTTTTAGCAAGGATACTAGCCCAAGCATTCTTCACAAAATCTTCACCTTTGTTGGCCGTTGCACCTGCAAAAAGAACAAACGTTAGTGAAATCACCTCACACACTCCCTTACTTGTGTTTCACTCGGTTCACTCGTTTAGTGGTGGTGGATATTTCACTCGACTTGTAGTCCAAAAGCTTCACGTAGATGAATAACAATCCCTCAACTCAATCAAACTATCCACGAGTCAAGTGTACTCCGGGGTGAGTGGAGTTTATGTGACTCAAAGAACGATAAGCACTTTAAAGTGAGGACTTTAGTCAAAAGGATCTACGAATCTTCTTGGAGTTCTACTCTCCAACTAATGCACGAATCACCTAAAAGCTCAATGGACTAGTGCCAATTAAGTAGGAAGATTACTTAGATAAATACTAGTTAGAAGTTAAGCAAACAAAGAAACAAGAAAACCTAGGAAAAACTACCCAATTCCACCCCTTCAGGTGTTAGGCGGAGCACCCAATGAGAGGGGGCGGAGCGCCTGGCAAAACCACCAATGAGGGTGGTCAGGCGGAGCGCCTGGGCGACGAACTTCAGGTTTTCCAACACCATTTTCTTCAAATTCAATCCCATATTTGGGTCGATTTCAACGTGTTTTGCACAAATCCAAGGTACCCAAAGTTGTATATTATATTCTTCAAACCCCCAATGATTTTCACCCCCAAACAACCAACAATCGAAGTACAATCATCATTCAAAGATTCAAGTTGGGGTTTCAAAAAGGGTTTCAAAAGTGGGTTTCGATTCTTCAAACTTGATGTTATTCAACTCCAAATCTCACGAAATTTGTTTCAATTTGTATGTTTTTCAATGTAGAACAAACCCCTATAATTAAATCAACATTCAACAACCAATCAACCCAAGAATCAACCAATAGTCATCAAGAACAAGGGTTTAATAATTTTGGGGTTTTCGAATTTCTAAAATCTGAAATTCTAATCCAAACCACGTGTTCTTGGTATCAAAAAAATGGGGTTTCAATAAGGATCAATTTCTAATAACACCCATAATAAGAATCAAACACACCATAAAGTTATGACAATTTTTTTGAATTTTCAACTTTTCTATTTTTTTTTTTTTGTATTTTTCTTCTTTCAATAACTTCAACAACAAAAAACTAAAAGAAACTAACGTAGGCACGAAGAATGAAGGGTCGAGGGTTTGTAGAAATAAAACCCGAGCCTTGCTCGATACCAACTGATGTTGGGAAAAACACGGAAGCGATAAAGTAAAGATAAAAGCGAGACGTGGCTCGAACGAGTAACTCAAGTAGCACCGAAGAACTAGTTTCGATACACCCCGGGAGATTGTCAAGGAACACCTACACTAGGCAACTACCCTCGAGCTACACCCGGAACCCACAAGTAGAATGACCGGGAAGGGAATGTAATTCATCTAGATCCGCTAGAAGAAAAACAAGTCCCAAACAAGGTTGTTTCATTCATTCACAAGAGTTCAACTCTTAACAATATTCTTCAATCATCAAAATTAGCTAAGGAATAAAATAAGCTATCTAAGCTATTTATAGAGGTTTGCCAAGCTTTTAGTAAATAGTCTAAAATGCCCACACATTAGGCTTTAAGCTAAAAGACCACACAGGGCGAAAATAGTCTTTAAACACTTAAATTCTCGCCCCTTTAGCGTTTCGGGCGGAGCGCCAATAAAATTGACCAGTGAGGTGGTCTGGGCGGAGCGCCTGGTGGCTTAGGCGGGGTGCCTGGGCCTTCTAGGCGGGGCGCCTCAACCCTGATCAACCGGAACGGCTTCCAATCGCTTCCATCTTCGAGGCCCTTCCTTTCCAAGTATAAATGCACCTCTGGATCCTTCTTGGTTTGACTCCAAGTGAAGGGTCTAGTGACGGGTTGCCCGGCATCATGAAAAGCACGTAAATAAAATGAATTTAGTATGTTGTGTTAACCATCAGTGCTCATATGTGCTACCATTTTCTATTTTCTACCGTTCATGTTTCTTGCTTTTAAAATCGTGTAAGATGAATATTATTTAAAAGGCTTGTTATCTGCTTATTGTTTATATGGTGATATGAGCTCCTTGTAACTCTTTCATCACATTCTAAACAATCTTTCTGGACAGAATGGCTCATCAGCGAGTCTAGAGCTCGATCTAGAACACTATGTTGTCCCTGCTCCAACATCTGCAAACTCTTCTTCGGTTTATGCGGCTAACTTGACTGCAACTCGTAGGTCACTTAATCGCACTAAGGTATTTTCAGGGGCTGATGGCTCTACCTGCATGTCCAATTCCTCAAAAGGTGGTCACGTTTCAAATGATCAACCTGCTGCAGTAAAGGTTTTCTTGGTGCCTTTGCTTCTTACCTCTGATTTTACTTCATTGTATGACAGATTCTGTTCTTTTCACTCAATGTTTATTAGACAGAAAAAACCCGCATACTGAGATTAAGAGATTTACTTATAGTCTTGGATTTTCTTTATGGCTAAAGTACTTTCATGCTATAACTAGCAATCATATTTTAATTAACCTAGAATTTGGTCTAGGATTTGGTTTATATGAGATAACGATTATCATTCTGTCCCAAAAGATAATCAAATGTCAGTTAAGCTAATCCTCTTATCCCACCAAAAATCTTTTATAAAAAGTTTAAACCATATACATGTACAATTGCATGACAAATTATACGTGCACATTAAAATTCTTGGCATTGTTTGAATTAAAGGGACTGCATCAGTTGTGTGACATCCATTAGCGTGTTGAATGTTCTAGAGAGACTTGTTTGCGTACTTTTTGCTCGTCTTTTTGTTTTGTCTGTTAAGTTATTGGACTTCTACATTGTAATCTATTACTTAAGAAGTCCTGTTAGTTTTGGGTTCTGCTGGCTTGATGTCGTTCAGGAGATAGAAGTAATTGTCCAAGATCCAGCTATAGTTCCTTCAAGTTCTGGCTGAATCCAAGTCTATGGGAAGTTCTTCGTCATTGCAAAAACAAGATAGCCACAGAGGACTCCTTGTGGATAGGGGTGTTGGATCTCCAAGATTAGTTGAATCACCTATTACAAGCACCTTCACTCTTGATCTGAAGCCTGACACAGATTCCAAGGTGTGTACACTCTCATAAAGAACAGCGGTAACAGTGTCAGAAAATGTTTGTTCTACTACGATGGTGCATTTACACACACCTAATCTATTGTACGCTGTTTAATTCTTAGAATATGATGCCAGCTGCTGCAGGAGCTGTTGCGGCTGCAGCTATAGCTGATCAAATGTTTGGACCGAATGAAAGACAGACATCTCGCAATTGTCTTGGTATCCATTTTGACAACTTTGGTTCCCAATTCTTGTTCATTTGTTTTACATTATCTTGTGGAATTGTACCGATCTGTCCTCTGCTACTTTAATAGAGGGTTAAGCTTGCATGCATGCAGGTTGGCTTACCTGCTCGTGGCAAAACTTATACTGCTGCTAAACTTACTAGGTATCTTCGGTGGTTAGGTCATGACACCAAGCACTTCAATGTTGGAAAGGTATGTCATGATTTATCATATTCTGCAATATCTCCCGGATTTGTAAAAATAAGGTAATAATCATTTTTTTAAAATATCGGAGACTGAAGCATGGAAAAATAGGTATCTTTCTCAAGAAGGGGAGGATGATGCAACTCAAATTGCATCGAGACCATTCAATCGAAATCAAGCCAAGGAAATCCAAGATGCTCACTTAAACTTGGTTTGGAAGGGCCTTGATGATACGAGCTCCGGAGATGATTTGAAGACCATGCATTTGAGCTCGATTGAAGGAGGGAATCCTACGCTTCAGGGCCAGGCGGAGCGCCTAGCTCCTTGATTGTTGAGGCGACCAGGAGGTGCGCCTGAAGCTAGACGGACCACCCAGATTGAAGGCAAACCAGGCGGAGCACCTGACCAGCTAGGCGGAGCACCCAGCCTTTTGGCCAGTAGCTCCACCAGGCGGAGCGCCTCATCCCAGGCAGAACGCCTAGAACGCTGTGAAGCCACCCAAATTGCAACCCACTTAGAGGTATTTTAGACCTTTTATTTCATGTATGTAGAAGACTATAAGAGTCTTTATTAGGTATTGAACTCATTACCCTACATTGAACACACAAAATTGATGAGAAACACTCTCTACAAACCTTGTAATTTTGGCTTGAAATAAATTGAAAGAATCCAAGTTGAACTTCAATCCTCTTAGATCATTCTATTTGCAAGGGCCGAGTGTCTCTTGAGGATAGTTGCGTAGTGTAGGCTCTACTTGACTCGAGCGAGGGTGTATTGAAACATTGTTCTTCGGTGCTACCTCGTAAGTTGTTTAAGTTGCGTCTCACTTTTATCGTTACTTTCATCGCTTCCGTGTTTACATTGCATCATATCCTGTCTCCCGCTATTAAAATAAAAATTAGACTTTATGAAAGCTGGCAGTCTTTGGTATCTGTGTTAGGCCTCTCCAGACAGATCATTGCTCGAGTAATTTTTCAGATTCTTAATGTTATTTGTTGTGTAATAAGAATGAGTTAACACTATTTAAGCCATGATTAATGGAGCGATAATCGAATACCTCAACCTCCAGTTGTTTAAGTGAAAAAAGAAAGAAACAGAACTAAGAACGCTGAGATTACAAGGCTCATATCACCTTGGTGTCATTTGTATCTCTTCTCTACGGGTCTCTATATTTTTCATTCAGAAATTGATTCTCTGCAAAATTGTTTTTGTGAGAGAAAGTCTGCGCTGTTATAGGGTTTTCACTTATTTGGTCTGTTCTTCCTCTTCATATTCTCCGTAGAAACTTGTCCGTTTCTATATTGTGTGGGAATGTTGGGGGATGGTTCTGCACCATTCTCCTGCCGTGATTTTCTACTATATAATTGACTGTACATTCTTTTCTGTCCTATTTATATCATTCGTTAATTTATGATTTTCTGGAACTTACCTACTGGTGAAGCCGGGCAAATTGGCCTAAACGACAACCATCAAGAACCAATCTTGAAGAGCACAAAGGTTGCAAGTCAAGGCCTTTGGATGAGGGTTCGAGAGTGATTTGAAGCCATGGACTTGAGCACGCTTGAGGGAGGACCGACTACGGACCAAGGAGGAACACTTAGAGTCCATTTTGAGTCGTATCCATACCTCCCAGGAAGAGGCGGATCGCCTAAAGATGAGGCGGACCGCCTACAAAGTCCAGAGAGCTGAGCAGCATGAGGCGGAGCGCCTCTCACTGAAGAACCCTAAGGCGGAGCGCCTCCCCCTGTTGTCTTGACGGGATTTTGTGTAAAGTTCCTATTTTGACCCTACGTGGTCTTTTATGTCTTAGCCCACTTTGGGGGTCTTTTATTCATTACGCAAGGGATTAGGAAAAACTATAAATACACCCTTTAGCCATTTATTTCATAAGTTAGCTTTGAACATAGAATTGTAAAGAAAGAAACATTGAAGATGTCGAGCCCTTCGAGGTTGAAGCCCGAGGCTTCGTTTATCTTTGTACTTGGAACCTATGGGGATCGACACCTAGTTGGATCCATTGTAAGGTTCAAGTTTCCCTTCCTCCTCTTGAATTCAATCCACGTAATTGAATTGAATTCGTTTCTTTCTTCTAATTTCTTGTCTTCCCAATCTCGACTTCTTGTTATCCTTTATTTGCTTCCGCTCGATTATTGTATGTTTTAGCTTCCGTTATTTTACCCAGCATCAGTTGCTATCAGAGCAAGGCTCGGGTTATGTTCTTACAAACCCCCGTTCCTTGTTCATCGTGTTAGTTTATCATTGTTCTTGTTGTTGTTCTTGAAAAATTGAAGAAAAATAAAAAAATAGAAAAACTTGAAAATTTCACAAAATTTGGTGGAACTTGTTGGATTGGAACACCCATACATTAAAAATCATTGCAGTTAGTTCCTTATTGTATTCCCGTTCTTTTGGTACCAAAATTACAAGATTTGGCAGTATTTCAAAAATTGAAGAATTCATATCTCCAAAATTTTCAAGAACCCTAGAATTTTGCCCAAGTATAAAAATCGATTGATTGTTATTTTTTTTGGGGTTTAAACCTATTGGGGATTGTTTAGAATCATCAAATACATCTTTGGGTATCATTAGAATCGAAAACAAGTTGAAAACGTTAGATTTTGAGTGCAAAACGAGCCAAAAACACGTTTTGCAAAGTTGCAGGAAAACCCACTAGGCGGACCGCCTCCATTTTGAGGCGGAGCGCCTCCCTCTAGGCTGCTCTCTGGACTTTTCTGAGGCGGAGCGCCTCTTTGCTGAAGGGTTTTCCGGGTAGTTTTTTCGTAGGTTTTCGATTGTTAATCGCCCACAGACTTCTTGGTTAGTGTTTCTAAGGCAATTGGCCTACTTGAAAGACACTAATCCTTTAGCGTATTAGGGTATTCGTGCGTACAGGAGACTAGAATTCAAAAAAGAGTCGTAGATTCTCTTTTGGCCTCAAGTGCGCACTTTAAATAACCGTCCGTCCATTGAGCCTCATTAACTCCATTCCAAACTTTAACTTGGACATACTAGTTGTGATAACCTTGGTTCCCAAGTTGTAATGGCCTCGCTCTTGAGTGTTCATAAATTGAGTGATACACGTGAGGGAGTGACTTTTGGGAGATTTTGATCTTTTGGTGTTGCAACGATATCGGATGTTGATTGTGGGGAATATGACTCATGTGGGGATGATGCGAGTTGCTATGACTCGTATGGTAATGATGGAGACTATGGTTCCTATGATGTTGATGATGGCCATTACTATGATGATGGAAACCATGGCTCCTATGGAGATGAAGCGGTTTACTATGATGATCGTGAGGTCGAAGAAGACTATGAAGCTCATGAAGATGAATTTGTTGATCCTTATGCTTCTAGTCAAGAACCCGAGGATGGTGACGCTTCAAGGTACATAGATCCTACTTACTCTTCTTGTGAAGATTTTGATAATGTTGATAGTGGCCTAGATAGAGTTGATGATGAGGTTGAGTATATGAATTATTCATTTGCATCTTCTCTTGGTGTTGCTAGTGGAGTACAATGGAGTAGTAGAGGACCTTCCATTAGTATGGGAGGTGGTGGTGGTTGTTCCATGGGAAAGAAGAAGCTTGCATCTTCTAGGTACGCTAAGCGGCCTAATGCTTCTAATTCCCATATGGAGGGTGGTTTGAGAGATGGTGTGCTTTTGCTACAAAGGGGTTATATGCCGTGAAGGGCGTGGATGGTTGTAGTAGGAGTAGTACTATGGGCTATGGAACCAAGGCGAGAGGCATTTATGGGTTCCATGGCAAGGTTCCTTCCTCGACTTCCAACAACATCTCTAATGTTGGGAGAGTGACGGGAAGTGGAAGTTACACTAGCAATCTTGCTAGTAGTGGAGGGATAAGGAAGACCCAAGTTGTCGGAGTTGACACTTGTGGGCATTCAAGTTCTCACTTGGATGCCAATCTACAAAACTTGGGTAGATGTAGGTTCGTTGTTGAGGTAGATGGTATTGGAGGATACTTGCTCAAGATTGATGATACCGATGCCAATTGTATTAGCACCTCTTTGGTTGATAGGCTTAGGATACCATGCCATAAGCTAGAGCATCCTTATGAGTATGATGGAGTGTGGGTTTCTAAGGAGGCTCGGGTACTCATATCTCATAGGAATTACAAACGCTATGTGTGGTGTTATGTGTATCCCATGCGTCATGTGGATGTGTGGATAGGTGAGCCGTGGTTGGAGGGGAAGAGGGTACAATATAGTGTGGTGAAGGATGCGTATCTTGTGGGCATAGGGCAAAGAGTTTATGACTTTGTGCCTTACCGGGCGAGGAGCCGAATGCCTACTAGTGCACCTTCTTTGGCAACGCAAAGGAGCAAGGAGCGAGATCTTCATTCCATTGGGGAAGTTGTGCAAACAAGAAGTCCTACAAACACAAGCAATGGTGGGACTAGTGCAAGAAAAGAGTTGGCAATTGTCAACAAGGTGAACCGACCACAAGTTGCAAAACCAAGTGGTCACCAATGAAGAAGAAGGAGACCTCAAGTGATGAGTCTCCAAGTCCTAGATTCCGGGTTGACGTGAAAAGTCCACCTACTCCGGCTATGGGTATTCTTGGGCCTCGTCCCAATTCACCCGAATTTGAGAGACAAAAGATAGAGAGGATGGTGCAATGCAATTCCCGAAGGGGTTGCTAGCACAAACGCGGAAGAACAAACAAGAAAGATAAAGATAAAAG
Organism: Petunia secreta; assembly: GCA_029990175.1. Classification (NCBI taxonomy): domain Eukaryota; kingdom Viridiplantae; phylum Streptophyta; class Magnoliopsida; order Solanales; family Solanaceae; genus Petunia; species Petunia secreta. Next base: position 329,353 of record JARKIP010000241.1, on the reverse strand, counting down.
CAAGACAAAACTTGCTTCTTTCGAAAGAACAGTGAGGAACCTGTCTCAAAGCTCAATCAAAAGGAATACAAGGATCACCTATACTATGCAACAATCCTCAAGAGAACATTGCCTCTTGCAAACTGAATGATCAAGAGGAATGTTGAACAAACAAAGGCAAAGGGTTATCATTAGAAAAATCATCATTAGAGTTTAGAAAGATACCCTTGTGCACGAGGCAAATCATCATCTGACCGTGGTCATTGCCTCGTAAGATCTCACCGGGTTGCATGACTGCACAAATTCCTTTCACTTCGATCGGTGAGTTTGTCTCTTCGGGCCCCAATTTTGCTCCTATCGGAAGCTTAGCTTTGGCCGCTTCTTTCAATTCTTTCATTCGTTTATAGTCCTCGGTGACTTGTTTTGGAGACAAAGGTTTGAGTATAAAACTCTTTCCATCGAGCTTCACAGTGTAAGTGTTGGATCTGCCATTGTGAACAGCTGTTCGGTCATACTGCCATGGTCGACCCAATAACAAATGACAAGCTTGCATCGGAACCACATCGAATATCATTTCATCTTGATACTCTCCGATTTTGAACTTGATCCACACTTGTTTGACAACTCTCAATTCTCCACACTCATTCAGCCATTGTAACTTGTAAGGGTGGGGATGCTTCATCGTAGGTAATCCCATCTGTGAAACCAAAGTTTGGCTCACTACATTGGCACAACTACCAGAATCAATGATCATCGAACACACTTTTCCCCTCACTCGACATCGGGCATGAAAGAGGTTTTCTCTTTGGTTGTCCTCTTCTTCAAGAGTCATGCAGCTCAAATTCCTTCGAACCACAAGAAACATTTCCGGATGATCAGCTTCGGCAGCCTCATGATCATCATCAATTTCAGCTCGATCAGTCTCCTCGATAATTTCCTCCTCGGTGTCACTCGCTTGCTCATGGACGGTTCCATCTTCGAGCAGAAGCATAACTTTGCGAGTTGGACACTCTTTTGCCATGTGACCATAACCTTTGCATTTGTGACACTGAATATTTGAAGCACTAGGAGAGTTGAGTTGAACTTTACCTCCCACTTCTCTTGGTTGGTTAACGGTCACACCTCTTTCGAAGGGTCTCTTCGAATCTCGAACAGCGTTAGCACTTGCTTGGTTTGGACTCTTCCATTCTTTACCTCGGTTCAAAGGAGTAGAAGTAGTGACTCCTCGATACCGGTTTGCCTTATCGTCCTTCACCAATTTGTCAGCTTCGGTGGCAGCATCGAACAGATCTTCCAACGTGTGGTACACGTGGAGTCTCAACTGAGATGACACATCCCTAGCCAAGCCATTTTTGAATCTGATAATGGCTTGCTCTTCGTCTTCGACCAGATCAAGATTCAATCGAACCTTTTCGAACTCATCGTGGTACTCTTGGACAGACTTGGTCCCCTGCTTTAACTCATAGAGCTTTTGCATTTGAGTCTGCCTGTACTTGGCACTCAAATACTTACCATCCATCGCTCTCATCAACTGTGGCCATGTATTGACTACTGGATAGTCATTTCTTCTTCTATGCCTCTTGTCAGATTCCCACCATGTTGATGCATAAGCTTCGAACGAAGCAATGGCATGGGCAGCTTTTCTCTCATCGGTCATCTCATTTGTTTCAAAGATGCGCTCCATTTTAAGCTTCCATTCAAGATACTCGTCGGGATCACTAGTTCCTTTAAAGGGTGGAATAGTGATCTTGACACTGTTTAAGTTTGAGTCTCGAACAGCTCTAGCCTGTTCGGGAAACTCATCTTCTCGATCATTAGCCTCACGCTCAATATTTCTTTCAACATTTGCGCCTCGGCCTCAACCTCGGAAATTTCCACGACCTCGGGGAGCTTGCCTTCGTCGAGCGAATGGCGGCTCACGCTCATATTCGTCCTCGGGAAATTCCTCTTCATCAACCTCTTCGGTTACAGTTCCAGGATCTCTTCGGGTCCTTGGAAGTGGTAGCCTCTCTCCTCGGGGAATGCCCAAGTTTTGATTTCCAGCTTGGGGATTGCCCAAGTTTTGTTGTGCTTGGGGATTGCCCAAGTTAAGCTCTCTTCGAATTGCTTCACTCGTCAACTGATGTTGTCGAAGAAGCTCAGCATACAGCTCAGGTTTCATCGGAGTGGATTCGCTTGTTCCAGCGCCGGACCCATGCATGGCCACGGACGCACTTCCTTGTTCGAGTTGAGTTACTCGAGCACTCACTCCTCTTACTTCGGCACTGATGCCTTGTATCGCAGCCATGAGATCGGCTAACGATAATTCAGGCTTTTCAATGCTTTTGCCATCGTTTCCAGCCATGGTTCCTGCACAAGTCAAAGATCAAACAAATGTTAGGGTTAGAAATCACCTCACACACTCCCTCACCTTTGATGGGTGGCACTCGGGTCCACTCAATTTATGGGTTCGGTTTTGATTACTCAAGGACTTGTTAACAGTGGCTCGTCTGATTGATCGGTCCTCTAAGATCCTTCAAGTTCGACAATAGTCACTGCCTCTTCGGGAAGAGTGAAGTGATGTTCGACTCGATGGAACGGACGCTTTTTAACTGAGCTCGGGGAGTCAAAAGAATGTCTACGAAAGTTTGGACTTCGGTCACCCCTTCGCACGAATTCCTATCAGCTTAAAAGAGTTAGTACGACCTCGAGTAGGACAATTACTCAAAAGATCCACCAACTAGAATTTTGACACGAAAGAAAGTGAGAACCTAGGAGAATCTACCCTTTGATTCCCTTTTGGAATCTTTTTCGATCACACCCACTCCTGTCCGTACAAGAGTGGTCCCTCCTTGGTACGGATAGGGTTTTACCTTATCCACTTTCCTTTTTCAGCCGACAATTTTTCACCTGGGGCTTTGATGTTTACACTTTAACCCCTTTCTTCCTCAATGGAATAGTGACCTTGCTCCGGCGTACGGACACAACAACTTCGGTTCACTGACCACGAAATTCAACAGATCTGAGTTGCTCTTTCAACTCCGGTTCCAAACAACAATGGAGGAAATCAAACGAAGTTCTTCGAGCTAAGATCCAGCTCGTTCGAGTCGTACACTGTTACGATTTGTAACAAGTTTCCGGCGTACGGACTTCGATTTAAACTCAGAACTTCGATTCTTAAGCAACAAACAAACCCAAATCACTCAAGAACCACCAATCTTCACCGGTTTCTTCCAAACACAGTGGGGTTCGAGTTTCAGTCACCATTAAAGCTCAAAACAGTCCAAAAAAATTCACCAAGAAACCCTAGTCACGAAATTGGTACGTCGGGTACTTGTTGGATTCAGAACTCGATGGTGAACAAGAATCTATGGTTGTTTTCCCAAACAACCAACAATCAAACACAATTTTTGAATTTTTCTTTTAACACTTTTTTTTTTTGTAAATAATAACACCAACAGTAACAAAAATCAAATCAGAATTCGAAAAGGAAAACAGAGACACATACGCATGAAAATAAAGATAACGTGAACAGGATTTGGGGTTGTAGAAACAAGCCCAAACCGTGCTCTGATACCAAGATGGTGCAATGCAATTCCCGAAGGGGTTGCTAGCACAAACGCGGAAGAACAAACAAGAAAGATAAAGATAAAAGCAAGACAAAACTTGCTTCTTTCGAAAGAACAGTGAGGAACCTGTCTCAAAGCTCAATCAAAAGGAATACAAGGATCACCTATACTATGCAACAATCCTCAAGAGAACATTGCCTCTTGCAAACTGAATGATCAAGAGGAATGTTCAATCGGACTAGCCGAAAGCCACAAGTCCTTAAAAGCCCTCACCGGGGTTTTGCTCACGACGGAGACAAGAAGAAATGTGCTCGGCACTTTCATTCAATTCATCAATGTTCAAAAACTAGGTACTTACAATGAAAGGAAACAGTGTTTATATAGGAAATACTAAGGGTAAACTAGTAAATAGGTCACAGTTGACCAATAGAAATAAGCCACGCAGGGCTGAGTTAAAATGTGTTCGGCAGACTTTGACTTCGGTAAGCCTTGGCTTCGGTTCTCGATTGTCTGCTCGAGCACACACTTGTTGCCTTCGGACGCTCAATTGTCTTCGAGCTCATTGTCCTCGTTCACTTTGCCTTCGGGCTCAAATCTGAAGATAATGCCTTCGATTCTTGAGCTCGGCCACTCAGCTTCGGAGCAATTGTTTTCCTTCGGCCAGGCTAAGTGAACGTGCACATCGTGCAGCAGCTTGGCTTGGCTTCTTGTCATCGGTCTCCTCGGTGGATCGATCACTTGATCAGCACGTGATCGGGCTGCATCAGAGGAGTAAGGGAGCGACCGGTGACAACTCTCGAGTGGAAAAAGGAGAGGTTGTGATGAGTGATGTGAGTGGGTTGTCACCACCCGAATCTACACCCGACCTTGGAAAAAAATGAGGGAAAAGAAAGAGGGAAAAAGAAAAATTGAGACTGAGGGCACCCCTTATTCTAACCTTAACCCTTTATCTTTTTCTTCTATGTGTTTGAGTTCTTGTGTAGGAATTCTTGGAGGCAAACCGGTGGAGCCTCAACCATGTTCCAAGATGGAAAGACAAGCTGAAGGAGATGCCGAATGTGAGCTACAAGGTAGAGACAATCATGACACTTCAACGGTATGTGTTAGTTCTTCCTCCCTTGAGCATGATACTTCCTTGTCTTATGACATTGATTGTGAAAACTCTATGCTAGTTGATGATTTACATGACTATAATATGTTTGCAACTAGTGTAGAGCCTTTGGGTCAACTTGTGTGTGAGAATGAACCACTAGTTGAGAGGGTTGAAAAGCCACATCATGATGTTAGCTAGGTTTTCATTGAACCTCTCATTAGTGAAAATGTTGAAGTTGACCTTGTTTGTGAACCTTGTTATGACACCCCACTCGTATTTGATAAAGGAGAAGATGACTTGCATGATTACCCTATTCTTCCCTTTGATTGTTTATTTGCTAGTGGTGGTCTCTTGTGTCGTAGTGAGGAGGGTTGTAACCTTGAGGGTTCTCTTGAGAATGAGATAGATCGACTTGTGTTCGGTAACTCCTCAAGTGTAGATGCTGTCTCTAGTTTGAGAACTTCACCTTTGCTTGCTAATGAGCTTGAGAAGTGCGCCTATACTAATCCTTTGTATGAGGGCCACGTCGATGAAAATGGTGAATTGTATCAAACTAGGGTAGAGTGTGAGTTTGAACCTCCATGGATTGGAATGCCTAACTCTATAGATAATCCATTGATTGAGACCTCCCTTGGGAGTTTGTCTAGTGACGAGGGTTGTCTTGGAGGAATATTTGGAGGTGAGGAGGTACCTCTCGGTGTATGTAAGAGTGCTTCTAAGAAGGGGAATGGAGTAGTCGATGTAAGTTGTGAATTGAACTATTTTACTTACTTCATCCCATATGTTGAGCACACCTTGAGTGTTGAGCATGCCAAAGCCGATGTGTCACTTTGTGATAAAATTGATTTGAAGGCTTGGTGTGTTGGTCATGGGCTTAGGGGTCGTGGGGAATTTAATTGCTACATGCATATCCTTGATCTCTTTGTTTTTTTTGAAAATGAGTGCTTGTTCTTGTCGAGCCAAGACCTTGTTGTCTCCTTTGGGGACATAAGCTTTTTAATAGGTATTGATGCTTGGCTCAATCACAAGAGTGTGTTTTCCACACCACTTGCACTTATTCTTGTTAAGCTAACCTACTTGTGAAGAAGGAAGTTTTGGTTGTGCTTGCTTTTAATGTAGGTTTTGATGGTTTGATTTCGTCGAGGACGAAATCCTTTCAAGAAGGAAAGGATGAGCCGGGCAAATAGGCCTAAACGACAACCATCAAGAACCAAGCTTGAAGAGCACAAAGGTTGCAAGTCAAGGCCTTCGGATGAGGGTTCGAGAGTGATTTGAAGCCATGGACTTGAGCACGCTTGAGGGAGGACCGACTACGGACCTAGGAGGAACACTTAGAGTCCAATTTGAGTCGTATCCATACCTCCCAGGAAGAGGCGGAGCGCCTAAAGATGATGCGGACCGCCTACAAAAGCCCAGAGAGCTGAGCAGCATGAGGCGGAGCGCCTCCCACTGAGGTGGAGTGCCTCTCACTGAAGAACCCTGAGGCGGAGAGCCTCCCTTTCTGAGGCGGAGCGCCTCCCCCTGTTGTCTTGACGGGATTTTGTGTAAAGTTTCTATTTTGACCCTACGTGGTCTTTTATGTCTTAGCCCACTTTGGGGGCCTTTTAGTCATTACACAAGGGGTTAGGAAAAACTATAAATACACCCCTTAGCCATTTATTTCATAAGTTAGCTTTGAACATAGAATTGTAAAGAAAGAAACATTGAAGAGGCCGAGCCCTTCGAGGTTGAAGCCCGAAGCTTCGTTTATCTATGTACTTGGAACCTATGGGGATCGACACCTAGTTGGATCCATTGTAAGGTTCAAGTTTCCCTTCCTCCCTCTTGAATTCAATCTACGTAATTGAATTGAATTCGTTTCTTTCTTCTAATTTCTTGTCTTCCCAATCTCGATTTCTTGTTATCTTTTGTTTGCTTCCGCTCGATTATTGTATGTTTTAGCTTCCGCTATTTTACCCTGCATCAACAGGTCACACAAAAAGGACAAGCTGAGGTATAGATACCCTAGAGGGGAGTCTTACCTGGATGTCATACAGAGGTTTGTAATCTGAACAATTTGGTTTCTGTGAAAAGCTTGTGCATTACATTAAGCGAACTTAGTACTCTTCTAATTAGGATTCAACGTGCTGCAGGTTGGAGCCAGTGACTATTGAGCTTCAAAGACAGAGCACCAGTAGTAGTGATATCACACCAGGTGGTATTAAGTTATGCAGCAACTTGAAAAATTTCCCTCGCTTGTGAGCGGGTATAGCTTGAACCACTAATATGTATCATTCTATATTCTCTTGTAGGCCGTATTGAGGGCGTTGTATGCTTATTTGGCTGATAGGCTTTTGAACGAAATTCCACAAATAGAGGTAATCACTTGAATAAGAATAACTACTAAGTTGTACTTTCATGAATTTAATTTAATAATGTTGTCACCAAGAACATTGATTTGTATCTGTTTACATCGTTGATCTTTTTTGTATTTAAATGTGTAGAGTTATAATGTCTTTTTAAATGTGATTGTTTTTTCTGAAATCTAATTTTAAAATGATGAAATGTGCCATAATGTTTATAATAGGCTGGGAGCCAAAAATACTTTTTTTTCCTAAAAAATTTCTTTAAGGAAAGTTTAGGGTGTTTAACCAAAATTCAAAAGTGCTTTTGAATAGAAGCTGAGACAGTTTTTCTAAAGTTAGAGAGGAGCTACAATTTTCGGTTTTTCTAAGAAGCAAAAACAGTTTACTAACTAACTTTTTAAGACATATTTTTTTACCAAAAAAAATTTACTTACCAAACTATTTCTCATAATTTAACCTATATATCTCTCCAATATAAATACAACTTTGTTCTCGTCTTCCCTTTTTTGGTTTGGCTTTATCTGACAAAAGCACTTCTCAAGAGAAGTCTTGACCTAACATGCTTTAAGTGAAAGGTAGCCAAGGAACTAACATGATTCTAATTGAATCTTGGACACATAGTTTATTAACCCTTTTCAGGGTCGTGAAAATGTTTGTTGTTGAGAGGATGCTGATAACACCACGGAAAGTATCCTAAGTAGGGGTGTTCATGATACGGTACGGTACGGTTTTAAGCTTATCGGTAACGGTATATCGGTTAACGGTATGTAATTATGTAAAACCAATACCGTACCGATAAGCTATCGGTTACCGGTTATCGGTAGTTAACGGTTCGGTAAGCGGTATACCGAAGCCACAATAATCCAGATTTACGAAAAGAAGTAATCAAAGAAAGCTTGCTGGATTAATAAGAAATCTCACAAAAGCACATAAAAAGATTAGCTTTACTCTTAAATGTACAACTTATAAACTTTTGTTATAAGCAGCAGCACAACCTATAGAAAAGAAAATTAGCCAAAAGAAGGTAAATTTCATTCATATCTTCCATAAACAGACAGTTATTAATATTACTTATCAACATTAGCAACCTCAATCAAGGGATTATCATTTTACAGTAATGTTTCCTCCGCCAACATCTATGCACCTTCTGCAATATTTTCTCCCCAACATTCTCCATATTAGAATGTTGTAATAGCAAATTCAAAATGGGTCAGGCCTCATATGTTTGTAACGACAAATAGCCACTAGTAGCAATAATATTTATACTTTAACATATAAATTAATATACTAATAATAAATAAAATACATAAAAATTATTTAAAAAATCCTTATCGGTTATCGGTACGGTAACGGTAATGATATATAGAAATCATTACCATACCGATATCTTATCGGTATTAGAAATTTATACCATTACCGAACCAATAACCGTTATACCGATACCGTTATGCTTATCGGTAGCGGTAACGGTTCGGATATAGGTACCGGTTCGGTTTTGCACACCCCTAATCCTAAGGGGAGATATAGTCTTTCAACTGGACTCGTCTCTTGATTATATTTTTGTTGCTATCATGGTCTATTCATTTAGGGTGATTTGCACAAATGTACCGCGCAACACATGGTACTGCATCTATGTAACCATTTTTTTTGGGATTTCACCCACATGCAATATTTTTTTAGCTACAGTATTTATACATCTTTATATACTTCTATACATATATATACACTTTTATATATATATATATGTACCTGTCATGTACAAAGTGTATAACATTCTATTAAAGTGTATAATGGCTAGCTACAGAAGCCAAGTCATTATGCATTTTTCAGTTGCAATTCTTGGTCAAAAATTGTCCAAATTTCCATAAAATAATTTTAAATTTCGTAGATAACTTCCTTAGGATATTTTTAACATGTCTTAACAACACCTACTCCAAGTTTCTCACAAAAATCAGATTCAAAATTCAAACCAACTTCTTAGAGCCTATTCAACAATGGTAGGTAACTTCTATATTATGATTTTCACCACCACCATCTTACAAAGTTAGAACTCTAACCATAGTTTGAGATTTTTACCACCAAGTCTTATATGGGTCAAAGTGGGTAAGGATTGTAAATATATACCTATTTTGGTTTTAGGGTTGGGCAAGGTGACACAGTGTAAAAATCTCATTGATTTATCCCTGGTCCATTTTACATGGTGAAACAGAGTTTTCTGGCAACGGTTTATCATAATATATTTCTAAGCACTTGCTTTCCTTGTTCTACCATAAATTTGAAGGTTTGCTTTAGCCTTTCTCTCTACTGAATTTCCAGATGCCACTTCACACGATCATAGAGATACAAATGGGTATTACAGGAGTGCAAGAGAAGAGATACAAGCTGATGTAGATTATTGCTACTTGACTAGCGAATATGTGACTGCTTTGAAGGGCTTAGTTTTAAATTCTGATTGATGCTAAAGAAATGTAAAAAATGAAGTGAGTATGAAATCAAATCCCATCTTTTTTGCTCTTTCTCTCTCTGAACCCCTGCAATATCATAATTGCCTTTTTGTTCTCTTTTCCCGACTTCTATTTTCCTTCCTAGTAATGATATAAAAAAACCTGTTTAGGCAGTGCGCGTTGTCCATTGACTCTATGACTTGTGTAAAAGCTTGATGACAATCAATTAGGTACACTGAGGGAGTAATTTGCATCGTGTTAAGCTGGTGGTTGAGGTGGTGGTTGACGGAGAAGTTTGTATGATACATGGTGGCAGGCGATGTGGTTGTGTGTGGTGATTGGTGTTGATAGGTGTGAGGTTGTGATGGCAATGTAGTGTTGACTTGTGGTGATTGTGTTCTGTAGAGATGGCTTATGTAGGTAGTTGTGCAAGTTTTTAGAAGTGGTAACTCTGCAAGATTGTTTGACAGTAATAGTTGGCGATGGATGTGGTTGGTGGTGGTGGTGGTTGGCAGTGGAAGTGATTGTGGTGGTTGGTGGTAGCGGTGGTGGTTCTGTTAGAGGCTAGTGCTCGTAGTTGTACAATCGAAGCTAGTGACTAGTCGACACTGAATGGTTAAAGTAGTGGTAAAATGTTATCATCATATGATTCTTCAAGGAGCCGTGTTTGTTTGAGACAAATTATGCATTTCGATTATTAATGCAGAGATTGTTATTGTAATGTTTGTAGATGTAAAAATTAATAATGTAAGGATTGTAATATGTGAGGTTAATTATTTTTATTTTTAATTATTTTAATCTATTATTGTTAATCTCATAGTCTTTCCACTTTTTATCCTACATAAATTAATATACAAAGCCCTGTATAACTCCCTCCGGCTCAATTTATTTTACACTTTTTTTTAGTCAATCCCCAAAAAGAATGATAACTTTTTATATTTAGTAATAATTTAACTTTATGAGATAATTTACCGTCACAAGTTGCTATGGTAATTTAAATCACATGTTTCAATTTTTTATTAATTAAACTTGGTGTCCATTTAAACACCATCATGTAAATTGAAACGGAGGGAGTACTAATAGTATTAATGCATAGTGCAATAAAGCCAACCAAATGATGTTAATCAATGAGATTATTTTTCTTGTAAATCCATCCAAATGTGGAATAATTAATGTGGAGTTTTATGCTAAAATTTATTTTGTTTTTATGGCAAACCAGACGAACTACCACTCTAATAGTTCTTAGGAATTTTTACAAAGAAGTACGCTTTTGAAAAGTTATTTATAAAACATAGTAATATTTTAGGAAAATTATATATTATAGAGGAATGAAAAGTTAATTAGAAAATATAGCAAAAAATAGCATAATATAGCAAAACCATACATTCTTCCTTCTATTTTCGCCAATTTTTACTTTTCCCCCTCCCTTCCCCAAATCTCACTTCCTCCCACCAATTTTTATTGTTGTATCTCGCTGTATCTAAACTTACACCAAAAAACAAACTACCTCGTATCTCGTTGTATCTTGCCATATCTCGTTGTATTATCTCAACTACCAACCACCTCGTATCTAGCTGTATCCGCACTATTTTTTGCATCGTATCTAACTGTTTCGGAATTTTTGTATTGTTTCTGCATTGTATGTAACTGTTATTAAACTGTTTATGCATTGTATTTAGCTGTTTCTAGACTGTTTCAGCATTGATTCATCCTGTTTGTGCGTTATTTCTCACTGTTTCTAATGCAAAGCAATATTACTAGGAAAGATTGAGACAAGAACCAGTATAACCATTAGCTCCAAGCACATCGATACGCAATTTGTCCAATTTGTTAGCTTTAATGTTTTCGGCAAATTGCACACTTTGTGCTGGTAATGATGATTACGTCACTGAATTAGCTTTAATTCTGACCATAGAAACCTTCAGTTTATCCTGCAAATTAATTTATGGGAGATTAACAAAAATATACAATCCTAACTCAGTATTTACAAAAATACCGATACTTTTCCACTTTACAAAATATAGCAATAGTTTTTTTTACATACATATATAAGATTCAACAAATACCTACAATTTTAGGGTTTTCTCCTCCTTCTTCCTACCTTCTCCACCCATCACTACCATGGGGCTGCTGCCACAAAGAACAGTCACCGGCCGGCCACCTCCGACCGCCGGACAGCCGACGCCAGCCGCCACCACCACCACCATTTTTTTTCGACATTCAAAACGGAACATACAAAAACTACACACATATACACTAAATATAACCCAAACACGCACACATTCAAAAATATACACAAACATACAAAGTTATACAAAAAAACATAAAATCAACTTTTCTACTCTAGACATACATAAACACAATCCTACAAACATATACACATATATACATACATATACACATACAAAAAAAATTAAAAATAGACATTCATATATAAAAATACAAAAGGTATACATATTTAAATATGCAAAATAAAAAAATATACTACGCACACACATATATACACATACAAAAAGAAAAAAAGAAGATGAGAGAATAATAGCAGCAGCAGCGACCAGCTGGACGCCGGCGAGGATAGCATCAGCGGTGGAGACCAGCGGCGGATCGAAGAAATCAAGGCGACGAGGTCGTGTGTACAGCAGTAGATCTGAGAAAATATAAGTAGCAGCAACGAGGGACGGTAGCGGTGGCTCGCCAGTCGCCGGCGATGGGGGAGGAGGGCGGCGAGTGTGTGGAGGACGGGAGAGAAGGAGAGAAAGGGAGAAATTAAGGTTTATGTTTGGGAGAAATGAGAAACTATTGTTATGTTATTGTTATTGTTATGTTTTGTAGATATAGTAAAAGTATTGGTATTTTTTATAATTTAGCTATTAGGGTAGTCATTTTGTGTAAATTTTCCTTAGCTTATTCACATAAATAACAAGCTACATTTCAACTAAATCTGCCCTAATTATTTTTCAAATTGAAAAATTGAGCATTTACACTGTAGTTGTACATAAGGCGTACAATACCTGATACTTCCAAAGGCAACCTCATTGAAGTGGCTAGAACTTAGTGCACCCAAAGATGATACTTTTGCAAATTTTACGATTCAAGTGTTAATTTTTGCAAAATTACAATAAAGGGTAAAGTTGAATATGAATGAGTAGAGCAGAACTATTTCCAGACTCAAGTTCATGCTCCGACAACGAGAAAAAATAACGACGTATACGAAAAGAGGGGATCAATAAGAGTTTGGGAAGGTATGGTTTCATATTTTCTGGCGCCGGACGGTGGTGGCTGACGGTGGTCGGCGGCGGAGCTCCAGTTGGTTGAGAGAAAACCGGTAGGGGCTTCGCTAATCTTTGATTAAAGCATTTTGTTTAGTGTTGCATTTGATCAAATTTCCCAAATATTCCAAGGAAAAGTATTGTCATGCCTTGTAATTTGTATAATATAGGGGTACAAGTTTGTTATTTGTGTAAAAAACTCTAGTTTTTAAGCTTTATATAATTCTTGAATGAATCAAGCTTATTCAGAGTAAAAAAGTGATGGTAAATAAAATTCAGAGTTAGACTTTCGTTAATAATGGCAGAACTTACGCAATAATCAAATGGTAAGAAACTAAGCACCTATGTAAAATGATCAGTCGTTCTTTATCAGGTACAGGGAGTGTACTACAGTCAACAAACAAAATCTTTGGACCCAATCTTAGGAAGTCTGGTCTAATCTAGCACCTCCGCAATACCAATGGGCTATTGGGTCAGGTGTCACGAGACTAGCCTCTCCAAAGTCATGAAAAGATATCCAGCTTTACCAAAAAAATGGATGAAAAGGTGGAAGTTATCCCCAAAATAGGGAATAAGCTAGTGGTTCATAGGGTCTCAAGACAGTAAGCTTTAAAGCCTCTACGTCTTCTCTTTCAATTCACATGGGACCTCTGAAGCTAATAACTCCAGGGCAGTTGTAACCCTCTTCCTCCTACCAAAACAACTAAACATGCTAATTACACACAGAATTGCCCCCCTTGGCCCCCCTCTATTACATTTCATATACAAGTATCTGAGTGTTTATCGAGTTTCAAAAATAGTTTCTTTTTGAAGCATAAGTAAAATGTGTTTAAAATACCAAGCCTACTATTAATACGTCGATCATCAAATGATAGATAAAACATCCACATGTTCTTTAAATTTTCTTGTTTTGACGCTAATAAAAATTTACTTTTATCAGGTGAAGTTCTGGCAGGCCATGTAAGCAAAAGTAAAATGGGAATACTAATAAATAATTTCCAATCTGGCAGAAAACAAGAGTAGTGATTCTTTCAAGGACATAAAATGGGTCTAATTGAGCATGATGTAAACCTTTTTCAGCATATTCAAACTTGTTAGCGTAAACGAAATGTAGTTAAGATATTATGCAAGTCTGCGACAATGGTATTTTATTTTGGCACTAAAATATAGGATACACAAGTACAAAAAACCATATTCCCTCCAATAATATAGTCAATTGCACAGTCACCAATAGCTGCCGTCGCCTTCACGAGACCTTTATTTCAGCCCCCTTTCCCTGTGATTGCTCTGTTTCTCATGCATGACTCTACTCTTGGCTCCTTGAACAAAGGGATTCCCTTTCGACCTTCTAAATTAACCAGAAAAAAAGGAAGATTTTATTTTTCTTCTTACTTATATGTCCTATTCTCTCCAAGTACTAACAAAACGTCCCGGAAATATAGAAGAAATCAAGGTTACTTTGCACCTTAATTTAATGAGTCTTCAACGACTTCATTTTCACGGAAACGTATTCCCAACTCAATGTTTCTTACGTCCATGCCCAATAAGTACAAATTTTAGTTCATCACCATAGCCACTCTTTTGTTTCACACTTCCCATACCCTCTTAATCCGAACAATGTTAACTTCTTTTTCTTCTTCCCCTCCTCGGCCTCCTCCTAGTCCGGTAAGGAACTTCATCCATAGAATTTTATCATATGATAGCAACATAATGCTGGCAGCAATCATATCACTGCTTCTGGTAATTCTCTTTGTTTTACTTCTCCACATTTATGCCAAGTGGTTCTTGGTACCTCGCTATAGGAGGAGTCGAAGCTCTGTTGCACATGTGCCTCATGTTTTAGGTGCTCGGTTTCATCTTGATACTAATACGTATACCCCTAATAGTTCTCCTGTAAAGGGTATTTCAAGATCATTGATTTCTACAATTCCTTCGTTTGTGTACCGAGGAGTTAATGATCAACAGGAGAAAGGACTAGAATGTACAATATGTCTGAGTTTGTTCGAAGATGAAGAAATATGCAGGAAGTTACGAAGCTGTAAGCATGCATTTCATGTTGATTGCATTGATATGTGGCTATATTCTCATTCGACTTGTCCTATTTGTCGAGCACCTATAGTCCATGATCTGATCAAGAAGACTGTTGAACTTGAGAATGAAGACAGAAGAAGTACTTCTTCTTTGGGTGATACTCAACAAGAAACAATTTCCACTGTAGAGATTATTGTTGAGGTTCCAATTCTTGGTCGAGTGGATAATGAAAATATCTTAAACGTCGATGATCCACTATCAGTGTGTTCTTCTTCTTCTTCTTGTTCGTCGTTAACATCTTCTTTGAGTGGTTCACTTAAGAGAATGCTAAGCAGAAACTCATCAGAAAGAAGAAAGGTTCCACCATCTACCACCATTAATTAGTTTTGTTATATGTACTTGAGATTTGAGAGAAAGAGAAGTCCGTACTTTTGTATAGATCCGAGAAATGAGGAAATTTAAAGTGCTACTCCTTCCGTTCCGACGTCAATTCTCTTTGACCTAGTTTTTCTTTAGTATTTCTTTTACTAATATTTTGGATTATTAATTATTATGTAGTTCTAATTTCTAAATATGCAAAGTTCATTTTAAAATATATGAAAAAATTTATGTTTAAATTAATTTTGATCCTCCTACTTCGAACTATAACATACAATACTTGTATGCAACCAGAAGGAGTATTAGTTACTCCATCTGTCCCATTTTGTTTGTCATACTTTTCTTATTTATCCGTCCCAAAAAAATTGTCATATTTTTAAATTTGGCAATAATTCAACTCTAAAGTTACTTTTTGACTCATTTATAGCCACACAAATATTCATGACTTATTTTAGACCACAAGTTTCAAAAGTCTTTCCTTACTTTATTAAACTTTGTGCCAAGTCAAACTACGACAAACAAATTGGGACGGAGGGAGTACATGAAAATAAATTGAGAAACAGAGGGAGAGACGGTAGTTACTGATGATCGACATTTCAACTTCGTTTCTATAAATTTCAGATATTCGGCTTACTGTATTGGGTCAAATTTGAAGATGATGCAGTCTACCTTGTATACTACCACCAAGAGCTAGCTTTGTAACATGTCATCAATCTGCTTATCGAGGACTATGTTTGGATTTTTCCTTAGTTCACTGTTTCGGGCAATTGTATAAGGGAGATTAAAAAATAGGTAAAAAAGAGAGTGGTCTTGAAAAGTTGAGCACTATAAATATGATTTTTAAAAATTGAACACTTTTATATTAAATGAAGTTGAAAGTCTAGATATCCTTACTAATAGAGCACTCGTAATGATAAAAAATATCACCGAACCTTTTTGAAGCTATAGTTACAAAAAAAGTCACCGCACCTTAATGTAGCCGAGCAAAGTAGAAACAATGCTAATCCGACTGTGCTTCTTTATATAGTCACGTCTATTTTGTGAATAAATAAGGCCAAATTGTAATCATTTCGCTCATATATAAAAATTAAAGCAACACATAACATAAGACCAATCCGACATTATTTCTTCATACAATGAGCAAAAAATCATGTTCATTTTATAAATAAATGATGTCAAATTGTACTTACTTTATTCACTCACAAAAATACATATGAAAAATATAAAATCAAGATAATTTGTCTGCATTTACTTATAAGTGAGCCCAACTATTATCTCTATTTTACAAGCAAATGATATCAAATCATGAAAATAAAATCAAGATGATTCATCTGCATTTACTTACAAGTGAGTCAAACTATTATGTCTAATTAAACCTCTTTTGATAGTCCAGTGGCAATTTTGGTCCTTTGGTCCTTGTTTTATTAATTATTGGTTGAGAAGCCGGAGCCTATGCCAAAATAGTCAAAACATTTAAAAAATCAAACAACTTCTTATGACATCCTAACCTCAATAGGTGACACCAAGCTTCTCAAGCCCGCTCAGTTACCTCAACTGAAAAGTCTTATAACGTCACTTATCCTTCGTGAATTATGCACCCTCAAAACAAGATAATTGGTCCTAACTCACAAAATAACAAATAATGAAAATCAAAGACTTTATTGATTGAAGAATTCGTTCGCTCCCACAAGAAAATATTCACTTGCCACACAAGACGTATCATATGCTTGCCTTTCATATAAATTTCTACTAATGTAAGCTTGCTCATTTCAAAATCGAATAGGACTTAATAAAGGTTGTAATATAAACTGTGGGACATGTATGATAAATCTGAATATAAATGACTTAAACCTCCTAAGGCACTTACAGGACATCAATTTAGCACGCTTCTTTAATCCAAAATTCTTCCCTTTTCAATTTCAACCAACTCCTAATTTTTCCTTTTTATTTATGCCTATGAACCCTTTTTAGCTCACGAAGAATGCTATTTTTTCTTTTTTTTTTTCTTTCACATCTTATTTTTCTTCTATTTGATAATAGCCAAACAGCCAAATAATTTTTCTATTTCACTTTTTTGTTTCACATTCTTTTTGTCACCTTGTAACTAATACCAATTTATGCCCAAACTACCATTTTCTTCCTATTTAGCTTTTCAGCTCATTTATATATAAGTACTTAAGGAGATAAGGCGTGCAAAAAATAGAAAATTTCAGCTCAATCAGGTCAAGACTTGTAATATGACTATCAATAAAAGATGATAATGGCTCGAAGAGGCTGACTATGATCAAATCATCAATGGTAGGCTAGTAAAAATTCAAAGGGATCAATGAAGCCCTATTATCCTTTTTAAACTGAGGGAAACCTAGGATTTCACTTCAACAATAGTTTGGAATAATTCTAGACTAAAGTAAAAGTATGGAACCAAACTAAGAACCTCACTCGCTCATGGTAGATAACCCAATCAAGATGGATCAATTTAGACTATCAAATTGAAGCAGTTAACAATACTTGAAGAACAAAACATAAATCACTTAGCACAGAAGAGGCAAGAAACTAAGCCTAAGCATCACAAGCAAGGCTATGTTTATTTTTCTTTGCACAACTATATCAAAAACTCGCATAGAAGGCATTTAATCCACTTACTCAGTATAAATATGCTAGCATAGAAAAGGCCACAAGGCATCAAGTATTCAACCTGAGGTTTTCCTTCCTTTTCTATTACTAAAACGAATTAAGAACTATCTAATAAAATAAAAAGTACTCGGTTCAAGTTTACATCCCATAGTAAAGAACCGCGGCCGAAAGAAAAATCACAAGGGATCATTATCTACTCTAACTATGAGTTAA
This sequence comes from Petunia secreta, assembly GCA_029990175.1. Lineage (NCBI taxonomy): Eukaryota > Viridiplantae > Streptophyta > Magnoliopsida > Solanales > Solanaceae > Petunia > Petunia secreta. The sequence continues at coordinate 311,419 of JARKIP010000241.1, read as the reverse complement.
ACAAAAAAAAAAGAAGAAGAGAAAAGTCTAACTAAAGAAAACTAACTCTATTTCTTTTTGAATTTTCTTGTTTTCTATATATTTTTTTCATAAATAGCTACAAACTAAACTAGAAAGCATGAAATAAATAAAAAACAATGTCAATTGACAGATTAAAAATAATACAACAATAAACAAAGGAAATTTCTCCCACCCCACACTAAAAATGGTGGAATGTCCTCAATGCAAGTAAATAAAAACAAATAAGGTGGTAAAAAATATCCTCTAAGCAGTGGACAACATTTTCACCACAGTAGGCGGAGTATCAAGCTGATTCACTTCATGCCTTTTGTTAGAACTGTCACTTGCAAAATAAGTCATTCAAGTGCAAAGTGATGCAAGTGAGCTTTTTGTACAAGAGACTTTCATGTGAATCACAATGTCCCCCGCGTATTCACTTGGGTAGTATATCATCAAACTCGTTAACATCAAACACCAGTACATTAATTCTAATAGCATTAGTACTATACATTTACCTACGTCATTTATTAAGTGAGTACTTTAACTTTTTAGCAGCCTTAATAAAGAGTATGTTTAGAACAGTCATCTCAATTAGCACACTGTTAGTTTAAGAGGTACTCAGACTTCCGTCCATCGCTCACAGTCTTAATTCTACCAATTAACCAGTGCAAGTCAAATCACTTTTGCAAAACCAGGGTGAAAGCACCCCCACACTTAGGAGAAACTACCTCATTAAGCATGCAAGACCATCTAAGCAAACAATTAAGTTTCCTATTATTAGCAATAGGCAGTGTCACATTTTCCATGCTAGACACACATCGTGTGTGAGCAACGTGCGAGGTCGAAGCTAAAATAGGTAGCTTGATTAGTTTCACGCCTCTTTCTCATTTTCTTGCTCTTTTAAACATACAAAACACATCTTAACAACATTCTGACCCCTTGACCAATCATCATACACTTAGAATTACGCCCACAAAGCTTATTATGTAGTTCGACTACTCAAACTTCACCAAACAGATTACAAACAATTCAATGGGGCATTTTTTCGAACACCTAAGGTGCACCATTTTTGACGACCTATTCATTTTCCATATGCGTTCGTTTCAATCACCATATTCCTAGGTGTTTAGCAACCAAACACTACTGTTCCTTTCCATGTTTCTCCACAATCAGATCTCCACCAATCAATTCAAAAGTTTCAAGCAATATACCAACAAAAAGAGAAACAAACTTAGGGAAGAAGAGGATGGGAAGAATATATGATGCCGGGCAAATTGGCCTAAACGACAACCATCAACAACCAAGCTTGAAGAGCACAAAGGTTGCAAGTCAAGGCCTTCGGATGAGGGTTCGAGAGTGATTTGAAGCCATGGACTTGAGCACGCTTGAGGGAAGACCGACTATGGACCAAAGAGGAACACTTAGAGTCCATTTTGAGCCGTATTCATACCTCCCAGGAAGAGGCGGAGCGCCTACAGATGAGGCGGACCGCCTACAAAAGTCCAGAGAGCTGAGCAGCATGAGGCGGAGCGCCTCCCACTGAAGAACCCTGAGGCGGAGCGCCTCCCTTTCTGAGGCTGAGCGCCTCCCTTTCTGAGGCTGAGCGCCTCCCTTTCTGAGGCGGGCGCCTCTCCCTGTTAGTCCTTGACAGGATTTTGTGTAAAGTTCCTGTTTTGCCTTAAGTGACCTTTATGTCTTAGCCCACTTTGGGGCATTTTAGTCATTTCACTAGGAGTGTGGAAAAACTATAAAGCCACACTTATTCTTTCATTTCATTAGGCTAGTTTGAACATAGATATTGAGAGAAGACATTGAGAGGCTTGCCTTCGTGTTTCGAGCTTGAAGCTCGTGTAGCCACTATGACTTTGAAAACCGAGGACTGCATCCTAGTATGAATCCGGGATTTGTTCAAGTTTCCCTTCTCCCTTTTGAATTCAATTAACGTTAGTGAATTGAATTCGATTCTTTCTTCTAATTTCCTTGCCTTCCTAGTCTCGATTTCTTGTTATCTTTTATCGCTTCCGCATAGTTTATATAGTGTTTAGCTTCCGCGCATTTTACCCTGCATCAGTTGGTATCAGAGCACGGATAGGTTTTTTCTATAAACTGATGCAGGGAAAATAGGCGGAAGCGAATAACGATATGAAAAATGCGGAAGCTAAAACAAGATAGGCGATATCGATGAAGATATCGAGATAAAGAGCAAGACGAGGCTTGAACGTTTACCTAAGTAGCACCGAGGAACTCGTCTCGATACACCCCGGGTGAAGTCAAGGATCACCTATACTATGCAACTATCCTCAAGAGGCACCCGGCTCTTGCAAATAGAATGATCAAAGATGGATGAAGTTCAAATTGGAGTCCACCAATTGAATTCAAGTTCCCAACAAGGTTCAATGAGAGCATTGCTCAAGTTTCTTCAATATTCAAGGTTGTGTAAATGAATGAAAGACTAAGGAAGCTATTTATAGTCTTCTCCTATGCCCTATGTAATGTCTAAAATACCCCAAAGTGGGGTTAAAACAATAAAGGCCACTTAGGGCTAAAGTAGGAAATACACATCAAAATGTAGGAAAATCCCGTGAATGCACACACAGGGGTAGGCGGTCCGCCTCCCCCCTCTAGGCGCTCCGCCTGTCCTTCCAGCTTCCAGAGAGTGGCAGTCAACTAGGCGGTCCGCCTAGTGACTTCAGGCGGTCCGCCTCCTTGGATCCTGAAGCTTGACTTTGTTTAAGGCGGTCCGCCTCTTTGTGTAGGCGGTCCGCCTCATCCTGGGAGGTCTTGAAATGGCTCAAAATGGACTCTAGATGTTCCTCCTTGGTCCGTAGTTTGTCCTCCCTCAAGCGTGATCAAGTTCATGACTTCAAATTACTCTCGGATCCTCCTGCGGAGCCTTTGATGTATACTCCTTGTGCTCTTGAGCTTGGCTCTTGATGGTTGGCGCTTTGGCTCCAATTTGCCGGCATCATCCTCCCCTTCTTGAAAGGATTTCGTCCTCGAAATCAAACCATCAAGTCCTACAATCAAAGACAAGCACAAACAAAAACAAAAACAAAACTCCTACTACGAGAGTAGGTTAGTGCAACAAGTGTGGGAAAAACACACTCTTATGGTACAAACCAAGTATCAATGGCAACAAAGAAGCTCATGTTCCGAAGGAACTAGCAAGTACTTGGTTCAACAACGAAGTGCTCCCAACACAAGAAGAAAACAAAGAGATCAATAGGGCACGACACATGCAAGATTAAGCTATCAAAATCCCTACAATCCCTAAGTTCAAGATTAGCACACCAAGACCTCCCACTACACGAGTAGGTAGGTCCAATAAGAGTGAGTGCAAGCACGGTGGAAAATTCGCTCTTGTTATAGAGCCAAGTATCAATACCAATCAAGAAGCTCATGTTCCCAAAGGGAACAAGAAGTCCTTGGCTCCATAGTGTCAAGCACTCACAACCATAACAAGCAAGGGAATCATTAGGACATAGAACATTCACGATCAAGCAATCAAAGTTCCTATGACCCCTAAGCTCATGATTATCATACCAAACCCTTCAAGGACATATTTTCAAAATGTGGCGCAATGGTTTTGCATGCTCAATTCTCAAAGTGTGGTTAACATATGGGAGGAATAGACAAAGTAGTGCAATACACAATTAGCATCAAATAACCCCACTCCCCCTTCTTAAAAGCCCTCATACTCACACTAAGCAGATTCCTCCTCACCTCTAATCTCATCCTCAAGACAACCCTCCTCACAAGGTAAACTTTCAAGGAAGGTATTAGTAATGGTCTCTTCATCATCATAACCCAAACCAACAAGGGTAGGGGCACTAGAAGAACCATCTTCCTCACTCGAAGTTTCAAACAAAGAGTTGTCTATGGGATCAAATCCCTCACACACGGAGGTTCCAACTCTCTCTCAACCTAGATCGATACAAACTCACCACCACAAATAAAGATGCTATCAAACAAAGGATTAGTAAAAGCACGCACCTCAATTTCATGGTCAAGCAAAAGCATAGTATCAAAGCTAGGTTCATCACCCACACTTGAGGAGTCATCATAGACAACCTTGTCCAATTCATGCAATTTGGACTCCTCAAGGTCACTATCATCCTTACTACGGACACACAAATCCACCAAAATCCATCATTTCAATAAGGGTAGAGTCACATAACTCATCTTCCCCTTTGTCAAATACGGGTGGGGTGTCATAACAAGGTCCACAAGTAAGGTCAACTACCACATTTTCAATAAAGAGAGGTCCTTTGAATTCCGGCTCACATCATGATGCGGCTTCTCATTCCTCTCTATTATTGGTTCACAAGCAAACACAAGTTGACCCATCGACTCTACACTAGTTGTAATTCATCAAATGCATTACAAGCACCAACTAGCAATGAGTCTTCACAAGACATGGAAGGATTATGTTCATAAGAAGGTGAGAAACACTTACTTTCGAGTAGCTCCCGTGAGTACTCACACTCGCTTGAAGTGTCCTTGTTCAAGTCCTCCTTCATGAAACTCACAATGTAGAGCTCCATTCTCTTGTCTTTCTTTCTTACCATCCGTTGAGGCTCCACTAGCTCGCCTCCAAGAGTACCTACACATAAGCCAAAACAAATAGAAGGAGAAAAGATAAATCATGGTTAGAACAAAGGGTGTCCTCACTCTCTCCTCAAAATTTCCTCTCCCCTCACTTCTTTCATTTCTCGCTCTAAGGCCAATTGTAGGTCCGGGTGATGCTTTCACTCTCCACTTGCAAGGGCATGACCATAAGATTGTTGGTTCCGGGCTCAAGTACATGGGTGACTTGGCTTTGGCCGCTTCCCTCAACTCCCTCATAATCCTATAGTCATTACTTACTTGCTTCGGCGTCAGGGCTTGAGCACATATTTTCTAGAACCATGCAAGACCGTATAGGAATTGGTTCTACCATCATGCACTACGCTCCGATCATATTGCCATGGCCTTCCAAACAAGAGGTGGGCAAGCTTGCATAGGAACTACATCGAACATTACCTTATCTCGGTAATTTCCAATGCCAAACTCAACCAAAGCTTGCTTCACCACCCTCAACTCTCCACACTCACTCAACCATTGCAACCGGTAGGGATGTGGATGGGCTATAGTAGGCAATTGTAGTTGGGAAATCAAGGTCTCACTCACTATGTTAGCACAACTTCCCGAATCAATGATCATTGAGCACACTTGCCCCATCACTCGACACCTAGCATGGAAGAGATTCTCTCTTTGCACATGCTCCGACTCCGCAATACTCATGGCACCCAAACTCCTCCGTACCACAAGTGTCGTTTTAAGCTCATCGCCTTGCTCACCTTCACCTTGGGGAATGCCCCAAGTTGTGGGGAATGCCCACTTGTTGGGGATTGCCCAACGGTTGGGGATTGCCCAACACTTCATCACTAGTACCCTCTTTCGGTACCCATTTTGGACACTCGGGGTCCATTCCTCTTTGAGGCGATCAAACCTCGAGCTTATGGATCTCACCTCGGCCAAGAGGTTGACCAAAGTGCTCACTGGTACCTTAATGGTATCGTATACGTCTCCGGCCATGTACCTATATAGATCAAAGACAAGAAAGAAGTTAGAGTAAAAACCTCACTCGCTCCCTCACTTTTGAATGTCACTCGGATCACTCGTTTAGTGGTGGGGGATTTATCACTCAAACTTGATTCAATGGCTTCCTCGTAGTTGAACAACCTCCTCGATAACCAACTAAGTTCACAAGAACCAAATACTCTTCGGGAAGAGTGGAATTGATGGGACTCGATGAACGCTAGGCTATTTAGGTGCGCACTTGAAGCAAAATCAAACTACGAGTCTTCTTTGAGGTCTACTCTCCTCTAGGCACGAAGGTCCTAAATACTCAATGAACTAGTACTAATTGAGTAGGAGTGTTACTCTCAAAGTACTAGCGGAAGCAACGGAAACAACCAAACACGAAAAACCATGAAACAAGGCAAAACCAACCAGCCAGTGGCCTGGGCGGTCCGCCTGGTGGCCTGGGCGGTCCGCCTGGGGCCGACCAGTGAGGGCTGTGGGCGGCCCGCCTAGGGCATGGGCGGTCCGCCTGGGGCTTGCTCCCAGCACCTCCGAAAACGGGATTTTTTGACTTTTCACCCAAATCCTCAACGTTTTCAACCCGATTCTCAAATCCCTTGGTACCCAAAGTTGTTATATGCTATAACAAACAAACCCCAATGGTTTAATCCAACAAACGTCCAACAATCAACTTGTTTCAAGAATTTGGAGCAAGTTCTTCAAGAAATTTCAAAAACTTCAAAATTTCAAAACTTCGATTTTCATTCCGCTACTCCAAATGATGTTATGGGGGTATCAAATTGACGGGGTAACTATAAGGAACAATCCCCGATACCAAGCAACCAATAAATCATAACATCAAACAAGTTCTAGAAAGCTTTGTGAATTTTCAACTTTGAGATTTGATTTCTGAGATTTTCGATTCAAAACTTCAAATTGTGTTTCGAGGGTACCAAATCAACGGGAATATGATATCAATCAATCCCCGATAGCAAACAACAACAAAATCGTTACAACCAACGATTTCTAGCAATTTTTTTATGATTTTCAAGTTTTTGGATTTTTTTGTTTTTCTTCTAATTTCAAGAACAAACAACACAATGATAACAACGATAAGAACAAGACCGAGGATTCGTAAGAACGAAGCCTAGCCGTGCTCTGATACCAACTGATGCAGGGAAAATAGGCGGAAGCGAATAACGATATGAAAATGCGGAAGCTAAAACAAGATAGGCGATATCGATGAAGATATCGAGATAAAGAGCAAGACGAGGCTTGAACGTTTACCTAAGTAGCACCGAGGAACTCGTCTCGATACACCCCGGGTGAAGTCAAGGATCACCTATACTATGCAACTATCCTCAAGAGGCACCCGGCTCTTGCAAATAGAATGATCAAAGATGGATGAAGTTCAAATTGGAGTCCACCAATTGAATTCAAGTTCCCAACAAGGGTTCAATGAGAGCATTGCTCAAGTTTCTTCAATATTCAAGGTTGTGTAAATGAAATGAAAGACTAAGGAAGCTATTTATAGTCTTCTCCTATGCCCTATGTAATGTCTAAAATACCCCCAAAGTGGGTTAAAACAATAAAGGCCACTTAGGGCTAAAGTAGGAAATACACATCAAAATGTAGGAAAATCCCGTAATGCACACACAGGGGTAGGCGGTCCGCCTCCCCCTCTAGGCGCTCCGCCTGTTTCCAGCTTCCAGAGAGTGGCAGTCAACTAGGCGGTCCGCCTAGTGACTTCAGGCGGTCCGCCTCCTTGGATCCTGAAGCTTGACTTTGTTTAGGCGGTCCGCCTCTTTGTGTAGGCGGTCCGCCTCATCCTGGGAGGTCTTGAAATGGCTCAAAATGGACTCTAGATGTTCCTCCTTGGTCCGTAGTTTGTCCTCCCTCAAGCGTGATCAAGTTCATGACTTCAAATTACTCTCGGATCCTCCTCGGGAGCCTTTGATGTATACTCCTTGTGCTCTTGAGCTTGGCTCTTGATGGTTGGCGCTTTGGCTCCAATTTGCCCGGCATCATAAACCCTCGATCGTGACTCTTTATCTTTGTGTTTGTTGTTCTTGTTCTTGAAAATTTGAAGAAAACAAAAAAATTGAAAAACTTGAAAATTTCACAAAAATTGGTGGAACTTGTTTGATTGGAACACCCATACATTAAAAATCATTGGGGTTTGTTCCTTATGTGATTCCCGTACTTTTGGTACCAAAATTACAAGATTTGGTGATGTATTTCAAAATTTGAAGAATTGAAATCTCCAAAATTTTCAAAAACCCTAGAATTTTGCTCAAGAATAAAAATCGATTGATTGTTGTTTGTTTGGGGTTTAAACCTATTGGGAATTGTTTAGAATCATCAAATACATCTTTGGGTATCATTAGAATCGAAAACAAGTCGAAAATGTTGGATTTTGAGTACAAAACGAGCCAAAACGCGTTTTGCAAAGTTGCAGGAAAATGCACTAGGCGGACCGCCTAGATTTTGAGGCGGACCGCCTCCCTCTAGGCTGCTCTCTGGACTTTTTCAGGCGGAGCGCCTCTTTCCTGAAGGGTTTCCCGGGTAGTTTTTTTGTAGGTTTTCACTTGTTAATCGCCCACCGGGCTTCTTGGTTAGTGTTTCTAAGGTAATTGGCCTACTTGAAAGACACTAATCCTTTAGCATATTAGGGTATTCGTGCGTAGAGGAGACTAGAATTCAAAGAAGAGTCGTAGAACTTTCTTTGGCCTCAAGTGCGCACTTTAAATAACCGTCCGTCCATTGAGTCTCATTAACTCCATTCCGAACTTTAACTTGGACATACTAGTTGTGAACACCTTGGTTCCCAAGTTGTTAAGGCCTCGCTCTTGAGTGTTCATAAATTGAGTGATATACGTGAGGGAGTGACTTTTGGGAGGTTTGTTCTTTGGTGTTGCAACAATGTCGAATGTTGAATGTGGAGATTATGACTCATGTGGGGATGATGCGAGTTGCTATGACTCGTATGGTGATGATGGAGACTATGGTTCCTATGATGTTGATGATGGCCATTACTATGATGATGGAAACCATGGCTCCTATGGAGATGAAGCGGTTCACTATGATGATCGTGAGGTCGAAGAAGACTATGAAGCTCATGAAGATAAATTTGTTGATCCTTATGCTTCTAGTCAAGAACCCGAGGATGGTGACGCTTCAAGGTACATAGATCCTACTTACTCTTCTTGTGAAGATTTTGATAATGTTGATAGTGACCTAGATAGAGTTGATGATGAGGTTTGAGTATATGAATTATTCATTTGCATCTACTCTTGGTGTTGCTAGTGGAATACAAGGGAGTTGATGTGGGGAAAGTCGAGCAACCATCCAAAAGCATTCAAGGTCATGCATTGGAACGCCATGGAAGGAGGGGTATCCGGGACACATTTCGAGGCGTTTCAAGAAGCTTCAGGAATAGGCGGACCGCCTACGGATGGAGGCGGACCGCCTAGCGAATGCATGCTCTCTGGATTTTTGGAGGTGCTCCGCCTGGTTGGGGGAGGCGGACCGCCTACCCCCTGTGACAACAATGCGGGATTTTTTACTAAGTTTGTGTGAAATTCCAACTATAGCCCTGCGCGGCCTTATTTGTTTTAACCCACTTTGAGGGTATTTTAGACCTTTTTATTATGACTAAGTGAAGCCTATAAATACTTCACTTAGCCTCATCAAACCTAAGTTAGCTATTATGAAGAATGATTGATTGTCTATGTTCAAGAGTGGATTCTCTTAGAATGAAAACCTTTTTGAGTTGGTTTGAGTTTACTAGTGGATTCTAGTTGACCCCCAAACCCCCCCCCCCCCCCCCCGATCATTCGACTTGCGAGGCCGTTGTCGTCTCGAGGGTAGTTGCATAGTGAAGGTCCTCCTTGACGCCGATACGAGTGTATCTCGGGACAAGTTCCCCGGGGTTATTTCGTAGGGATTTCGAGTAGTGTCTCGCTCTCTTATCTTTATTTCCGCGTTTATTTTGATCCTTATCATCCTGGTATCAGAGCAAGGCTCGGGTTTTGTTTCTACAAACCCCCGACCCTCTATTCTTCGTGCCTAGGTCGATTCTATCTTTAGTTTTCTTGTTCTTGTTATTGGAAAGGAGAAAATCACAAAAAAATTGAAAAATTGAAAACACCAAAAAAAATTTGGTCTATTTTGATTGTTTGATTGATTCGTGTTGTGATTGTTATTGGGGTTTGTTCCTTATTGGAAACCCGTTATTGTGGTACCCAACACACACGATTTGGAGTTGTATTCCATGACTTGAGATTTGAAACCCTTGAAAATTTTGAAAATTTTGAAACCCTAGCTATGAACTTGATGAACATGGTAGATTGTTGGATTTTGATTGGGATTTGATAAAAGTGATTGGGGTTTGATCTTTGTGTTGAAAAAACGTTTGGGTACCTTTAGATTGCTAAAACAACGTGTGATTTGTTGGATTTTTGGGTGATAAAGTCGAAAACACGTTGTTGAACTGTGCTGAAAGTTGCAGAAGGCGGAGCGCCTCAACTCAGAGGCGGAGCGCCTCATTTTTTTTAGCTCTCTAGAAATTTGGGAGGCGGAGCGCCTAGCTTAGGAGGCAGACTGCCTACCCCCTGTTGAAATACACAAGGCGGCTGCCTACTCTGAAGAGGCGGAGGGCCTCAATTTCAGGGCGGAGGGCCTCCCACCTGAAGCCTTTTGGGTAGTTTTTCCTAGGTTCTTTTGCTTCCTTGCTTGCATACCATCTAACTAGTACTTGCCTAAGTAACTTTCCTACTTAGTTGGTACTGGTCTTTGAAGCTTTTAGGACCATCGTGCCTTAGAAAGGAGACTAGAATTCAAAGAAGACCCGTAGTGCCATTTGACTCAAGTCCTCACTTGAAAGTGCTTATCGTTCCAATCGAGTCCCATTAACTCCACTCACCCCGGAGAGCATTGGACTTGTGAAGTTGAGTGATTGAGTTGTGGTTCGTTGATCAACTACTTGAAGCTTTTAGACTCAAACTTGAGTGAAATATCCACCACCACTAAACGAGTAACCCGAGTGTTATACACGTGAGGGTGTGTGTGAGGTGTTTTACTAATGTTTGTTCATTTTGTAGGTACCATGGCCAATAAGGGTGATGATCTTGTGAAGAGTACCTTGGCTACTATCTTAGCAAAATTGGATAGTATGAGCCTAAGGATTGAGACTCTTGAAAGGAGGGCCTCAAGGGCCAAAGTTGAGAAAGGGACCCCGAGTGTCCAAGTTGAGGCCGGAGGAGGCACAAGTGGTTCAACCTTTACCCCGGAACAAGTTGTTGAATTGCTTAGTCAACAATGGGTCAAGGAAGACCGTGAAGGAAATGAGCAAGTGTTGGGCAATCCTGATGCGGGGCAAATCGAGCTAAGATACCAACTATCAAGAACCAAGATTGAGAGCACAAGGAATGCAAGTCAAGGTCTCCGGAAATGACTTGTAGATCATGCATCGGAGCACCAAGGAAGGAGGAGCGCCCAGCTTCAAGGCACTCTGGGCGGAGCGCCCAAATTCCAGGCGGAGCGCCCACGGTGGAGCGCCCAGCTCTAGGAGGAGCGCCCAGTCTTCAAAGGGTTCAGGCGGAGCGCCCGGATTCCAGGCGGAGCGCCCAACGCTAAAGCTTGGATGATTTTTGGAGTGAAGTTCCTTTTCCCTTAAGTGGCCTTTTGTGTCCTAATTAGCTTTGGGGGCATTTTTGTCATTTCACTATGTCTTGTGAAAAACTATAAATAGAACACTTAGTCTTCATTTCTCATTAGCCAACTTTGAGTATAGAAATTGAGAGAGAACGAGAAAGGCCGAGCCTTCGAGTTCGAAGCGGATCGCTTCGTGAATCTTGTACGACTTGATAACCTATGGAGATTCATCACTAGTATGAATTCTTTGTAAGGTTCGAGTTTTATTTCCCCCTTTTTGGATATTTAATTCACGTCTTGAATTCATTTATCCGTTCTTTCTTCTCGTTTCTTGACTCCCCAATCCTTGTTTCCCGATATCTTTGATATCATCTATCTTGTGTTTTATCGCTTCCGCATTGTTTGTATCGTATTTAGCTTCCGCGTGTTTTACCCCTTATCAGTTGGTATCAGAGCAAGGCTCGGGTTATGTTCCTACAAACCCCCGTTCCTTGTTCCATATGTTAGTATCATTGTTGTTGTGTTTGTTCTTGAAAAATTGAAGAAAAACAAAAAAATTGAAAAACTAGGAAACTCAAGAAAATTTGGTAGATCGGATTGGAATCGAATCTCTAAGTGTTAAAAAGTTTTGGGGTTTGTTCCTTATAGTATTCCCATCGTTTTGATACCCATATATCTGTTATTTCCCACGATTACACAACTTTACTATTTTAAGGACCAGTTCCTTAAAATGTGTTCCTTTACTCTATGATGTGCAGAATTAAAACTGTAAGTAATTGAACACCAGATATTAGCGTGGAAAAACCCCTAGGCACGGGATCAAAAAACCACGACCTACTTCTCAAGTAAGATTTCAACTTCACTATGTAAAAAGACCCACTTGGTTACAAGACTCACTCTTACTAACCTAGGACTAACTCTAATTCTTTAGTGATCTTTCTCACGATCAGTGAAGTTGTGTCAAGTCCACGACTTGAACCAAAAAGTTTACAACTCGATTTTTGCTTACTACAATTGAATTAAGACTCGAACTTTTACAAGATTCAATCTAAGGAACAGGTTCTCACTTAGTTCTACTGTAGCTAACTGATTACACAAATAAGCTAATAATTCTTCTCAGCTTTTGCTCGATGCTCTCTGTATTTGTGCACCCTTCTGATAAGACCCAAATCGAGCAACCATCCAAAAACACCATCCAAGGCCAAGGAAGAGCACTTCAAGGTCATGCATTGGGACGCCATGGAAAGAAGAGCATCCGGGACACATTTCGAAGTGTTTCAAGAAGCTTCAGGAAGAGGCGGACCGCCTACGGATTGAGGCGGACCGCCTAAAAGAAGATGACTCTCGGGACTTTTGGAGGCGGACCAAGGAGGCGGACCGCCTAGACAAGCTGAGGCGAAGTGGTGCAATGCAAATCCCGAAGGGGGTTGCTAGCACAAACGCGGAAGAACAAACAAGAAGATAAAGATAGAAGCAAGATAAAACTTGCTTCTTTCGAAAGAACAGTGAGGAACCTGTCTCAAAGCTCAATCGAAAGGAATACAAGGATCACCTATACTATGCAACAATCCTCAAGAGAACATTGCCTCTTGCAAACTGAATGATCAAGAGGAATGTTCAATCGGACTAACCGAAAGCCACAAGTCCTTAAAAGCCCTCACCGGGGTTTTGCTCACGACGGAGACAAGAAGAAATGTGCTCGGCACTTTCATTCAATTCATCAATATTCAGATACTAGGTGCTTACAATGAAAGGAAACAATGTTTATATAGGAAATACTAAGGGTAAACTAGTAAATAGGTCATAGTTGACCAATAGAAATAAGCCACGCAGGGCTGAGTTAAAATGTGTTCGGCAGACTTTGACTTCGGTAAGCCTTGGCTTCGGTTCTCGATTGTCTGCTCGAACACACACTTGTTGCCTTCGGACGCTCAATTGTCTTCGAGCTCATTGTCCTCGGTCACTTTGCCTTCGGGCTCAAATCTGAAGATAATGCCTTCGGTTCTTGAGCTCGGCCACTCAGCTTCGGGGCAATTGTTTTCCTTCGGCCAGGCTAAGTGAACATGCACATCGTGCAGCAGCTTGGCTTGGCTTCTTGTCATCGGTCTCCTCGGTGGATTGATCACTTGATCAGCACGTGATCGGGCTGCATCATCCTCCCCTTCTTGAGAAGATTTCGTCCTCGAAATCAAGCCCTCCTCATCCTCCGAAGTTGGACCTACAACACAAGGAACTAAGTCAGCAACATTAAAGGTGTTGGACACGTTATACTCACCAGGGAGGTCGATCACGTAGGCATTGTTGTTGATCTTGGTCAACACTTGAAATGGACCATCCCCTCGAGGAGCCAACTTTCCTTTCCTTTGGTTCGGGAAGCATTCCTTTCGGAAGTGCACCCAAACCCAATCTCCTTTCTTTAATTCCAACTTTTTACGCCCCTTGTTTTTCTTTAAGGCAACCTTTGCATAGGCCTCCTCGAGGTTCTTCTTCACCTTTGCATGCAATTCGATCACGGCAGCTGCTCGTCGAGTACCTTCAAAATCAAGAACAGAATCTCGAGGCAATGGGGTTAAATCAAGTGGAATCAAAAGATTAAAGCCATACACACATTCAAACGGGGTCATGTTGATCATTCGATGCACCGTTCGATTGTATGCAAACTCCATCATGGGCAAACGATCAGCCCAGTTTCCAACCTTCCCTTTGGTCATTGCCCGAAGCAAAGATCCCAAGGTTCGGTTAACTACCTCGGTCTGTCCATCAGTCTGAGGATGGTGAGACGTCGAGAATAGTAGCTTGGTGCCTAGGGCACCCCACAAACACTTCCAAAAATGACTCAAGAACTTCGACTCTCGATCACTCACAATAGTACGAGGTACACCATGCAATTTTAACACATTAGAAACAAACAATGTAGCTACATGTTGTGCATCATCACACTTTTTGCAAGGAATAAAGTGAGCTATTTTTGAAAAACGGTCAACCACAACGAAGATGCTATCATGTCCTCCCCCCGACCTTGGTAACCCCAAGACAAAGTCCATGGATATATCAACCCAAGGTCGATCAGGCACAGGCAACGGGGTGTACAAACCATGAGGGTTGGACTTCGATTTTGCTTTCTTGCAAACGAGACAAGCGTTGCAAAGCTTTTCCACATCTCGTCGCATTTTGGGCCAATGGAACTGCTCGGTCAAGATACCAAGAGTTTTATCGACACCGAAGTGCCCCATCAGTCCACTTGAGTGAGCTTCTCGAACCAAGAGCTCTCTCCACGATGACACTGGCACACAAACCCTCCCATTTTTGAAGAGGTAGCCATCATGCCACTGATATTTCTCAACCCTTCGGCCACTCAAGATTGTGTCTCGAACACATTTCAGCTTGGGATCGTCCTCGTACATCGACTTGATGCTTTCGAATCCCATGAGCCTAGAGGCGAGAGTGGTCGCTAAGGCAAATTTCCTTGATAGCGCATCGGCCACAACATTATCTTTTCCCTTTTTGTAATGAATTACATAGGGAAAGCTTTCAATAAATTCAACCCACTTGGCATGTCTTCGATTCAATTTCTCCTGACCTCGGAGATGTTTCAAAGACTCATGATCACTCTTGATCACAAATTCTCGAGGCCACAAATAATGCTGCCAATGGGCGAGTGCTCGAACGAGGGCATACAATTCCTTGTCGTACGTAGAGTAGTTCAAGGTTGCACCCTTAAGCTTTTCGCTAAAGTAAGCGATCGGCTTCGAATCTTGCATCAGCACTCCTCCGATCCCAACTCCAGACGCATCACACTCGACTTCGAATGCTTTGCCGAAGTCAGGGAGTTGCAACAACGGGGCAGAACAAAGCCTCCGTTTCAACTCTTGGAAAGCCCTCTCTTGGGACTCTCCCCACACAAATGGATTGTCTTTCTTCACCAGCTCGGTTAAAGGAGCTGCCACGGTGCTAAAGTCTCGAACAAACCTTCGGTAAAAGCTAGCTAAACCATGGAAGCTACGAACTTGTGATACCGAGGTTGGAGTTGGCCAATCTTTGATGGCTTCGACCTTTGAGTCGTCGACTTCGACACCATTAGCACTGACAACAAATCCAAGAAAGACTACACGATCGACACCAAAGGCGCATTTCTTGAAGTTGGCATACAACTTCTCTTCTCGCAGCTTTTCGAGCACTTGCCTTAGGTGGTCGACATATTCATCCACGGTTCTGCTATAAACAAGTATGTCATCGAAATAAACGACAACAAACTTATTTATGAACGGTTTGAGCACATGGTTCATCAGTCGCATGAATGTGCTCGGTGCATTGGATAAGCCAAAAGGCATCACCAACCATTCATAGAGACCGAATTTGGTCTTGAATGTGGTTTTCCACTCGTCCCCGGGTTTCATTCGGATCTGGTGGTAACCGGACCTGAGGTCTATCTTCGAAAAGCATGAAGAACCACTTAACTCATCTAGCATGTCATCTAATCGAGGGATAGGATGACGATACTTTACCGTTATTTTGTTGACTGCTCGACAGTCAACACACATTCGCCATGTTCCATCCTTCTTCGGGACAAGGATAACAGGAACGGCGCAAGGACTCAAGCTCTCACGAACGAGGCCCTTGTTCAGCAATTCATCAACCTGCCGTTGGAGCTCTTTGGTGTCTTCGGGATTACACCGGTAAGCAGGTTTGTTAGGGATTTGAGACCCTGGTACGAAGTCAATTTGGTGCTCGATTCCTCTCAACGGAGGTAATCCACCTGGCATTTCCTCGGGAAACATGTCCTCGAAGTCCTGCAAAACTTTACGAACAAACAAAGGCAAAGGGTTATCATTAGAAAAATCATCATTAGAGTTTAGAAGGATACCCTTGTGCACGAGGCAAATCATCATCTGACCGTGGTCGTTGCCTCGTAAGATCTCACCGGGTTGCATGATTGCACAAATTCCTTTCACTTCGATCGGTGAGTTTGTCTCTTCGGGCCCCAATTTTGCTCCTATCGGAAGCTTAGCTTTGGCCGCTTCTTTCAATTCTTTCATTCGTTTATAGTCCTCGGTGACTTGTTTTGGAGACAAGGGTTTGAGTATAAAACTCTGATGCCGGGCAAATTGGCCTAAACGACAACCATCAAGGACCAAGCTTGAAGAGCACAAAGGATACAAGTCAAGGCCTTCGGATGAGGGTTCGAGAGTGATTTGAAGCCATGGACTTGAGCACGCTTGAGGGAGGACCGACTACGGAACAAGGAGGAACACTTAGAGTCTATTTTGAGCCGTATCCATACCTCCCAGGAAGAGGTGGAGCGCCTCCCCAAAGAGGCGGACCGCCCAGCAAAAGTCCAGAGAACTACACAGCAAGAGGCGGAGTGCCTCAAGACACTAGGCGGACCGCCCCTCACTGAAGGGTCCTGAGGCGGAGCGCCTCCCCCTGTTAGCCTTGACGGGATTTTGTGTAATTTTCCTATTTTGCCCTTAAGTGGCTTGTATTGTTATAACCCACTTTGGGGGTGTTTTAGACATTTCATTAAGTGTAAAGGAAGACTATAAATACCTTCCTTAGGCCATTTAGCTCATTAGTTAGCTTTGAACATAGAATTGTGAAGAAAGAAACATTGAAGAGGCCGAGCCCTTCTTGTTGGAGCCCGAGGCTCGTGTATGACTCGACTTGGAACCTATGGAGTTCGACATCTAGTTAGATTCCATTGTAAGGTTCAAGTTTCCCTTCTCCCTTTTGAATTCAATTAACGTGAGTGAATTGAATTCGATTCTTTCTTCTACTTTCTTGCCTTCCTAGTCTCGATTTCTTGTTATCCTTTACTTGCTTCCGCTCGTTTATCGTTTAGTTAGCTTCCGCGTATTTTCCATTGCATCAGTTGGTATCAGAGCAAGGCTCGGGTTATGTTCTTACAAACCCCCGTTCCTTGTTCCATATGTTAGTATCATTGTTGTTGTTGTGTTTGTTCTTGAAAAATTGAAGAAAAACAAAAAAATTGAAAAACTACAAAACTCAAGAAAATTTGGTAGATCGGGTTGGAATCGAATCCCCAAGTGTTAAAAAGTATTGGGGTTTGTTCCTTATAGTATTCCCGTTGTTTTGGTACCCATATATCACATTTTGGTGTTACGAATCAAAATTTCGAAAATCAAAATCCCAAAAGTTTGAAAATTTCTTGAAAACGCTTCAATCTTGAATCGAAGCTTGTTGTTGTTTGTTGGAGGTTTAAAACCATTGGGGATTGGTTATAATAGTTGTATTCACCTTTGGGTATCATTGATTTTGTGTTTCGGGTTGAAAACGTTGGATTTTTGGGTGCGAAACGAGCCAAAACGCGTTTCGCAAAGTTGCAGGAAATTGCCCTAGGCGGAGCGCCTCCATTTTGAGGCGGAGCGCCTCCCTCTGGGCTGCCCTCTGGATTTTCCTGAGGCGGAGCGCCTCTTTCCTGAGGCGGAGCGCCTCTTCGTGAAGGGTTTTCCCGGGTAGGTTTTTTGCCTAGGTTTCCATTGTTATTCGCCCACGGGCTTCTTGGTTAGTGTTTCTAAGGTAATTGGCCTACTTGAAAGACACTAATCCTTTAGCGTATTAGGACATTCGTGCTTAGAGGAGATTAGAAATCAAAGAAGATTCGTAGAACTTTCTTTGGCCTCAAGTGCGCATTTTAAATAACCGTCCGTCCATTGAGTCTCATTAACTCCATTCCGAACTTTTATTTGGACATGCTAGTTGTGATCACCTTGGTTCCCAAGTTGTAAAGGCCTTGCTCTTGAGTGTTCATAAATTGAGTGATACACGTGAGGGAGTGACTTTTGGGAGGTTTTGTGCTTTGGTGTTGCAACGATGTCGGATGTTGATTGTGGAGATTATGGCTCTTGTGAGGATGATGCGAGTTGCTATGACTCGTATGGTAATGATGGAGACTATGGTTCCTATGGTGAGGATGAAGGCCATTACTTTGATGATGGAAACCATGGCTCCTATGAAGATGAAGCGGTTCACTATGATGATCGTGAGGTTGATGACGACTATGAAGCCCATGAAGATGAATTTGATGAATCTAATGCTTCTAGTCAAGAACCCGAGAATGGTGACGCTTCAAGGTATGATGATCCTACTTACTCTTCTTGTGAAGAATTTGATATTGATGGTAGTGACATAGATAGAGTTGATGATGATGTTGAACATATGGATTATTCTTATGCATCTTCTCTTAGTGTTGCTAACGGTGTACAAGGGAGTAGTAGAGGACCTTCCATTAGTATGGGAGGTGGTGGTTGTTCCGTGGGGAAGGAGAAGCTTGCATCTTCTAGGTACGCTAAGCGACCTAATGCTTCTAATTCCCATGTGGAGGTTGGTTTGAGAGATGGTGTTGCTTTTGCTACAACGGGGTTATATGCCGTGAAGGGCGTGGGTGGTTGTAGTAGGAGTAGTACTATGGGCTATGGAACCAAGGCGAGAGGCACTTATGGGTTCCATGGCATGGTTCCTTCCTTGACTTCCAACAACATTGCTAATGTTGGGAGAGTGACGGGAAGAGGAGAATGTACTAGTGGTGTTGCCACTAGTGGAGAGATAAGGAAGACCCAAGTTGTCGGAGTTGACACTTGTGGGCATTCAAGTTCTCGCTTGGATGCCAATCTACAAAACTTGGGTAGATGTAGGTTCGTTGTTGAGGTAGATGGTATGGGAGGATACTTGCTCAAAATTGGTGGTACCGATGCCAATTGTATTAGCACCTCTTTGGTTGATAGGCTTAGGATACCATGCCACAAGCTAGAGCATCCTTATGAGTATGATGGAGTGTGGGTTTCTAAGGAGGCTCGGGTACTCATATCTCATAGGAACTATAAATGCTATGTGTGGTGTGATGTGTATCCCATGCGTCATATTGATGTGTGGATAGGTGACCGGTGGTTGGAGGGGAAGAGGGTGCAATATAGTGCGGTGGAGGGTGCATATCTTGTGGGCGTAGGGCAAAGAGTTTATGACTTTGTGCCTTACCGGGTGAAGAGCCAAGTGCCTACTAGTGCGCCTTCTTTGGCTAGGCAAAGGAGCAAGGATCAAGAACTTCATTCCATGGGCAACAATGTGCAAACAAGAAGTCCTACAAACACAAGCAATGGTGGGACTAGAGCTACAAAAGAGTTGGCAAATGTCAACAAGGTGAGCCCGAAGCCACTTCTAAAGCCGAGTGGTTCACCAACGAACAAGAAGGAGGCATCAAGTGATGAGTCTCCTAGTCCTAGATTCCGGGTTGACGTGAAGAGTCCACCTACTCCAGCTATGGGTATTCTTGGGCCTCGTCCCAATTCGCCCGAATTTGAGAGACAAAAGATAGAGAGGAGTAAGGGAGTGACCGGTGACATTCCTCGAGTGGAAAAAGGAGAGGATGTGACGAGTGATGTGAGTGGGATGTCACCACCCGAATCTACACCCGACCTTGAAAGAAAAATAAGGGAAAAGAAAGAGGGAAAAAGAAAAATTGAGAGTGAGGACACCCCTTATTCTAACCTTAACCCTTTATCTTTTTCTTCTACTTGTTTGAGTACTTGTGTAGGTATTCTTGGAGGCAAACCGATGGAGCCTCAACCATGTTCCGAGGTGGAAAGACAAGGTGAAGGAGAAGTCAAATGTGAGCTACGAGGTGAAGGAACTACCCATAATTCAAGTACATTGAGTGAGCCCGAGTGCGACTCAAAGGTATGTGATGGTTCTTCTTACCTTAAGCATGAAACTTCCTTGTCTTGTGATGTTGTTTATAACAACTCTATGCTAGTTGATGATTTGCATGAGTATAATGTGTTTGCAACTAGTGTAGAGCCTTCGGGTCAACTTGTGTTTGAAATTGAACCACTAGTTGAGAGGGTTGAAAAGCCACATCATGATGTGAGCTCGATTTTCATTGAACCTCTCTTTAGTGAAAATGTTGAAGTTGACCTTGTGTGTGAACCTTGTTATGACACCCCACCCATATTTGATAAAGGAGAAGACGAATTGCATGATGATCTTATTCTTCCCTTTGATTGCTTAATTGATAGCGGTGGTTCCTTGTGTCGTAGTGAGGGTGGATTTGACCTTGAGGAGTCTCTTGAGTGTGAGATGGATCGATTTATTTTCGATGACTCCTTGAGTGAGAGTGAAGGACCTAGTCTTGATTCTATGCTTTTGTGTAACCATGAATTTGAGGTGCATGCCTTTACATTTCTAGTGTTTGAAGGCGATCTCATTTGTGGTGGTGAATTATATCGGACTAGGGTCGGTAGTAGAGTTGAACCTCCATGGTTTGTCAAGATAGGCTCTATGGATGATCCGACGTTTGGGACTCCGAGTGAGGAGAGTGGTCCTGGTATTGGTCATGTTGACATATCTTCTAGTAGTCCTAGCCTTCGTTGTGTGGACTATAATGATGAAGGGCCAATTTTGGAGACCTTCCTTTGGAGCTTGTCCAATAAGGAGGATTGTCTTGGGGTTGATTTGGGGGGTGAGGAGGAACCTCTCGGTGTGTGTAAGAATGCTCTTAAGAAGGGGAGTGGAGTAGTCGATGTGAGTTGTGAATTGAACTACTTTACTTACTCCATCCCATATGTTGAGCACACCTTGAGTGTTGGGCATGCCGAAGCCGATGTGTCATATTGTGATAACATTGATTTGAAGGCTTGGTGTGTTGATGGTAAGCTTAGGGGTCATAGGACATTTGAGTGCTATATGTTGCATGACTTTGATCTCTTTGCTTGTTATGATTTTGAGTGCTTGTTCTTGTTGAGCCAAGAACTTATTGTGTCCTTTGGGGATATATGCTTTTTCATGAGTATTGATGCTTGGCTCTATCACAAGAGTGTGTTTTCCACACAACTTGCACTTTTCTTGTTAAGCTAACCTACTTGTGAAGTAGGAAATTTTGGTTGTGCTTGCTTTGATTGTAGGTTTTGATGGTTCGATTTCGAGGACGAAATCCTTTCAAGAAGGGGAGGATGATGCCGGGCAAATTGGCCTAAACGACAACCATCAAGGACCAAGCTTGAAGAGCACAAAGGATACAAGTCAAGGCCTTCGGATGAGGGTTCGAGAGTGATTTGAAGCCATGGACTTGAGCATGCTTGAGGGAGGACCGACTACGGACCAAGGAGGAACACTTAGAGTCTATTTTGAGCCGTATCCATACCTCCCAGGAAGAGGTGGAGCGCCTCCCCAAAGAGGCGGACCGCCCAGCAAAAGTCCAGAGAACTACACAGCAAGAGGCGGAGCGCCTCAAGACACTAGGCGGACCGCCCCTCACTGAAGGGTCCTGAGGCGGAGCGCCTCCCCCTCTGAGGCGGAGCGCCTCCCCCTGTTAGCCTTGACGGGATTTTGTGTAATTTTCCTATTTTGCCCTTAAGTGGCTTGTATTGTTATAACCCACTTTGGGGGTGTTTTAGTGGTGCAATGCAATTCCCGAAGGGGTTGCTAGCACAAACGCGGAAGAACAAACAATAAAGATAAAGATAAAAGCAAGACAAAACTTGCTTCTTTCGAAAGAACAGTGAGGAACCTGTCTCAAAGCTCAATCAAAAGGGATACAAGGATCACCTATACTATGCAACAATCCTCAAGAGAACATTGCCTCTTGCAAACTGAATGATCAAGAGGAATGTTCAATCGGACTAACCGAAAGCCACAAGTCCTTAAAAGCCCTCACCGGGGTTTGCTCACGACGGAGACAAGAAGAAATGTGCTCGGCACTTTCATTCAATTCATCAATGTTCAAAAACTAGCTACTTACAATGAAAGGAAACAGTGTTTATATAGGAAATACTAAGGGTAAACTAGTAAATAGGTCACAGTTGACCAATAGAAATAGGCCACGCAGGGCTGAGTGAAAATGTGTTCGGCAGACTTTGACTTCGGTAAGCCTTGGCTTCGGTTCTCGATTGTCTGCTTGAACACACACTTGTTGCCTTCGGACGCTCAATTGTCTTTGAGCTCATTGTCCTCGGTCACTTTGCCTTCGGGCTCAAATCTGAAGATAATGCCTTCGATTCTTGAGCTCGGCCACTCAGCTTCGGAGCAATTGTTTTCCTTCGGCCAGGCTAAGTGAACGTGCACATCGTGCAGCAGCTTGGCTTGGCTTCTTGTCATCGGTCTCCTCGGTGGATCGATCACTTGATTAGCACGCGATCGGGCTGCATCATCCTCCCCTTCTTGAGAAGATTTCGTCCTCGAAATCAAGCCCTCCTCGTCCTCCGAAGTTGGACCTACAACACAAGGAACTAAGTCAGCAACATTAAAGGTGTTGGACACGTTATACTCACCAGGGAGGTCGATCACGTAGGCATTGTTGTTGATCTTGGTCAACACTTGAAATGGACCATCCCCTCGAGGAGCCAACTTTCCTTTCCTTTGGTTCGGGAAGCGTTCCTTTCGGAAGTGAACCCAAACCCAATCTCCCTTCTTTAATTCCAACTTTTTAAGCCCCCTTGTTTTTCTTTAAGGCAACCTTTGCATAGGCCTCCTCGAGGTTCTTCTTCACCTTTGCATGCAATTCGATCAAGGCAGCTGCTCTTCGAGTACCTTCAAAATCAAGAACAGAATCTCGAGGCAATGGGGTTAAATCAAGTGGAATCAAAGGATTAAAGCCATACACACATTCAAACGGGGTCATGTTGATCATTCTATGCACCGTTCGATTGTATGCAAACTCCATCATGGGCAAACGATCAGCCCAGTTTCCAACCTTCCCTTTGGTCATTGCCCGAAGCAAAGATCCCAAGGTTCGGTTAACTACCTCGGTCTGTCCATCAGTCTGAGGATGGTGAGACGTCGAGAATAGTAGCTTGGTGCCGAGGGCACCCCACAAACACTTCCAAAAATGACTCAAGAACTTCGAGTCTCGATCACTCACAATAGTACGAGGTACACCATGCAATTTTAACACATTAGAAACAAACAATGCAGCTACATGCTGTGCATCATCACACTTTTTGCAAGGAATAAAGTGAGCCATTTTTGAAAAACGGTCAACAACAACGAAGATGCTATCATGTCCTCCCCCCGACCTCGGTAACCCCAAGACAAAGTCCATGGATATATCAACCCAAGGTCGATCAGGCACAGGCAACGGGGTGTACAAACCATGAGGGTTGGACTTCGATTTTGCTTTCTTGCAAACGAGACAAGCGTTGCAAAGCTTTTCCACATCTCGTCGCATTTTGGGCCAATGGAACTGTTCGGTCAAGATACCAAGAGTTTTATCGACACCGAAGTGTCCCATCAGTCCACCTGAGTGAGCTTCTCGAACCAAGAGCTCTCTCCACGATGACACTGGCACACAAACCCTCCCATTTTTGAAGAGGTAGCCATCATGCCACTGATATTTCTCAACCTTTCGGCCACTCAAGATTGCGTCTCGAACATATTTCAGCTTGGGATCGTCCTCGTACATCGACTTGATGCTTTCGAATCCCATGAGCCTAGAGGCGAGAGTGGTCGCTAAGGCAAATTTCCTTGATAGCGCATCGGCCACAACATTATCTTTTCCCTTTTTATAATGAATTACATAGGGAAAGCTTTCAATGAATTCAACCCACTTGGCATGTCTTCGATTCAATTTCTCCTGACCTCGGAGATGTTTCAAAGACTCATGATCACTTTTGATCACAAACTCTCGAGGCCACAAATAATGCTGCCAATGGGCGAGTGCTCGAACGAGGGCATACAATTCCTTGTCATACGTTGAGTAATTCAAAGTTGCACCCTTAAGCTTTTCGCTAAAGTAAGCGATCGGCTTCGAGTCTTGCATCAGCACTCCTCCGATCCCAACTCCAGACGCATCACACTCGACTTCGAATGCTTTGCCGAAGTCAGGGAGTTGCAACAACGGGGTAGAACAGAGCCTCCGCTTCAATTCTTGGAAAGCCCTCTCTTGGGACTCTCCCCACACAAATGGATTGTCTTTCTTCACCAGCTCGGTTAAGGGAGCTGCCACGGTGCTAAAGTCGCGAACAAACCTTCGGTAAAAGCTAGCTAAGCCATGGAAGCTACGAACTTGTGATACCGAGGTTGGAGTTGGCCAATCTTTGATGGCTTCGACTTTTGATTCGTCGACTTCAACACCATTAGTACTGACAACGAATCCAAGAAAGACTACACGATCGACACCAAAGGCGCATTTCTTGAAGTTGGCATACAACTTCTCTTCTCGAAGCTTTTCAAGTACTTGCCTTAGGTGGTCGACATGTTCATCCACGGTTCTGCTATAAACAAGTATGTCATCGAAATAAACGACAACGAACTTGTTTATGAACGGTTTGAGCACATGGTTCATCAATCGCATGAATGTGCTCGGTGCATTGGATAAGCCAAAAGGCATCACCAACCATTCATAGAGACCGAATTTGGTCTTGAATGCGGTTTTCCACTCGTCCCCGGGTTTCATTCGGATTTGGTGGTAACCGGACCTGAGGTCTATCTTCGAAAAGCATGAAGAACCACTTAACTCATCTAGCATGTCATCTAATCGAGGGATAGGATGACGATACTTTACCGTTATTTTGTTGACTGCTCGACAGTCAACACACATTCGCCATGTTCCATCCTTCTTCGGAACAAGGATAACAGGAACGGCGCAAGGACTCAAGCTCTCACGAACGAGGCCCTTGTTCAGCAATTCATCAACCTGCCGTTGGAGCTCTTTGGTGTCTTCGGGATTACACCGGTATGCAGGTTTGTTAGGGATTTGAGACCCTGGTACGAAGTCAATTTGGTGCTCGATTCCTCTCAATGGAGGTAATCCACCTGGCATTTCCTCGGGAAACATGTCCTCGAAGTCCTGCAAAACTTTGCGAACAAACAAAGGCAAAGGGTTATCATTAGAAAAATCATCATTAGAGTTTAGAAAGATACCCTTGTGCACGAGGCAAATCATCATCTGACCGTGGTCGTTGCCTCGTAAGATCTCACCGAGTTGCATGATTGCACAAATTCCTTTCACTTCGGTCGGTGAGTTTATCTCTTCGGGCCCCAATTTTGCTCCCATCGGAAGCTTAGCTTTGGCCGCTTCTTTCAATTCTTTCATTCGTTTATAGTCCTCGGTGACTTGTTTTGGAGACAAGGGTTTGAGCATGAAACTCTTCCCGTCGAGCTTCACAGTGTAAGTGTTGGATCTGCCATTGTGAACAGCTGTACGATCATACTGCCATGGTCGACCCAATAGCAAATGACAAGCTTGCATCGGAACCACATCGAATATCATTTCATCTTGATACTCTCCGATTTTGAACTTGATCCACACTTGTTTGACAACTCTCAATTCTCCACACTCATTCAGCCATTGTAACTTGTAAGGGTGGGGATGCTTCATCGTAGGTAATCCCATTTGTGAAACCAAAGTTTGGCTCACTACATTGGCACAACTACCAGAATCAATGATCATCGAACACACCTTTCCCCTCACTCGACATCGGGCATGAAAGAGGTTTTCTCTTTGGTTGTCCTCTTCTTCAAGAGTCATGCAGCTCAAATTCCTTCGAACCACAAGAAACATTTCCGGATGATCAGCTTCGGCAGCCTCATGATCATCATCAACTTCAGCTCGATCAGTCTCCTCGATAATTTCCTCCTCGGTGTCACTCGCTTGCTCATGGACGGTTCCATCTTCGAGCAGAAGCATAACCTTGCGAGTTGGACACTCTTTTGCCATGTGACCATAACCTTTGCATTTGTGACACTGAATATTTGAAGCACTAGGAGAGTTGAGTTGAACTTTACCTCCCACTTCTCTTGGTTGGTTAACGGTCACACCTCTTTCGAAGGGTCTCTTCGAATCTCGAACAGTGTTGGCACTTGTTTGGTTTGGACTCTTCCATTCTTTACCTCGGTTCAAAGGAGTAGAAGTAGTGACTCCTCGATACCGGTTTGCCTTATCGTCCTTCACCAATTTTTCAGCTTCGGTGGCAGCATCGAACAGATCTTCCAACGTGTGGTACACGTGGAGTCTCAACTGAGATGACACATCCCTAGCCAAGCCATTTTTAAATCTGATAATGGCTTGCTCTTCGTCTTCGACCAGGTCAAGATTCAATCGAACCTTTTCAAACTCATCGTGGTACTCTTGGACGGACTTGGACCCTTGCTTTAACTCATAGAGTTTTTGCATTTGAGTCTGCCTGTACTTGGCACTCAAATACTTACCATCCATCGCCCTCATCAACTGTGGCCATGTATTGACTACTGGATAGTCATTTCTTCTTCTATGCCTCTTGTCAGATTCCCACCATGTTGATGCATAAGCTTCGAACGAAGCAATGGCATGGGCAGCTTTTCTCTCATCGGTCATCTCATTGGTTTCAAAGATGCGCTCCATTTTAAGCTTCCATTCAAGATACTCGTCGGGATCACTAGTTCCTTTAAAGGGTGGAATAGTGATCTTGACACTGTTCAAGTTTGAGTCTCGAACAGCTCTAGCCTGTTCGGGAAACTCATCTTCTCGATCATCAGCCTCACGCCCAATATTTCTGTCAACATTTGCGCCTCGGCCTCGACCTCGGAAATTTCCACGACCTCGATGAGCTTGCCTTCGTTGAACGAATGGCGGCTCACGCTCATATTCGTCCTCAGGAAATTCCTCTTCACCAACCTCTTCGGTTACAGCTCCAAGATCTCTTCGAGTCCTTGGAAGTGGTAACCTCTCTCCTCGGGGAATGCCCAAGTTTTGATTTCCAGCTTGGGGATTGCCCAAGTTTTGTTGTGCTTGGGGATTGCCCAAGTTAAGCTCTCTTCGAATTGCTTCACTTGTCAACTGATGTTGTCGTACAAGCTCAGCATACAGCTCAGGTTTCATCGGAGTGGATTGGCTCGTTCCCACGCCGGACCCATTCATGGCCACAGACGCGTTTCCCTGCTCGAGGTTAGCTACTCGAGCACTCACTCCTCTTACTTCGGCACTGATGCCTTGTATCGCAGCCATGAGATCGGCTAACGACAATTCAGGCTTTTCAATGCTTTTGCCATCGTTTCCAGCCATTGTACCTGCACAAGTCAAAGATCAAACAAAGGTTAGGGTTAGAAATCACCTCACACACTCCCTCACCTTTGATGGGTGGCACTCGGGTCCACTCAATTTATGGGTTCGGTTTTTGATCACTCAAGGACTTGTTAACAGTGGCTCGTCTGATTGATCGGTCCTCTAAGATCCTTCAAGTTCGACAATAGTCACTGCCTCTTCGGGAAGAGTGAAGTGATGTTCGACTCGATGGAACGGACGCTTTTTAACTGAGCTCGGGGAGTCAAGAGAACTTCTACGAAAGTTTGGACTTCGGTCACCCCTTCGCACGAGTTCCTATCAGCTTAAAAGAGTTGGTACGACCTTGAGTAGGACAATTACTCAAAAGATCCACCAACTAGAATTTTGACACGAAAGAAAGTGAAAACCTAGGAGAATCTACCCTTTGATTCCCTTTTGGAATCTTTTTCGATCACACCCACTCCTGTCCGTACAAAAGTGGTCCCTCCTTGGTACGGATAGGGTTTTACCTTATCCACTTTCCTTTTTCAGCCGACAATTTTCACCTGGGGCTTTGATGTTAAAATTTTAACCCCTTTCTTCTTCAATGGAACAGTGACCTTGCTCCGGCGTACGGACGCAACAACTTCGGTTCACTGACCACGAAATTCAATAGATCTGAGTTGCTCTTTCAACTCCGGTTCCAAACAACAACGGAGGAAATCAAACGAAGTTCTTCGAGCTAAGATCCAGCTCGTTCGAGTCGTACACTGTTACGATTTGTAACAAGTTTCCGGTGTACGGACTTCGATTTAAACCCAGAACTTCGATTCTTAAGCAACAAACAAACCCAAATCACTCAAGAACCACCAATCTTCACCGGTTTCTTCCAAACACAGTGGGGTTCGAGTTTTCAGTCACCATTAGAGCTCAAAACAGTCCAAAATTTCACCAAGAAACCCTAGTCACGAAATCAGTACGTCGGGTATTCGTTGGAATCAGAACTCGATGGTGAACAAGAATCCAAGATTGTTTTTCCCAAACAACCAACAATCAACACAATTTTTGAATTTTCTTTTAACACTTTTTTTTTTTTTTTTTTTTTGTAAATAATAACACCAACAGTAACAAAAATCAAATCAGAATTCGAAAAGGAAAACAGAGACACATACGCACGAAAATAAAGATAACGTGAACAGGATTTGGGGTTGTAGAAACAAGCCCAAACCGTGCTCTGATACCAAGATGGTGCAATGCAATTCCCGAAGGGGTTGCTAGCACAAACGCGGAAGAACAAACAATAAAGATAAAGATAAAAGCAAGACAAAACTTGCTTCTTTCGAAAGAACAGTGAGGAACCTGTCTCAAAGCTCAATCAAAAGGGATACAAGGATCACCTATACTATGCAACAATCCTCAAGAGAACATTGCCTCTTGCAAACTGAATGATCAAGAGGAATGTTCAATCGGACTAACCGAAAGCCACAAGTCCTTAAAAGCCCTCACCGGGGTTTGCTCACGACGGAGACAAGAAGAAATGTGCTCGGCACTTTCATTCAATTCATCAATGTTCAAAAACTAGCTACTTACAATGAAAGGAAACAGTGTTTATATAGGAAATACTAAGGGTAAACTAGTAAATAGGTCAAAGTTGACCAATAGAAATAGGCCACGCAGGGCTGAGTGAAAATGTGTTCGGCAGACTTTGACTTCGGTAAGCCTTGGCTTCGGTTCTCGATTGTCTGCTTGAACACACACTTGTTGCCTTCGGACGCTCAATTGTCTTCGAGCTCATTGTCCTCGGTCACTTTGCCTTCGGGCTCAAATCTGAAGATAATGCCTTCGATTCTTGAGCTCGGCCACTCAGCTTCGGAGCAATTGTTTTCCTTCGGCCAGGCTAAGTGAACGTGCACATCGTGCAGCAGCTTGGCTTGGCTTCTTGTCATCGGTCTCCTCGGTGGATCGATCACTTGATCAGCACGCGATCGGGCTGCATCATTTAGACATTTCATTAAGTGTAAAGGAAGACTATAAATACCTTCCTTAGGCCATTTAGCTCATTAGTTAGCTTTGAACATAGAATTGTGAAGAAAGAAACATTGAAGAGGCCGAGCCCGAGGCTCGTGTATGACTCGACTTGGAACCTATGGAGTTCGACATCTAGTTAGATTCCATTGTAAGGTTCAAGTTTCCCTTCTCCCTTTTGAATTCAATTAACGTGAGTGAATTGAATTCGATTCTTTCTTCTACTTTCTTGCCTTCCTAGTCTCGATTTCTTGTTATCCTTTACTTGCTTCCGCTCGTTTATCGTTTAGTTAGCTTCCGCGTATTTTCCATTGCATCGAACTCTTCCCATCAAGCTTCACAGTGTAAGTGTTGGATCTGCCATTGTGAACAGCTGTTCGGTCATACTGCCATGGTCGACCCAATAGCAAATGACAAGCTTGCATCGGAACCACATCGAATATCATTTCATCTTGATACTCTCCGATTTTGAACTTGATCCACACTTGTTTGACAACTCTCAATTCTCCACACTCATTCAGCCATTGTAACTTGTAAGGGTGGGGATGCTTCATCGTAGGTAATCCCATTTGTGAAACCAAAGTTTGGCTCACTACATTGGCACAACTACCGGAATCAATGATCATCGAACACACCTTTCCTCTCACTCGACATCGGGCATGAAAGAGGTTTTCTCTTTGGTTGTCCTCTTCTTCAAGAGTCATGCAGCTCAAATTCCTTCGAACCACAAGAAACATTTCCGGATGATCAGCTTCGGCAGCCTCATGATCATCATCAACTTCAGCTCGATCAGTCTCCTCGATAACTTCCTCCTCGGTGTCACTCGCTTGCTCATGGACGGTTCCATCTTCGAGCAGAAGCATAACTTTGCGAGTTGGACACTCTTTTGCCATGTGACCATATAACCTCTGCATTTGTGACACTGAATATTTGAAGCACTAGGAGAGTTGAGTTGAACTTTACCTCCCACTTCTCGCGACTGGTTAACGGTCACACCCCTTTCGAAGGGTCTCTTCGAATCTCGAACAGTGTTAGCACTTGCTTGGTTTGGACTCTTCCATTCTTTACTTCGGTTCAAAGGAGTAGAAGTAGTGACTCCTCGATACCGGTTTGCCTTATCGTCCTTCACCAATTTTTCAGCTTCAGTGGCAGCATCAAACACATCTTCCAACGTGTGATACACGTGGAGTCTCAATTGAGATGACACATCCCTAGCCAAGCCATTTTTGAATCTGATAATGGCTTGCTCTTCATCTTCGACCAGATCAAGATTCAATCGAACCTTTTCGAACTCATCGTGGTACTCTTGGACAGACTTGGACCCTTGCTTTAACTCATAGAGCTTTTGCATTTGAGTCTGCCTGTATTTGGCACTCAAATACTTAGCATCCATTGCTCTTCTCAATTGTGGCCAAGTATTGACTTCGGGATAGTCATTCCTTCGTCTATGCCTCTTGTCAGATTCCCACCACGTTGATGCATAAGCTTCGAACGAAGCAATGGCATGGGCAGCTTTTCTCTCATCGGTCATCTCATTGGTTTCAAAGATGCGCTCCATTCTAAGCTTCCATTCAAGATACTCATCGGGATCACTAGTTCCTTTAAAGGGTGGAATAGTGATCTTGACACTGTTCAAATTTGAGTCTCGAACAGCTCTAGCCTGTTCGGGAAACTCATCATCTCGATCATTAGCCTCACGCTCAATATTTCTTCCAACATTTGCGCCTCGGCCTCGACCTCGGAAATTTCCACGACCTCGGTGAGCTTGCCTTCGTTGAGCGAATGGCAGCTCACGCTCATATTCGTCCTCGGGAAATTCCTCTTCATCAACCTCCTCGGCAACGGCTCCAAGATCTCTTCGGGCCACTGGAGGTGGTATTCTTTCTCCTCGGGGAATGCCCAAGTTTTGATAAGCAGCTTGGGGATTGCCCAAGTTTTGTTGTGCTTGGGGATTGCCCAAGTTAAGCTCTCTTCGAATTGCTTCACTCGTCAACTGATGTTGTCGAAGAAGCTCAGCATACAGCTCAGGTTTCATCGGAGTGGATTCGCTCGTTCCAGCACCGGACCCATTTTTGGCCACGGACGCACTTCCTTGCTCGAGGTTAGCTACTCGAGCACTGATGCCTTGTATCGCAGCCATGAGATCGGCTAACGACAACTCGGGCTTCTCAATGCTTTTGCCATCGTTTCCAGCCATTGTACCTGCACAAGTCAAAGATCAAACAAATGTTAGGTTTAGAAATCACCTCACACACTCCCTCACCTTTGATGGGTGGCACTCGGGTCCACTCAATTTATGGGTTCGGTTTTTGATCACTCAAGGACTTGGTAACAGTGGCTCGTCTGATTGATCGGTCCTCTAAGATCCTTCAAGTTCGACAATAGTCACTGCCTCTTCGGGAAGAGTGAAGTGATGTTCGACTCGATGGAACGGACGCTTTTTAACTGAGCTCGGGGAGTCAAGAGAATTTCTACGAAAGTTTGGACTTCGGTCACCCCTTCGCACGAATTCCTATCAGCTTAAAAGAGTTAGTACGACCTCGAGTAGAACAATTACTCAAAAGATCCACCAACTAGAATTTGACACGAAAGAAAGTGAAAACCTAGGAGAATCTACCCTTTGATTCCCTTTTGGAATCTTTTTCGATCACACCCACTCCTGTCCGTACAAAAGTGGTCCCTCCTTGGTACGGATAGGGTTTTACCTCATCCACTTTCCTTTTTCAGCCGACAATTTTCACCTGGGGTTTTGATGTTAAAATTTTAACCCCTTTCTTCTTCAATGGAACAGTGACCTTGCTCCGGCGTACGGACACAACAACTTCGGTTCACTGACCACGAATTTCAACAGATCTGGGTTGCTTTATCGACTCCGGTTTCATCAGCATCGGAGGAATTCAGTTCAAGTTCTTCGAGCTAAGAACCAGCTCGTTCGAGTCGTACACTGTTACGATTTTGTAACAAGTTTCCGGCGTACGGACTTCGATTTAAACTCAGAACTTCGATTCTTAAGCAACAAACAAACCCAAATCACTCAAGAACCACCAATCTTCACCGGTTTCTTCCAAACACAGTGGGGTTCGAGTTCAGTCACCAATGAAGCTCAAAACAGTCCAAAGTTCACCAAGAAACCCTAGTCACAAAATCAGTACGTCGGGTACTCGTTGGATTCAGACTTCGATGGTGAACAAGAATCAATGGTTGTTTTTCCCAAACAATCAACAATCAAACACAATTTTTTTTTTTTTGAATTTTCTTTTAACACTTTTTTTTTTTTTTTTTTTTTTTTTGTAAAATAACAACACCAACAGTAACAAATCAAATCAAGAACACGAAACGGAAAACAAAGACACAAACGCACGAAAATAAAGATAACGTGAACAGGATTTGGGGTTGTAGAAACAAGCCCAAACCTTGCTCTGATACCAAGATGGTGCAATGCAAATCCCGAAGGGGGTTGCTAGCACAAACGCGGAAGAACAAACAAGAAGATAAAGATAGAAGCAAGACAAAACTTGCTTCTTTCGAAAGAACAGTGAGGAACCTGTCTCAAAGCTCAATCGAAAGGAATACAAGGATCACCTATACTATGCAACAATCCTCAAGAGAACATTGCCTCTTGCAAACTGAATGATCAAGAGGAATGTTCAATCGGACTAACCGAAAGCCACAAGTCCTTAAAAGCCCTCACCGGGGTTTTGCTCACGACGGAGACAAGAAGAAATGTGCTCGGCACTTTCATTCAATTCATCAATATTCAGATACTAGGTGCTTACAATGAAAGGAAACAATGTTTATATAGGAAATACTAAGGGTAAACTAGTAAATAGGTCACAGTTGACCAATAGAAATAAGCCACGCAGGGCTGAGTTAAAATGTGTTCGGCAGACTTTGACTTCGGTAAGCCTTGGCTTCGGTTCTCGATTGTCTGCTCGAACACACACTTGTTGCCTTCGGACGCTCAATTGTCTTCGAGCTCATTGTCCTCGGTCACTTTGCCTTCGGGCTCAAATCTGAAGATAATGCCTTCGGTTCTTGAGCTCGGCCACTCAGCTTCGGGGCAATTGTTTTCCTTCGGCCAGGCTAAGTGAATATGCACATCGTGCAGCAGCTTGGCTTGGCTTCTTGTCATCGGTCTCCTCGGTGGATCGATCACTTGATCAGCACGTGATCGGGCTGCATCACGGAGCGCCTCCCTCAGAGGCGGAGCGCCTCCCTCTGTTCAACTTTGACGGAAATTTGACTTTAATTGCTATGTAATTCCTACTATGCCCCTACGTGGCTTATGTCTTTAGAACCTACTTAAGGGTACTTTAGGCCTTTCCTTATGTCTTGAGTGAGGCCTATAAATACTCCATAGCTTAGCATTATTCCTTAGTTAGTTTTACTATTATGATGAATGATTGATTGTCAATGACAATGTTCAAGAGTGGATTCTCTTTGAATGAAACCCTTTGAGACGGTTTGAGTTTACTAGTGGATTCTAGTTGAACCCCAAACCACCCCCGATCATTCTATTTGTTAGTCCCAGGTGTGGCTCGAGGGTAGTTGCATAGCGTAGGTGATCCTTGACATCCACCCGGGGTGTATCGGAACTAGTTCTCCGGTGCTACTTGGGTCTTTGTTCGAGCCTCGTCTCGTTTTCTATTTTTTTATCTTTTCCGCGTTTTGATCCTTATCATCTTGGTATCAGAGCAAGGCTCGGGTTTTGTTTCTACAAACTCCCGACCCTTGATTCTTTGTGCCTAGGTCGATTCCTATCTTTAGTTTCTTGTTTGTTGTTATTGAAAGAAGAAAATTACAAAAAAAATTGAAAAAAATTGAAAAATCTAAAAATTTGGTGTATCTTGTTTGTTTGGATGATTTTTGATATGGGTGTTATAGATTCTTGATCGTGGATGAATCCCCGTTACTTGGGTACCAAAATTGTTGGATTTGGTGGAGTTTGAAAAATTGAAACCCCAATTGCCCTTAAACCCTTGATGAACTTGTTCTTGATGAATTTTTGCTTGATTCTTGGGTTGGATTGATGTTAGATTGAAAACTTGATATTGGGGATTGAGCTTCATTGAAAAACAAACGATTCGATACCAATTTTGTGGGATTTGAACCTATATAACACCTACTTTGATGAATCACAATCCATTTTGAAACCCTTTGATAAACCCTTGTGTTCTTGAAGAGGATGAACATGGTGAATTCGTTGTTTTCGATTGGGGTTTGTTAAAAATCGTTGTGGTTTGATCTTTGTGACCAAAAACAACTTTGGGTATCCTTGGATTGTGAAAACAAGTCGAAAACATCGGATTTGAGGCTTGGAAATCGACTTGAAACGAGTTTGAACTGTGCTGAAAAGTTGCAGAGGCGGAGCGCCTCAATTTAGAGGCGGAGCGCCTCAGCTCTGTGAGCTCTCTGGATTTCCTGAGGCGGAGCGCCTCCTCCTGTAGGTTTGCCCAGGGCGGACCGCCCACTTCCTGAGGCGGGGCGCCTACTTCCTGAAGCTTGGGAATTGGGTAGAAACTTCTAGGATTTCTTGTTTCGTTGCTTGCATTGCTTCCGGTTAGTGCTATTAGAGTATAATCCTACTCGATTAGTGCTAATTACTTTGAGCTATTAGGATCATCGTGCCATAGAAAGGAGACTATAATTCAAAGAAGATCCGTAGTATCTTTTGATTCAAGTCCTCAATTAAAGTGCCTATCGTTCCAATCGAGTCCCATTAACTCCACTCACCCCGGAGTGCATTTGGACTTGATAAGTTGAGTGATTGAGTTGTGGTTCGTTGGTCAACTACTTGAAGCTTTTAGACTCAAACTTGTGTGAAATATCCATCCCCCACTAAACACAAGCGAGCCGAGTGAAACATTTGTGAGGGAGTGGGAGAGGTATTTTGCTAACGTTTGTTGCTTTTTGTAGGTACCATGGCAAACGATGGAGATGATCCCATGACGCACTTTATGGCCACCATTATGGCTAAATTGGAGGATATCTCATTGAGACTTGAAACCGTCGAGAGGAATCAAGTTGAGACCGGAGAGAGGAGGACCCCGAGTGTCCAAATTGAATCCGGAGAAGGAACGAGTCATAGCACTCCTATGACTCCCGGACACTTTGTTGAGCTAAACAAGAGGTATGAACAAAGCAAAGTTGAAGCTCTACGAGAGCGTGGGTTGGGCAATCCCCGACAAGAGGGCAATCCCCTCAACTTGGGCAATCCCCAAGTAAATGCTCCACTTCGAAGACCCGTGCGGAATGTCCCACCTCTTGAACAAATTGATGAAGTTCAAGAAGAGGAGGAGTTCGGGTATGGTGATGAAGCCTAAGGGTATGATGTTCCTTATCAACCTAGGAGGCAAATGCATTGGGGTCGAAATGTGGATAGGGGTAGAGGCCGAGGTCGAGGGCCACCCATGGGCTATGCTAGAGGGAATGCGAGGAGAGAGTATGTTGCTCATGATGACCATTATGGAGGCCAACCGGAGCCTAACTATGGGGTACGTGACAACAACAACAACAACCTCAATAGCGTCAAGCTAAATCTTCCACCCTTCAAGGGAACTTGTGATCCGGAGGCATACATGGAATGGGTACTACTTATGGAGAGAGTGTTTGACACCAATGAGATGACCGAGGAGAGAAAGGGTACCTATGCTATTTCTACCTTTGAGGCCTATGCTTCTACTTGGTGGGAGTGTATGAAGAGGTCTAGGAGAAGGATGAATTTGCATTTGAATGTGACTTGGGATGAGTTGAAAGGCCTTATGAACACCAAGTACATAACTCCAAGGTATCGGCAAGAGCAACTCAAGAAGCTCTATGATCTAAAGCAAGGTGTCAAATCGGTACATGAGTACTATGATGAGTTTGAGAAGATCCGGATGGCATTGGATATGGATACCGAAGGTGAAGAAGAAGCCATGATCCGATTCAAGAATGGCTTGAGCTATGGTATAGCTTCTCAATTGAGGTTACATCATTATCTCACACTTCAAGATATGTTTGAAGCCGCAATTGATGCCGAGGCTTGGCTCAAAAGAGAGAAGTTCAAAAACAACACTCCTACTACCACAAGCAAGCCAAAAGAATGGAAGACTCCAAGTGCAAACTTTCCAAGTGCAAGTGCTAGCAAAGAAGTGAAGAAGCCATATGAGAAGACTACACTGCAATTGGAAGGTAACTCTAAAACTCGCTTGAGTAACCCTATTTCTACTTCTACTCAATGTTATAAGTGTAAGGGCTTTGGGCATATTGCTAAGGAATGCACTACAAAAAGAACCATGGTTGTGGTTGGTGATTTAGTGTATGAGCAAGAGAGTGAACCCGAGGAAGAAGAGGGAGTAGAGGGTGATGAGGAAGGAGACGTTGGGGAGATTGTTGCCATGGAAGAAGAAGATGATGATGCCTGTGCCTTCCTTGTTGTACGGAGGAGTCTAGGAGCCATGTGTGTGGAGGATGTTGAGACCTTACAACGAGAGAACCTTTTTCATTCCAAATGCCGAGTCATGGGTCTCATTTGTTCTATGATCATTGACTCGGGAAGTTGTGCTAATGTCATTAGCCAAACACTAGTTGCCCAATTGAAAATACCTACCTTGAAGCACCCAAATCCTTATAGGCTACAATGGCTTAGTGAGTGTGGTGAGTTGAGGGTGGTTAAGCAATGTTTGATCAAGTTCAAGATTGGGAACTATGTGGATGAGCACATGTTCGATGTTGTGCTTATGCAAGCATGCCACCTTCTCTTTGGTAGGCCATGGCAATTTGATCGACGTGTGGTTCATAATGGCCATGCCAACACCTATACGGTGATGCATGAGGGAAAAAAGTTCGTGCTTCAACCCCTAACTCCCAAGCAAGTGAATGATGACTACAAACTCATGAAGGAGTTGAAGGAAGCAGCTAAAGCCAAGTCACCCGTTGTACTTGAACCCGAGGCAAACAATTTCATTGTTTTGCCATTGCATGATGAAAATGGGAGTCACTCCACTCCAATTGAGAGAGAAAAGATAGAGAGAAGTGAGGGAGTGACCGGTGACAATCCAAGAGAGGAAAAAGGAGAGGAATTGAGGAGTGATGTGAGCGGATTGTCACCACAAACTACACTTGACCATGAGGTAAAATTGAGAGAGATGAGAGGTGAGGAAGGAAAAATTGAGAGTGAGAGCACCCATTGTTCTAAGCCTTCTTTATCTTCTATCTCTTCTTGTGAAAGTTCTTGTGTAGGTACAATTGAAGACAAGTCATTGGAGCCTCAATGTGAGCTTCATGAAGGAGGAGTTGCATATGACACTTCAAATCTTGTGAGTGATCAAGAAAGTACTACAAATGTAAGTGTTGCTTCACCTTTTCATGAGCCTACTAGCTACTTGTCTTGTAATGACTCAACACTAGTTGGTGTTTTTGATGCATCTAGTGAGTATACCACTAGTGAAGAGTCTAGTTGTCAACTTGAGTTTGCATGTGAAACACTAGTTGGGAGGAGCACTATGCCACATCATGATGTGAGTCCATTGTTCATTGAACCCCTCCCTAGTGTAGATTTGATAGTTGACCATGATTGTGACCTTTGCTATGACACACCGCCAATATTTGACATAGGGAGAGATGAGGTAGTTGACCATTCCCTAATTGATATGCTTCTATTTGGTGGGCCAATGTGTTGTAGCAAGGATGATTGTTACCTTGAGGAGTCTCTAGAGTGTGAGATGGATCGATTTATTTTCGAAGACTCCTTGAGTGTGGGTGAAGAACCTAGTCTTGATACCATGCT
Source organism: Petunia secreta (assembly GCA_029990175.1). NCBI lineage: Eukaryota > Viridiplantae > Streptophyta > Magnoliopsida > Solanales > Solanaceae > Petunia > Petunia secreta. Next base: position 273,437 of record JARKIP010000241.1, on the reverse strand, counting down.
TGTATTTGACCATGAATTTGAGGTACATGCTTTTACATTTCCATTGTGTGAAGATAATCTCATTTGTGGTAGTGATTTGTATCGGACTAGGGTGGGTGGTCAAATAGAACCCCCATGGTGTGAAGGGTTTGACCCCTTAGGCAACCCATTGCTTGAAAATGTGGGTGAGGTAGATGGTTCTTTGAGTGACCCTACTATTGCTAGTGTGGGTTGTGATGAAGAAGAATCCATCATCAACACCTTCCTTGAGAGCTTGACTTTTGAGGAGGGTTGCCTAGTTGATGAAATGGAAGGGAAAGAGGAACCCCTTAGTGTGAGTAGGTATGCTCTAAAGAAGGGGAGTGGAGTGCTTGATCCTACTTGTAGGTTGGGCTATTTGATTCACTCCACTCCACATGTTGATCACACCTCAAGGATAGGTTGGTGTGTTGATCTTGAGCTTAGGGATTTTGGTAGCTTAATCTTGCATTTTCCATGCCCCCATGACCTCTTTGCTCATTATCTTGTTGAGTGCATGTTGATTTTTAACCAAGTGCTTATGGTTCTCTTTGGAGACTTGATATTCATGATTGTTATTGACACTTGGTTATATCACAAGAGTGTATTTTCCACACTTCTTGCACTAACCTACTTTCAAAGTGGGACGTTTGCGTGTTTTTGCTTGTCGTTGCTTGTAGGTTCTAAGCTCCATGCTAAAGCGAGGAAGATCTTGGAAGAAACCTATGCCAAAGTGACGATCAAGACGGACAAAGGAGGAAATTCTTGGCCACCCCGAAGAGTTGATAGAGCCATGAGAGACCAAGCCTTGATTTCGAGGACGAAATCTTCTCAAGAAGGGGAGGATGATAAGACCCAAATCGAGCAACCATCCAAAAACACCATCCAAGGCCAAGGAAGAGCACTTCAAGGTCATGCATTGGGACGCCATGGAAAGAAGAGCATCCGGGACACATTTCGAAGTGTTTCAAGAAGCTTCAGGAAGAGGCGGACAACCTACGGATTGAGGCGGACCGCCTAAAAGAAGATGACTCTCGGGACTTTTGGAGGCGGACCAAGGAGGCGGACCGCCTAGACAAACTGAGGCGGAGCGCCTCCCTCAGAGGCGGAGCGCCTCCCTCTGTTCAACTTTGACGGAAATTTGACTTTAATTGCTATGTAATTCCTACTATGCCCCTACGTGGCTTATGTCTTTAGAACCTACTTAAGGGTACTTTAGGCCTTTCCTTATGTCTTGAGTGAGGCCTATAAATACTCCATAGCTTAGCATTATTCCTTAGTTAGTTTTGCTATTATGATGAATGATTGATTGTCAATGACAATGTTCAAGAGTAGATTCTCTTTGAATGAAACCCTTTGAGACGGTTTGAGTTTACTAGTGGATTCTAGTTGAACCCCAAACCACCCCCGATCATTCTATTTGCGAGTCCCAGGTGTGGCTCGAGGGTAGTTGCATAGCGTAGGTGATCCTTGACATCCACCCGGGGTGAATCGGAACTAGTTCTCCGGTGCTACTTGGGTCTTTGTTCGAGCCTCGTCTCGTTTTGTATTTTTTTTATCTTTTCCGCGTTTTGATCCTTATCACCTTCTATGGCTGATAGTCTCCACGTTTTATAGCTTCCAGCAGCCAAGAAGTCTCGATGAATTAGAACTCCAAAGCTCCCTTGACTTTGAGTCCTAATTGGATTCTTCTCTTGAGAATCCGGATCTCCTATCATTATCCTTTAGTTTATGCAATCATTTCATATCTATTTAGACCTGCATAATTATCAAGATATACGTCAGTTCTAGGATAAATAATAATATCTCAATTAAATGATTTTGCATGAATTATCTATTCTGCTACAGTGATTCAAAGGAACAGGTCCTTTGAATCCGTTCCTCAGTCATCAGTCAAAACTCCAAGCTTATCCAAGCTAACAATTTCCCCCTTTTTGATGATGACAAATTCATACTCATAGCTTCATCTCCTTAATATCCTGAAGTACAATTTCAGCTAAAAAAGACACTCAATCAGTGGAGAATTAATTCATCATTAAGGAGCAGATTTTTATTAGGGATAAAACCATGCAAAATCAGACTTACTCTTCCCCCTTTTGGCATCATTGAAAAGGTTGCATACAAAATATAACTCAAGTGTTAGAATTAATCAGCACATGGCCATTTGAGGCAACTCAGAATGCAAATATAACGTAAATTAAAGCAACTGCAAAACAATGATATTAGCCATCCAAGACAATTCATTAAATCAATCATTGAAACCAGGGGATACACGTACATACTACAGAATTATCCAAAAATTAAAGAAGAAAAAGGCTAAGGCACTAAGCTAGGCTAGATCCCACTAGACATAAGATGGCTAAAGGCTAAGGCTAAGGTGGTCAGGATATGGAAGGACCAGGTCCCTCAGACTTGTTAAGCAACTCAAACATCTGCTTGAGCATTCCCTCATTGGTCTCTTTTGCCTTTGAGGCCTCTGCCTTCCATTAATTCTTCTCTTCTTCCAACCTTGCTATCTCAGCAGCCTGAATAGCAACCTGTTGCCTAAGTGCCCTCACTTTGTTGTTCAATGGCTGCCTCCCAACACCAGCCTGTGGAGGAGCAACCTGAACTGGCAAATCACAGCTTATCAATGTGGCACAGCCAAACTTTTCCTTCTTTGTAGCCTTCACAACCCCTTCCAAGGGAATCTTCAACTTTGCAAATACATCAGTCAGGATGAAACCAAACGGCAAGGAGTGCTTTCTCTTCCCAGCAATCACCCTTTTTATCAGGTGGATCATAAAGCTGGGCCAATTGATCTGCTTTTCAGTGTCCAACAGTTCCATAAGGACCAGGTCCATGAAACTGGTAACTCCTCTTTTCTCCTGCCTTGGCATCACAATCTTGTTCACAAACTCGAACAATACTTGGTGCTGCGGGTGCATCTCACTCTTCTGCACAGCCCTGGGTTTCTCTTCACCATCATTCTCAGCAAACTTCCTAGTGATCTCCAGATCAGTAGGTAAGTCTGTCAAATCAGGCCAGACCTTCTTGACATAGCTAGCATACCCAGTAGCAGGAATTCCCAGCAGCTCACCAAGTTCCCTCGTGTCAAACATAATTACATTGTCATTGACAGATGTAGTAAGTCTATCCTCTCTGATGGAGCAGTTCTTGTAGAACTCTTGCTGATGCAATCGAAAATACGAAAGCGATAAAGAGATAAAAACGAGACGAGACTCACACGAAGGTTCGAGTAGCAACGAAGAACTTGTTCCGTTACACCCCAAACGATTGGCAAGAATCACCTAACGCTATGCAACTATCCTCAAGAGTCACGTGGCTCGAGCAAATAGAATGATCAGAGACGGATTGCAGAGCAACTTGGATTCATCCAATTGATTCAAGCCAAAATGGTTACAAGGTTCAAGAGCAATGCTCATTAATGTGTTTTTGTTCAAAATAAGCTAAAAAGCAATATATGAGGGAGGGGTGTATTTATAACACCCCTTTACAATATTTTCCTATATTCTGGTCCGCAGCTGCTCAAGTGTTCATCGCGATCGCGCAGGGATATATGCGATCGCGAGGCACACTTAAACGCTGAGTCGCGCGATCGCGCGAGACTAGGCGCGAAGGCGAAGACAAAATAATTCCCCTTCGCGATCGCGATGGTGTGCACGCGATCGCGAAGAACAAAAGTTCAGCTTCAGGCAGTAAGCTCAGCAGGTGTTCCCCTGTTTTGCCCTGTTTTGCTCCCCTGCTTCCTGCACTGTTTCCTGCCCAGTTTGCACATTGATTGAGCTCCAATGCATTGTCTTTAAGTCCTCTCCTGATGCGGGGCAAATTGGCGCCAAAGCGCCAACCATCATGAGCCAAGCTTGAGAGCACAAGGAAGACAAGTCACGGGCTCCGGGAAGCGACTTGAAGATCATGCAAAGGAGTGCCAAGGAAGGAGGACCACTTAGGCTCCAAGGGAGGGGCTCGGGAGACACATTTTGAGCCGTTTCAAGAACCTCCAGGAAGAGGCGGACCGCGCGTTTCACTAGGCGGACCGCCTACTAGAATGCAAGCCTCTGGATCTCTGGCCGCCTCTATTTTGGGCGGACCGCCTACTCCAAGTAGGTGGGGCGCCTGTTTTGCCTACAAAGCACTAGGCGGGGCGCCTCTTTTCACTAGGCGGGGTGCCTACTTCCGAGCCATTTGAAGACTTGTTTTTATGGTGTAATTCCTATTCTAGCCTTAAGTGCATCTATTGCACTAACTTGTCTTATGGGCTTTTAGTCATTTCATTTAGAGTTGTGGTGAACCTATAAATACCACACTTAGTCATTTATTTGGAGCTAGTTTTTGAAGATAGAATTGAGAAGATAGAATAGGCTTGGCCATTCTTGTTGAAGCATTGACTTCATGTATCTCTTTCGTTGAATCCATGGTGGATCACCACTAGTGTGACTCCCGTTTAATGGTTCAAGTCTCTTCTCCCTTTTGAATCAATCTATGTGTTTAGTTTGATTCGTTCTTTCTTCTATTTCTATTTTCCCCCTTCCCTATTTTCCCTCTATCGTGTTTACTTTGATTCCTTCCGTTACTTCGCTTCCGTAGTTTTGATCCGTATCATCTTGGTATCAGAGCAAGTCTCGGGTTTCGTTCTTACGAATCCACGTTCCTTGTTCATCCTATCTTTACTTTATTGTTATTGTGTTTATGTTCTTGAGAAAAGAAGAAAAAACAAAAAAATTAAAAAGTGAAAATTACAAAAATTCATGTTGTGGATTGGATTCGATTACCTATTGAGTTTTTGATATCGGGGATCGACTATGATGTTTACCCGTTGATTTGGTACCCTCGTTTCATGATTTGGTGTTGAAAATCACAAGTTAGAAAAATCAAATCCCCAAAATTGAAAAGCCCTTGAATTTGATTGAAATTTCTTGATTTGGATTCGTTATGGATTGGGTGTTGTTATAAATCATTGGGGATTGATTAAAGTAGTTGAAAACACCATTGGGTACCTTCGGATTGGAAAAAAACACCTTGGAACATCGAAATTTGGGTGCAAAAGGGCCAAAAACCCGTTTTCGGACTGTGCTGAAAGCACCAGTAGGCGCACCCCAAATAGTAGGTGGTCCGCCTATTTTTTTTATGCTCTCTGTATTTTGAGTAGGCGGGGCGCCCACCCTAAGCAGGCGGACCGCCCACTCCTGGAGGGCCTCCGTTTGGCTTCGTTTCGTGTCTTTTTGTGTTCCGTTTGCTTCCGCACCTCTTGGTTAGTGTTTCTAGGGTATTAGTCCTACTTTATTAATACTAATCTTTGATTCCTTAGGGTGTTGTGTGTCTTGGAGTCTTTACTTAAAGTCGTAGATCTTGCTTGCTTCAAGTGCGCATTAAATTAGCTTTCGTACATCGAGTCACTTAAACTCTATTCCGAACCATTACTTGGGTGCATTAGTTGATTGATCTTGCCATTGTGATTACTAAGAGACAAGAAGGTCTTGAGTGGAAAAGTGCTTCAAATATTCAGTGTCATAAATGCAAGGGTTATGGTCACATGGCAAAAGAGTGTCCAACTCGCAAAGTTATGCTTCTGCTCGAAGATGGAACCGTCCATGAGCAGGCGAGTGACACCGAGGAGGAATTTATCGAGGAGACTGACCGAGCTGAAGGTGATGATGATCGTGAGACTACCGAAGCTGATCATCCGGAAATGTTTCTTGTAGTTCGAAGAAATTTGAGCTGCATGACTCTTGAAGAAGAGGACAACCAAAGAGAAAACCTCTTTCATGCCCGATGTCGAGTAAGGGGAAAGGTGTGTTCGATGATCATTGATTCTGGTAGTTGTGCGAATGTGGTGAGCCAAACTTTGGTTTCACAAATGGGACTAACTACTTTGAAGCATCCCCACCCTTATAAATTACAATGGCTGAATGAGTGCGGAGAATTGAGAGTTGTCAAACAAGTGTGGATCAGGTTCAGAATCGGAGAGTATCAAGATGAAATGATATTCGATGTGGTGCCGATGCAAGCTTGTCATTTGCTACTGGGTCGACCATGGCAATATGACCGAACAGCTGTTCACAATGGCAGATCCAACACTTACACTGTAAAGCTCGATGGGAAGAGTTTCGTGCTCAAACCCTTGTCTCCAAAACAAGTCACCGAGGACTATAAACGGATGAAAGAATTGAAAGAAGCGGCCAAAGCTAAGCTTCCGATGGGAGCAAAATTGGGGGCCGAAGAGACAAACTCACTGCCCGAAGTAAAAGGAATCTGTGCAATCATGCAACCGGGTGAGTTACTACGAGGCAACGACAACGATCAGATGATGATTTGCCTCGTGCACAAGGGTATCTTTCTTAACTCCAATGATGATTTTTCTAATGATAACCCTTTGCCTAGTGCTGCACAAAGTGTTTTGCATGACTTCGGAGACATGTTCCCTGAAGAAATGCCAGGTGGATTACCTCCGTTGAGAGGAATCGAGCACCAAATTGACTTCGTACCGGGGTCACAAATCCCCAACAAACCTGCATACCGGTGTAACCCCGAAGACACCAAAGAGCTCCAACGGCAGGTTGAAGAGTTGTTGAACAAGGGCCTTGTTCGAGAGAGCTTGAGTCCTTGCGCCGTTCTTGTTATACTTGTCCCAAAGAAAGATGGAACATGGCGAATGTGTGTTGATTGCCGAGCAGTCAACAAAATAACGGTAAAGTATCGTCATCCTATCCCTCGATTAGATGACATGCTAGATGAGTTAAGTGGTTCTTCATGCTTTACGAAGATAGACCTCAGGTCCGGTTACCACCAGATCTGAATGAAACCCGGAGACGAGTGGAAAACCGCATTCAAGACCAAGTTCGGTCTCTATGAATGGTTGGTGATGCCCTTTGGCCTATCCAATGCACCGAGCACATTCATGCGACTGATGAACCATGTGCTCAAGCCGTTCATAAATAAGTTTGTTGTCGTTTATTTCGATGACATACTTTTTTATAGCAAATCTGTGGATGAACATGTTGAACACCTAAAGCTAGTGCTTGATAAGCTTAGAGAAGAGAAGTTGTAAGCTAACTTCAAGAAATGTGCCTTTTGTGTCAAGCGTGTAGTCTTTCTTGGATTCATTGTCAGTGCTAATGGTGTTGAAGTCGACGAGTCAAAGGTCAAAGCCATCAAAGATTTGCCAACTCCAGCCTCGGTATGCCAAGTTCGTAGCTTCCATGGCTTAGCTAGCTTTTACCGAAGGTTTGTTCGTGACTTTAGCACCGTGGCAGCTCCTTTAACCGAGCTGGTGAAGAAAGACCATCCATTTGTGTGGGGAGAGTCCCAAGAGAGGGCTTTCCAAGAGTTGAAACGGAGGCTTTACTCTGCCCCGTTGGTACAACTCCCTGACTTCGGCAAAGCATTCGAAGTCGAGTGTGATGCATCTGGAGTTGGGATCGGAGGAGTGCTGATGCAAGAATCGAAGCCAATCGCTTACTTTAGCGAAAAGCTTAAGGGTGCAACTTTGAATTACTCTACATATGACAAAGAGTTTTATGCCCTCGTTCGAGCACTCGCCCATTGGCAGTATTATTTGTGGCCTCGAGAGTTTGTGATCAAAAGTGATCATGAGTCCTTGAAGCATCTCCGAGGACAGGAGAAATTGAACCGCAGACATGCCAAGTGGGTTGAAGTCATTGAGAGCTTTCCCTATGTAATTCATTACAAAAAGGGTAAAGACAATGTTGTGGTCGATGCGCTATCAAGGAAATTTGCCTTAGCGACCACTCTCGCCTCTAGGCTCATGGGATTTGAAAGCATCAAGTCGATGTACGAAGACGATCCCAAGCTGAAATGCGTTCGTGACGCAATCTTGAGTGGCCGAAGGGTTGAGAAATATCAATGGCATGATTTGCTACCTCTTCAAGAATGGGAGGGTTTGTGTGCCAGTGTCATCGTGTAGAGAGCTCTTAGTTCGAGAAGCTCACTCCGGTGGACTGATGGGACACTTCTGATGCAGCCCGAACACGTGCTGATCAAGTGTTCGATCCACCGAGGAGACCGATGACAAGAAGCCAAGCCAAGCTGCTGCACGATGTGCACGTTCACTTAGCCTGGCCAAAGGAAAACAATTGCTCCGAAGCTGAGTGGCCGGGCTCAAGAACCGAAGGCATTATCTTCAGATTTGAGCCCGAAGGCAAAGTGACCAAGGACAATGGGCTCGAAGACAATTGAGCGTCCAAAGACAATGAGTGTGTTCGAGCAGACAATCGAGAACCGAAGCCAAGGCTTACCGAAGTCAAATTCTGCCGAACACAATTTAACTCAGCCCTGCGTGGCTTATTTCTATTGGTCGCCTGTGACCCTTTTACTAGTTTACCCTTAGTATTTCCTATATAAACCTTGTTTCCTTTCATTGTAGAGAGATAGTTTTGAAGCAATGATAAATTAATGAAAGTGCCGAGCACCTTTCTCTTGTCTCCGTCGTGAGCAAAACCCTGTGAGGGATTTTATGGACTTGTGGCTTTCGGTTAATCCGATTGAACATTCCTCTTTGATCATTCAGTTTGCAAGAGGCAATGTTCTCTTGAGGATTGTTGCATAGTTAGGGTGATTCTTGTGACCCTTTCGATCGAGCTTTGAGACAGGTTCCTCACTGTTCTTTCGAAAGAAGCAAGTTTTGTCTTGCTTCTATCTTTTATCTTTCTTGTTTATCTTCCGCGTTTGTGCTTAGCAACTCCTTCGGGTTTGCATTGCACCATCTTGGTATCAGAGCACGGTTTGGGCTTGTTTCTACAACCCCAAATCCTGTTCAAAGTTATCCTTATCTTCGTGCATTGTGTCTTTGTTTTCCATTTCGTGTTCTTGATTTGGCTGTGTTACTGTTGGTGTTATTACTTTACAAAAAAAAAAAAAAGTGTTAAAAAGAAAATTCAAAAATTGTGATTGATTGTTGGTTGTTTGGGACAAACAACCATTGATTCTTGTTCACCATTGTTTCCTGATTCCAACAAGTACCCGACGTACTGATTTCGTGACTAGGGTTTCTTGGTGAAATTTTGGACTGTTTTGAACTCTAATGGTGGCTGGAACTTGAACCCCATCGTGTTTGGTTGAAACCGATGAAGGTTGGTGGTTCTTGAGTGATTTGGGTTTGTTTGTTGCTTAAAAGGTCGAAGTTCTAAGTTTAAATCGTAGTCCGTACACCGGAAAATTGTTACAAAATCGTAACAGTGTACGACTCGAACGAGCTGGTTCTTAGTTCTTGAACTGAATTCCTCCGATACTGTTGAAAACCGGAGCTGAAAAAGCAACCCAGATCTGTTGAAATTTGTGATCAGTGAACCGAAGTTGATTTGTCCGTACTCCGGAGCAAAGGTCACTGTCCCACTGAAGAAGAAAGGGGTAAAATTTTAAGCATCAAAACCCCCAGGTGAAAATTTGTCGGCTGAGAAAAAGGAAAGTGGATAAGGTAAAAACCTATCCGTACCAAGGAGGGGCCACTCTTGTACGGACAAGAGTTGTTGTGATCGAAAAGTATTCCAAAAGGGAATCAAAGGGTAGATTCAACTAGGTTCTCACTTCCGTTCGTGTCAAATTTCTAGTTAGTGGATCTTTTGAGTAATTGTTCTACTCGAGGTCGTACTAACTCGTTTTGAGCTAATAGGAACTCGTGCGAAGGGGTGACCGAAGTACAAACTTTCGTAGAAATTTCTTTTGACTCCCTGAGCTCAGTTAAAAGCGTCCGTTCCATCGAGTCGAACATCACTTCACTCTTCCTGAAGAGACAGTGACTATTGTCGAACTTGAAGGATCTTAGAGGACCGATCAATCAGACGAGCCACTGTTCACAAGTCCTTGAGTGACCAAAACCGAACCCATAAGTTGAGTGGACCCGAGTGCCACCCATCAAAGGTGAGGGAGAGTGTGAGGTGATTTCTAACCCTAACATTTGTTTGGTCGTTGACTTGTGCAGGTACCATGGCTGGTAATGGAGGCGAAGGAAAAGGCATTGAGAAGCCCGAAGTGTCGTTAGCCGATCTCATAGCTGCGATAGAAGGCGTCAGTGCCGAAATAAGAGGAGTGACTGCTCGAGTAACTCTCCTCGAGCAGGGAAGCGCGTCCGTGGCCATGAATGGGTCCGGCGCTGGGACTAGCCAATCCACTCCGATAAAACCTGAGCTGTATGCTGAGCTTGTACGACAACATCAGTTGACAAGTGAAGCCATTCGAAGAGAGCTTAACTTGGGCAATCCCCAAGCGCAACAAAACTTGGGCAATCCCCAAGCTGCTTATCAAAACTTGGGCATTCCCCGAGGAGAAAGGATACCACTTCCAAAGGCCCGAAGAGATCTTGGAGCCGTTGTCGAAGAGGTTATCGAAGAGGAATTTCCCGAGGACGAATATGAGACCGAGCCGCCATTCGCTCAACGAAGGCAAGCTCACCGAGGTCGTGGAAATTTCCGAGGTCGAGGCCGAGGCGCAAATGTTGAAAGAAATATTGAGCGTGAGGCTGATGATCGCGGTGATGAGTATCCCGAACAGGTTCGTGCTGTTCGAGACTCAAATTTGAACAGTGTCAAAATCACTATTCCACCCTTTAAAGGAACTAGTGATCCCGATGAGTATCTTGAATGGAAGCTTAAAATGGAGCGCATCTTTGAAACCAATGAGATGACCGATGAGAGAAAAGCTGCCCATGCAATTGCTTCGTTCGAAGCCTACGCATCTGCATGGTGGTAATCTGACAAGAGGCATAGAAGAAGAAATGACTATCCGGTAGTCCATACTTAGCCACAGTTGATGAGAGCTATGGATGCTAAGTATTTGAGTGCTAAGTACAGGCAAACTCAAATGCAAAAGCTCTACGAGCTAAAGCAAGGGTCCAAGTCAGTCCAAGAGTACCACGATGAGTTCGAAAAGGTTCGATTGAATCTTGATCTGGTAGAGGATGAAGAGCAAGCCATTATCAGATTCAAGAATGGCTTGGCTAGGGATGTGTCATCTCAGCTGAGACTCCACGTGTATCACACGTTGGAAGATCTGTTCGATGCTGCCACCGAAGCTGAAAAATTGGTGAAGGACGATAAGGCAAACCGGTATCGAGGAGTCACTACTTCTACTCCTTTGAACCGAGGTAGAGAATGGAAGAGTCCAAACCAAACAAGTGCTAACACTGTTCGAGATTCGAAGAGACCCTTCGAAAAAGGTGTGACCGTTAACCAGTCGAGAGAAGTGGGAGGTAAAGTTCAACTCAACTCTCCTAGTGCTTCAAATATTCAGTGTCACAAATGCAAGGGTTATGGTCACATGGCAAAAGAGTGTCCAACTCGCAAAGTTATGCTTTTGCTCGAAGATGGAACCGTCTATGAGCAAGTGAGTGACACCGAGGAGGAATTTATCGAGGAGACTGACCGAGCTGAAGGTGATGATGATCATGGGACTGCCGAAGCTGATCATCCGGAAATGTTTCTTGTAGTTCGAAGGAATTTGAGTTGCATGACTCTTGAAGAAGAGGACAACCAAAGAGAAAACCTCTTTCATGCCCGATGTCGAGTAAGGGGAAAGGTGTGTTCGATGATAATTGATTCTGGTAGTTGTGCGAATGTGGTGAGCCAAACTTTGGTCTCACAAATGGGACTAACTACTTTGAAGCATCCCCACCCTTACAAATTACAATGGCTGAATGAGTGTGGAGAATTGAGAGTTGTCAAACAAGTGTGGGTCAAGTTTAGAATCGGAGAGTATCAAGATGAAATGATATTCGATGTGGTTCCGATGCAAGCTTGTCATTTGCTATTGGGTCGACCGTGGCAATATGACCGAACAGCTGTTCATAATGGCAGATCCAACACTTACACTGTAAAGCTCGACGGGAAGACCTTCATACTCAAACCCCTCTCTCCAAAACAAGTCACCGAGGACTATAAACGGATGAAAGAACTGAAAGAAGCGGCCAAAGCTAAGCTTCTGATGGGAGCAAAATTAGGGCCCGAAGAGACAAACACTCTGCCCGAAGTAAAGGGAATCTGTGCAATCATGCAACCGGGTGAGTTACTACGAGGCAACGACAACGGTCAGATGATGATTTGCCTCGTGCATAAGGGTATCTTTCTAAACTCTAATGATGATTTTTCTAACGATAACCCTTTGCCTTTGTTTGTTCGTAAAGTTTTGCAGGACTTTGAGGACATGTTTCCCGAGGAAATGCCAGGTGGATTACCTCCGTTGAGAGGAATCGAGCACCAAATTGACTTCGTACCGGGGTCTCAAATCCCCAACAAACCTGCATACCGGTGTAATCCCGAAGACACCAAAGAGCTCCAACGGCAGGTTGATGAGTTGATGAACAAGGGCCTCGTTCGTGAGAGCTTGAGTCCTTGCGCCGTTCCTGTTATCCTTGTCCCGAAGAAGGATGGAACATGGCGAATGTGTGTTGACTGTCGAGCAGTCAACAAAATAACGGTAAAGTATCGTCATCCTATCCCTCGATTAGATGACATGCTAGATGAGTTAAGTGGTTCTTCATGCTTTTCGAAGATAGACCTCAGGTCCGGTTACCACCAGATCCGAATGAAACCCGGAGACGAGTGGAAAACCGCATTCAAGACCAAGTTCGGTCTCTATGAATGGTTGGTGATGCCTTTTGGCTTATCCAATGCACCGAGCACATTCATGCGATTAATGAACCATGTGCTCAAACCGTTCATAAACAAGTTTGTTGTCGTTTATTTCGATGACGTACTTGTTTATAGCAGAACCGTGGATGAACATGTCGAACACCTAAGGCAAGTGCTTGAAAAGCTGCGAGAAGAGAAGTTGTATGCCAACTTTAAGAAATGCGCCTTCGGTGTCGATCGTGTAGTCTTTCTTGGATTTGTTGTCAGTGTTAATGGTGTCGAAGTCGACGAATCAAAAGTTGAAGCCATCAAAGATTGGCCAACTCCAACCTCGGTATCCCAAGTTCGTAGCTTCCATGGCTTAGCTAGCTTTTACCGAAGGTTTGTTCGTGACTTTAGCACCATGGCAGCTCCTTTAACCGAGCTGGTGAAGAAAGACCATCCATTTGTGAGGGGAGAGTCCCAAGAGAGGGCTTTCCAAGAGTTGAAACGGACGCTTTGCTCTGCCCCGTTGTTGCAACTCCCTGATTTCGGCAAAGCATTCGAAGTCGAGTGTGATGCATCCGGAGTTGGGATCGGAGGAGTGCTGATGCAAGAGTCGAAGCCAATCGCTTACTTTAGCGAAAAGCTTAAGGGTGCAACTTTGAATTACTCTACGTATGACAAAGAATTGTATGCCCTCGTTCGAGCACTCGCCCATTGGCATCATTATTTGTGGCCTCGAGAGTTTGTGATCAAGAGTGATCATGAGTCTTTGAAACATCTCCGAGGTCAGGAGAAATTGAATCGAAGACATGCCAAGTGGGTTGAATTTATTGAGAGCTTTCCCTATGTAATTCATTACAAAAAGGGTAAAGACAATGTTGTGGCCGATGCGCTATCAAGGAAATTTGCCTTAGCGACCACTCTCGCCTCTAGGCTCATGGGATTCGAAAGTATCAAGTCGATGTACGAAGACGATCCCAAGCTGAAATGCGTTCGAGACGCAATCTTGAGTGGCCGAAGGGTTGAGAAATATCAGTGGCAGGATGGCTACCTCTTCAAAAATGGGAGGGTTTGTGTGCCAGTGTCATCGTGGAGAGAGCTCTTAGTTCGAGAAGCTCACTCCGGTGGACTGATGGGACACTTCGGTGTCGACAAAACTCTTGGTATCTTGACCGAGCAGTTCCATTGGCCCAAAATGCGACGAGATGTGGAAAAGCTTTGCAAGGCTTGTCTCGCTTGCAAGAAAGCAAAATCGAAGTCCAACCCTCATGGTTTGTACACCCCGTTACCTGTGCCTGATCGACCTTGGGTTGATATATCCATGGACTTTGTCTTGGGGTTACCGAGATCGGGGGGAGGGCATGATAGCATCTTCGTTGTGGTTGACCGTTTTTCAAAAATGGCTCACTTTATTCCTTGCAAAAAGTGTGATGATGCCCAGCATGTAGCAACATTGTTTATTTCTAATGTGTTAAAATTGCATGGTGTACCTCGCACTATTGTGAGTGATCGAGACTCAAAATTCTTGAGTCATTTTTGGAAGTGTTTGTGGGGTGCCCTCAGCACCAAGCTACTATTCTCGACGTCTCACCATCCTCAGACTGATGGACAGACCGAGGTAGTTAACCGAACCTTGGGATCTTTGCTTCGAGCAATGACCAAAGGCAAAGTTGGAAACTGGGCTGATCGTTTGCCCATGATGGAGTTTGCATACAATCGAACGGTGCATAGAATGATCAACATGACCCCGTTTGAATGTGTGTATGGCTTTAATCCTTTGATTCCACTTGATTTAACCCCATTGCCTCGAGATTCTGTTCTTGATTTTGAAGGTACTCGACGAGCAGCTGCCTTGATCGAATTGCATGCAAAGGTGAAGAAGAACCTCGAGGAGGCCTATGCAAAGGTTGCCTTAAAGAAAAACAAGGGGCGTAAAAAGATGGAATTAAAGAAGGGAGATTGGGTTTGGGTTCACTTCTGAAAGGAACGCTTCCCGAACCAAAGGAAAGGAAAGTTGGCTCCTCGAGGAGATGGTCCATTTCAAGTGCTAACCAAGATCAACAACAATGCTTACGTGATCGACCTGCCTGGTGAGTATAACGTGTCCAACACCTTTAATGTTGCTGACTTAGTTCCTTGTGTTGTAGGTCAAACTTCGGAGGACGAGGAGAATTGATAAGGATCAAAACGCGGAAAAGATAAAAAGATAGAAAACGAGACGAGGCTCGAACAAAGACCCAAGTAGCACCGGAGAACTAGTTCCGATACACCCCGGGTGGATGTCAAGGATCACCTACGCTATGCAACTACCCTCGAGCCACACCTGGGACTCGCAAATAGAATGATCGGGGGTGGTTTGGGGTTCAACTAGAATCCACTAGTAAACTCAAACCGTCTCAAAGGGTTTTCATTCAAAGAGAATCCACTCTTGAACATTGTCATTGACAATCAATCATTCATCATAATAGCTAACTTAACTAAGGAATAATGCTAAGCTATGGAGTATTTATAGGCCTTTCCTAGACATCAATGAAAAGCCTAAAGTACCCTTAAATAAGTTCTAAAGTCATAGGCCACATAGGGGCATACTAGGAATTACATAGCAACTTAAAGTCAAAACCCGGTCAAACTTGCACAGGGAGAGGCGCCCAGCCTGAGGCGCTCCGCCCCACACACTGAGGCGCTCCGCCTCCTTGGTCCGCCTCCTTAGATCCAGAGAGCAGGCAGGCATTAGGCGGTCCGCCTCCATTCCTAGGCGGTCCGCCTCTTGCTGAAGCTTCTTCAAACACTCCGAAATGTGTCTCAGATGCTCTTCTTTCCATGACGTCCCAATGTATGACCTTGAAGTGCTCTTCCTTGGCCTTGGATGGTGTTTTTGGATGGTTGCTCGATTTGGGTCTTATCATCCTCCCCTTCTTGAGAAGATTTCGTCCTCGAAATCAAGGCTTGGTCTCTCATGGCTCTTTCAACTCTTCGGGGTGGCCAAGAATCTCCTCCTTTGTCCTTCTTGATCGTCACTTTGACATAGGCTTCTTCCAAGATCTTCCTCGCCTTAGCATGGAGCTTAGAACCTACAAGCAACGACAAGCAAAAACAAGCAAACGTCCCACTTTGAAAGTAGGTTAGTGCAAGAAGTGTGGAAAACACACTCTTGTGATATAACCAAGCGTCAATAACAATCATGAATATCAAGTCTCCAAAGAGAACCATAAGCACTTGGTTAAAAATCAACATGCACTCAACAAGATAACGAGCAAAGAGGTCATGGGGAGATGGGAAATGCAAGATCAAGCTACCAAAATCCCCTTGAACCTTAAGCTCAAGATCAACACACCATCCTATCCTCGAGGTGTGATCAACATGTGGAGTGGAGTGAGTCAAATAGCCCACCCTACAAGTAGGATCAAGCACTCCACCCCCCTTCTTTAGAGCATACCTACTCACACCAAGGGGTTCCCCTTTCCCTTCCATTTCATCAACTAGGCAACCCTCCTCAAAAGTCAAGCTCTCAAGGAAGGTGTTGATGATGGATTCTTCTTCATCACAACCCAAACTTGCAATAGTGGGGTCACTCAAAGAACCATCTCCCTCACCCACATTTTCAAGCAATGGGTTACCTAAGGGGTCAAACCCTTCACACCATGGGGGTTCCATTTGACTACCCACCCTAGTCCGATACAAGTCATATCCACTAGTGAGAATGCCTTCAAATAAGGGATTGGTAAAAACATGCATCTCACTATCATGATAAAACATAGACGAGCTATCAAGACTAGGTTCACTTGAGGAGTCATCACGGACAACCTTGTCCAATTCATGCAATTTGGACTCCTCAAGGACAAGACCATCCTCACCACAACACATTGGTCCACCAAATAGAAGCATATCAATTAGGGAATGGTCAACTACCTCATCTTTCCCTATGTCAAAGGTTGGCGGTGTGTCATAGCAAAGGTCACAATCATGGTCAACTATCAAATCTACACTAGGGAGGGGTTCATTGAACAATGAGCTCACATCATGATGTGGCATAGCATCCCTCTCAACTAGTGCTTCACAAGCACACTCAAGTTGACAACTAGACTCTTCACTAGATGCATCAAAAACACCAACTAGTGTTGAGTCATTACAAGACAAGTAGCTAGTAGGCTCATGAAAAGGTGAAGCAACACTTACATTTGTAGTACTTTCTTGATCACTCACAAGATTTGAAGTGTCATATGCAACTCCTCCTTCATGAAGCTCACATTGAGGCTCCAATGACTTGTCTTCAATTGTACCTACACAAGAACTTTCACAAGAAGAGATAGAAGATAAAGAAGGGTTAGAACAATGGGTGCTCTCACTCTCAATTTTTCCTTCCTCACCCCTCATCTCTCTCAATTTTACCTCATGGTCAAGTGTAGTTTGTGGTGACAATCCACTCACATCACTCCTCGAATCCTCTCCTTTTTCCTCTCTTGGATTGTCACCGGTCACTCCCTCACTTCTCTCTATCTTTTCTCTCTCAATTGGAGTGGAGTGACTCTCATTTTCATCATGTATTGGCAAAACAATGAAATTGTTTGCCTCGGATTCAAGTACAATGGGTGACTTGGCTTTAGCCGCTTCCTTCAACTCCTTCATGAGTTTGTAGTCATCACTCACTTGCTTGGGAGTTAGGGGTTTAAGCACATATCTCTTCCCTTCATGTTTGACCGTGTAAGTATTGACACGACCGTCATGAACCACTTGTCGATCAAATTGCCAAGGCCTTCCCAAGAGAAGGTGGCAAGCTTGCATGGGCACCACGTCGAACAAGTGTTCATCCACATAACTACCCATTTTGAACTTGATCATTGCTTGCTCCACTACCTTTAACTCCCCACATTCACTAAGCCATTGTAATCGATACGGCTTGGGGTGCTTCACGGTAGGCAATTTCAATTGGGATATAAGAGATTGACTCACAACATTAGTACAACTCCCGGAGTCAATGATCATAGAGCACAAAACATCTTTGACCCGACACCTAGCATGGAATAGATTTTCCCTTTGCAAGGTTTCACTATCCTCCACTATCATGGCTCCTAGACTCCTCCGTACAACAAGGAAGGCACGGGCATCATCATCTTCTTCTTCCACGGCAACAATCTCCCCAACATCTCCTTCCTCATCACCCTCTAGTCCCTCTTCTTCCTCGGGTTCACTCTCTTGCTCATACACCAAATCACCAACCACAACCATGGTTCTTTTTGTGGTGCATTCCTTAGCAATATGCCCAAAGCCCTTATACTTATAACATTGAGTAGAAGTAGAAATAGGATTACTCAAGCGAGTTTTAGAATTACCTTCCAAGTGTGGTGTAGTCCTCTCATAAGGCTTCTTCACTTCTTTGCTAGCACTTGCACTTGGAAAGTTTGCACTTGGAGTCTTCCACTCTTTTGGCTTGCTTGTAGTAGTAGGAGTGTTGTTTTTGAACTTCTCCCTTTTGAGCCAAGCCTCGGCATCAATTGCGGCTTCAAACATATCTTGAAGTGTGAGATAGTGATGCAACCTCAATTGAGAAGCTATACCATAGCTCAAGCCATTCTTGAAACGGATCATGGCTTCTTCTTCACCTTCGGTATCCATATCCCATTGCCATCCGGATCTTTTCAAACTCATCATAGTACTCATGCACCGATTTGACACCTTGCTTTAGATCATAGAGCTTCTTGAGTTGCTCTTGCCGATACCTTGGAGTTATGTACTTGGCGTTCATAAGGCCTTTCAACTCATCCCAAGTCACATTCAAATGCAAATTCATCCTTCTCCTAGACCTCTTCATACACTCCCACCAAGTAGAAGCATAGGCCTCAAAGGTAGAAATAGCATAGGTACCCTTTCTCTCCTCGGTCATCTCATTGGTGTCAAACACTCTCTCCATAAGTAGTACCCATTCCAGGTATGTCTCCGGATCACAAGTTCCCTTGAAGGGTGGAAGATTTAGCTTGACGCTATTGAGGTTGTTGTTGTTGTCACGTACCCCATAGTTAGGCTCCGGTTGGCCTCCATAATGGTCATCATGAGCAACATACTCTCTCCTCGCATTCCCTCTAGCATAGCCCATGGGTGGCCCTCGACCTCGGCCTCTACCCCTATCCACATTTCGACCCCAATGCATTTGCCTCCTAGGTTGATAAGGAACATCATACCCATAGGCCTCATCACCATACCCGAACTCCTCCTCTTCTTGAACTTCATCAATTTGTTCAAGAGGTGGGACATTCCGCACGGGTCTTCTAAGTGGGGTATTTACTTGGGGATTGCCCAAGTTGAGGGGATTGCCCTCTTGTCGGGGATTGCCCAACCCACGCTCTCGTAGAGCTTAAACTTTGCTTTGTTCATACCTCTTGTTTAGCTCAACAAAGTGTCCGGGAGTCATAGGAGTGCTATGACTCGTTCCTTCTCCGGATTCAATTTGGACACTCGGGGTCCTCCTCTCTCCGGTCTCAACTTGATTCCTCTCGACGGTTTCAAGTCTCAATGAGATATCCTCCAATTTAGCCATAATGGTGGCCATAAAGTTCTTCATAGGATCATCCCCATCGTTTGCCATGGTACCTACAAAAAGCAACAAACGTTAGCAAAATACCTCACCCGCTCCCTTACAATTGTTTCACTCGGCTCGCTCGTGTTTAGTGGGGGATGGATATTTCACACAAGTTTGAGTCTAAAAGCTTCAAGTAGTTGACCAACGAACCACAACTCAATCACTCAACTTATCAAGTCCAAATGCACTCCGGGGTGAGTGGAGTTAATAAGACTCGATTGGAACGATTGGCACTTTAATTGAGGACTTGAATCAAAAGATACTACGGATCTTCTTTGAATTCTAGTCTCCTTTATATGGCACGACGATCCTAATAGCTCAAAGTAATTAGCACTAATCGAGTAGGATTATACTCTAATAGCACTAACCGGAAGCAATGCAAGCAACAAAACAAGAAATCCTAGAAGTTTCTACCCAATTCCCAAGCTTCTGGAAGTAGGCGCCCCGCCTCAGAAAGTGGGCGGTCCGCCCTGGGCAAACCTACAGGGGGAGCGCCTCTTCAGGGGAGGCGCTCCGCCTCAGGAAATCCAGAGAGCTCACAGAGCTGAGGCGCTCCGCCTCTAAATTGAGGCGCTCCGCCTCTGCAACTTTTCAGCACAGTTCAAACTCGTTTCAAGTCGATTTCCAAGCCTCTAATCCGATGTTTTCGACTTGTTTTCACAATCCAAGGATACCCAAAGTTGTTTTTGGTCACAAAGATCAAACCCCAATGATTTTTAACAAACCCCAATCGAAAACAACGAATTCACCATGTTCATCTTCCTCAAGAACACAAGGGTTTATCAAAGGGTTTCAAAATGGATTGTGATTCATCAAGGTAGGTGTTATATAGGTCCAAATCCCACAAAATTGGTACCGAATCGTTTGTTTTTCAATGAAGCTCAATCCTCAATATCAAGTTTTCAATCTAACATCAATCCAACCCAAGAATCAAGCAAAAATTCATCAAGAACAAGTTCATCAAGGGTTTAAGGGCAATTGGGGTTTCAATTTTTCAAACTCCACCAAATCCAACAATTTTGGTACCCAAGTAACGGGGATTCATCCACGATCAAGAATCTATAACACCCATATCAAAAATCATCCAAACCAACAAGATACACCAAATATTTAGATTTTTCAATTTTTCAATTTTTTTGTAATTTTCTTCTTTCAATAATCAACAAACAAGAAACTAAAGATAGGAATCGACCTAGGCACGAAGAATCAAGGGTCGGGGGTTTGTAGAAACAAAACCCGAGCCTTGCTCTGATACCAAGATGATAAGGATCAAAACGCGGAAAAGATAAAAAGATAGAAAACGAGACGAGGCTCGAACAAAGACCCAAGTAGCACCGGAGAAATAGTTCCGATACACCCCGGGTGGATGTCAAGGATCACCTACGCTATGCAACTACCCTCGAGCCGCACCTGGGACTCGCAAATAGAATGATCGGGGGTGGTTTGGGGTTCAACTAGAATCCACTAGTAAACTCAAACCGTCTCAAAGGGTTTTCATTCAAAGAGAATCCACTCTTGAACATTGTCATTGACAATCAATCATTCATCATAATAGCTAACTTAACTAAGGAATAATGCTAAGCTATGGAGTATTTATAGGCCTTTCCTAGACATCAATGAAAAGCCTAAAGTACCCTTAAATAAGTTCTAAAGTCATAGGCCACGTAGGGGCATACTAGGAATTACATAGCAACTTAAAGTCAAAACCCGGTCAAACTTGCACAGGGAGAGGCACCCAGCCTGAGGCGCTCCGCCCCACACACTGAGGCGCTCCGCCTCCTTGGTCCGCCTCCTCAGATTCAGAGAGCAGGCAGGCATTAGGCGGTCCGCCTCCATTCCTAGGCGGTCCGCCTCTTGCTGAAGCTTCTTCAAACACTCCGAAATGTGTCTCGGATGCTCTTCTTTCCATGACGTCCCAATGTATGACCTTGAAGTGCTCTTCCTTGGCCTTGGATGGTGTTTTTGGATGGTTGCTCGATTTGGGTCTTATCAAGAATTCGATTTCGAGGACAAAATCTTCTCAAGAAGGGGAGGATGATGCAGCCCGAACACGTGCTGATCAAGTGTTCGATCCACCGAGGAGACCGATGACAAGAAGCCAAGCCAAGCTGCTGCACGATGTACACGTTCACTTAGCCTGGCCGAAGGAAAACAATTGCTCCGAAGCTGAGTGGCCGGGCTCAAGAACCGAAGGCATTATCTTCAGATTTGAGCCCGAAGGCAATTTGACCAAGGACAATGGGCTCGAAGACAATTGAGCGTCCAAAGACAATGAGTGTGTTCGAGCAGACAATCGAGAACAGAAGCCAAGGCTTACCGAAGTCAAATTCTGCCGAACACAATTTAACTCAGCCCTGCGTGGCTTATTTCTATTGGTCGCCTGTGACCCTTTTACTAGTTTACCCTTAGTATTTCCTATATAAACCTTGTTTCCTTTCATTGTAGAGAGATAGTTTTGAAGCAATGATAAATTAATGAAAGTGCCGAGCACCTTTCTCTTGTCTCCGTCGTGAGCAAAACCCTATGAGGGATTTTATGGACTTGTGGCTTTCGGTTAATCCGATTGAACATTCCTCTTTGATCATTCAGTTTGCAAGAGGCAATGTTCTCTTGAGGATTGTTGCATAGCTAGGGTGATTCTTGTGACCCTTTCGATCGAGCTTTGAGACAGGTTCCTCACTGTTCTTTCGAAAGAAGCAAGTTTTGTCTTGCTTCTATCTTTTATCTTTCTTGTTTATCTTCCGCGTTTGTGCTTAGCAACTCCTTCTAGTTTGCATTTCACCAACTTCGGTGTCGACAAAACTCTTGGTATCTTGACCGAGCAGTTCCATTGGCCCAAAATGCGACGAGACGTGGAAAAGCTTTGCAACGCTTGTCTCGTTTGCAAGAAAGCTAAATCGAAGTCCAACCCTCATGGTTTGTATACCCCATTGCCTGTGCCTGATCGACCTTGGGTTGATATATCCATGGACTTTGTGCTAGGGTTACCGAGGTCGGGGGGAGGACATGATAGCATCTTCGTTGTGGTTGACCGTTTTTCAAAAATGGCTCACTTAATTCCTTGCAAGAAGTGTGATGATGCACAGCATGTAGCTACATTGTTTGTTTCTAATGTGTTGAAATTACATGGTGTACCTCGTACTATTGTGAGTGATCGAGACTCAAAATTCTTGAGTCATTTTTGGAAGTGCTTGTGGGGTGCCCTCGGCACCAAGCTACTATTCTCGACGTCTCACCATCCTCAGACTGATGGACAGACCGAGGTAGTTAACCGAACCTTGGATCTTTGCTTCGAGCAATGACCAAAGGGAAGGTTGGAAACTGGGCTGATCATTTGCCCATGATGGAGTTTGCATACAATCGAACAATGCATAGAATGATCAACATGACCCCGTTTGAATGTGTGTATGGCTTTAATCCTTTGATTCCACTTGATTTAACCCCATTGCCTCGAGATTCTGTTCTTGATTTTGAAGGTACTCGACGAGCAGCTGCCTTGATCGAATTGCATGCAAAGGTGAAGAAGAACCTCGAGGAGGCCTATGCAAAGGTTGCCTTAAAGAAAAACAGGGGGCGTAAAAAGCTGGAATTAAAGAAGGGAGATTGGGTTTGGGTTCACTTCCGAAAGGAACGCTTCCCGAACCAAAGGAAAGGAAAGTTGGCTCCTCGAGGGGATGGTCCATTTCAAGTGTTGACCAAGATCAACAACAATGCTTACGTGATCGACCTCCCTGGTGAGTATAACGTGTCCAACACCTTTAATGTTGCTGACTTAGTTCCTTGTGTTGTAGGTCAAACTTCGGAGGACGAGGAGGGCTCGATTTCGAGGATGAAACCTTCTCAAGAAGGGGAGGATGATACGGCCCGAACACGTGCTGATCAAGTGTTCGATCCACCGAGGAGACCGATGACAAGAAACCAAGCCAAGCTGCTGCACGATGTGCACATTCACTTAGCCTGGCCGAAGGAAAACAATTGCTCCGAAGATGAGTGGCCGGGCTCAAGAACCGAAGGCGTTATCTTTAGATTTGAGCCCGAAGGCAAAGTGACCGAGGACAATTAGCTCGAGGAAAAGTGAGCGTCCGAGGACAATGAGCTCGAGCAAGCAACCAAGCACCGAAGTCAAGGCTGCCGAACACAAACTTGTCTCAGCCCTGCGTGGCTTGCTCTTATTAGTCACTTGTGACTATTTACTACTTTACCCTTAGTGTAGCCTATAAATAGTCCATTTCATTTTATTGTAAAGGATACAGTTTTGAGTTTATGAAAAACATAGCAAGTGCTATTGTGAGTCTCCGATGGAGCCGAACCCCGACGAAGGATTTTAAAGAACTTGTGTCAACCGGTGTTATTCGTTTGAACAATTTCTTCTTGATCATTCAATTTGAAAGAAGCGGGTCTTTCTTAAGGATTGTTGCATAGTATAGGTGCGTCTTGATTTCCCTTCGATCGAGCTTTGAGACAGGTTCCTCACTGTTCTTTCGAATCGAAGCAAGATTTGTCTTGCTTCTATCTTTACTTTCTTGTTGTTTTCTTCCGCGTTTCGTGTTTAGCATTTCCCTCGGGTTTGCTTGCACCAGAAGTTGACACCAAGGGGCGATGGCCCATTCCAAGTGTTGTCCAAGATCAACAACAATGCATATGTGATTGATGAGACCCAAACCCCTACAAGACCATTCACACGGAGTCAAGCTAAGGAGATCCAAGAAGTACACATACACTTGGTGAGGAAGGGCCTTGAAGAAGGAAGCGAGTGGAAGCCATTCCGGGTGCTTAAACTAGGCTTCACGCCTAAGGAAGAAACCGGCACAGAAGGGCCAGGCGCCCCGCCTGGCCAACTCACTGCCTAAGGACCAGAAAAGCACCCAGGCGCCCCGCCTGCCCAGGCGCCCCGCCTAGCTGAAGGCCAAGCCAGGCGCCCCGCCTAGCCAGGCGCCCCGCCTAGCTGCCTGCAAATCCAGGCGCCCCACCTGCAGCCCAGGCGCCCCTCCCAGCTGTGAAGGCCTATGTTTCTTTTACCGTTTTGCCCTACGTGGCCTATTTTGTAAACCTTATTAGTAAGGGTATTTTAGTCTTTGTGCAAGCTTGGTAAACACTATAAATAGTCAAGTCTAGCCTATTTACACTTAGTTTATGATATTTGATGAATGTTGAACATTGAACATGAGCATGGCTCTTGGTTATTGAATGAAACCCTTTGATCTCGGACTTGTAGTTCTTCTAGCGGATCTAGATGAATACTTTTCCTCTCCGACCATTCTACTTGCGTGCTCGCGTTAGCTCGAGGGTAGTTGCATAGCGTAGGTGTTCTTGTCCTTCTCCCGGGGTGGAACGGAACAAGTTCTCCATTGCTACTTGGGATTAGAGATCGAGTTACGTCTCGTTCTTATCTTTTACTTTTTCCGCGTTTGATTCTCATCAGTTTGGTATCAGAGCAAGGCTCGGGTTTTGTTTCTACAAACCCCCGACCCTTGATTCTTCGTGCCTAGTATCCTCTTTTAGTTTTCTTGTTGTTGAAGTTATTAGAAAGGAGAAAATTACAAAAAAATTGAAAAATTGAAAAATACAAAAATTTGGTGTAACTTGTTGATTTGGATGATTTGTGATATGGGTGTTGTGGATTCTTGATCGTGATTGATTTCCCGTTACTTGGGTACCAAAATTGTTGGAATTGGTGAAGTTTGAAAAATTGAAAACCCAAAACCCCTTAAACCCTTGAAGAACTTGTTCTTGATGAATTTTGGCTTGATTCTTGGGTAGGATTGATGTTTGATTGGAAACTTGTTATTGGGGATTGATCTTCATTGAAAAACAAACAATTCGGTACCAATTTTGTGGGATTTGAACATGTATAACACCTACTTTGATGAATCACAATCCTTGTTGAAACCCTTTTGTTAAACCCTTGTGTTCTTGAGTTCTTGAGATTGAACCTTGATTTGATTGATTGTTTGATTGAAAATTTGATTGGGTTTTGTTAAGGAAGAACAAAAACAACTTTGGGTATCATTGGATTGTGAAAACAAGTTGAAAACATCGGATTTGGAGCTTGAAAATCGACTTGAAACGAGTTTGGAACGAATTGGGAAAGGCTGGCCCCGCCTAAGCCAGGCGCCCCGCCTGACTTGGCTATTGCCTAAGACCTCAGGCGCCCCGCCTAGGTCCCAGGCGCCCCGCCTGGAATACTGCACAGTCTAGGCGCCCCTCCTGAGTTTCAGGCGCCCCTCCTGAGTGCTGAAAGTATTGTTTCGGGTAGATTTACGTAGGTATTTCCCTTTGTTTGATAACATAACATCTAGTTAGTACTACTTTGAGTAACCGATCTACTTGAATAGTGCTAACACTTTAATTGCTCTTAGGTGAATCGTGCCTAGCAAGGAGAGTAGACTTCTAAGGAAAAGCGTAGAACCTTTTAACTCAAGTCCTTCACTTCAAAGTGCCTAGCGTTCATTGAGTCCCATTAACTCCACTCACCCCGGAGTGTGCGTGACTCGTGAATAGTTTAGTTGAGTTGAGGAGTTGCTAATCATCTACGTGAAGCTTTGGAACTACAAGTTGAGTGAAATATCCACCGCCACCCAAAAGAGTGATCCGAGTGAACACAAGTGAGGGAGCGAGTGAGGTGTTTTAACTAACTCTTGTTTCTTTCTTTGTAGGTACAATGGCCAACGAAGGTCAAGATTTCATTAAGGAGGCCTTGGCTAATCTTCTTGCCAAGATGGACCTCATGAACCAAAGGATTGATTCTCTTGAAAAGGGAGCCTCGAGTACTCAAGGTGAACATGGGACCCCGAGTGTCCCAATTGAAAAGGGGACCCCGAGTGTCCAAATTGAGACCGGTGAAGGCTCAAGTAGCCCTACCTTTACCCCGGAGCAAGTTGTTGAATTGCTCAATCAACAACGGGTAAAGGAGGATCGAGAGAGAATTGAACGAACGGGCATTCCCCGTATCTTGGATAATCCCCCAAGAAACTTTCCACTACCAAGACCCGTCCGAAATGTGCAACCTCTTGAGCAAGTTGTTGAGGCTCAAGAAGGGGAGGAAGTTGATTATGGTGACGATGTGTATGGGTTGGATGATCACTTTCAACCAAGGCGAGCTATGAATTGGGGTCGAAATGTGGATCGGGGTAGAGGCCGAGGTCGAGGGCCACCCTTAGGATATGGAGGGAGGAATGCTAGAAGGGACTATGTTGCTTATGATGATCACCATGGAGGCCAACCGGAGCCATTCCAAGGGGGTCGTGACAACAACAACAACCTTAATAGTGTGAAGCTCACTATTCCTTCTTTCAAAGGAAGTAGTGACCCGGTGGAGTACATTGATTGGAAATTGGCTATGGAGCGTATCTTTGACACCAATGATATGCCCGATGTGAAGAAGACCAAGTATGCAATATCCTCCTTTGAATCTTTTGCTTCTACTATGTGGGAGTCGGTGAAGAGGAATAGAAGGAGGACGGGTATGGCTATTAATCTTACTTGGGAAGAGTTGATCCGTGTGATGGATGAAAAGTACTTGACTAACCAATACCGGGTTGAACAACAAAGGCGACTATATGATTTGAAGCAAGGTTACAAATCGGTTGGTGAGTATTTCAATGAATTTGAGCAAATCCGAATGATCCTTGACTTAGATGATGAAGACAATGAGACGGCCATGATCCGTTTCAAAGGGGGCTTGAACCGAGACATAGCTTCACAATTGAAGTTCCACAAATATGATGATCATTACAAGCTATGTGAAGATGCGGTTGAGTTCGAGAAATGGCTCAAGGAGGAGAAATCCCTTCGCTACAAGAGTAGCACTACTACTCCAACAAGCAAACCAAAGGATTGGAAGCCTCCTACTACAAATGCAAGGTTCCCAAGTGCAAGTGGAACAAGTGGTGCAAATGCTACCAAGGATGTGAAAAAGCCGTATGAGAAGAACACACATAATGTGGGAGGTAACTCTAAAACTCAATTACATGCTCCTACTTCTTCAATACAATGCCACAAGTGCAAGGGCTATGGTCACTTTGCTAGGGAATGTCCTACAAAGAGGACCATGATTGTTGTTGGTAATGATGCATATGAGAAAGAGAGTGAATCGGAAGATGAGGGAGTAGAGGGGGATGATTTGCTTGATGGCATGGGGGAGGAGGAGGATCCTCATACTTTCTTGGTTGTGAGAAGGAGCCTAGGGGCTATGATTGTGGAAGATAGTGAAACCTTGCAAAGGGAAAATCTTTTCCATGCTAGGTGCCGGGTCAAAGATGTTGTTTGCTCTATGATAATTGATTCCGGGAGTTGTGCAAATGTAGTGAGTCAATCACTTGTGTCTCAATTGAAGTTGACTACCATGAAGCATCCTAAACCTTACCGGTTACAATGGCTTAGTGAATGTGGAGAGCTTAAGGTGATGAAACAAGCCATGATCAAGTTTAGAATGGGTAGTTATGTTGATGAGCATTTGTTTGACGTTGTGCCTATGCAAGCATGCCCCCTACTCTTAGGGAGGCCATGGCAATTCGATAGGCAAGTGGTGCATGATGGTCGTGTCAACACTTACACGGTCAAACATGAAGGGAAGAGATTTGTGCTTAAACCTCTCACTCCTAAGCAAGTAAGTGATGATTACAAGAAAATGAAGGAGTTGAGGGAGGTGGCAAAGGCTAAGTCACTCATTGAGACTAGCCCTTTGTCCAAAAGCATGGTGGCAATCCCACCTACTTCATCTACCGGTGGCATGTGTGCCATGATGCAACCGGGCGAGCTCTTGAAAGGTAATGATGGCACCAAGTTTCTCCTATGCCTAGTGCACAAAGGTATGGTCCTCAACTCTAATTGTGATTTTTCTTCTAGCCCTATGCCTAGTGCTTTGAAAAATGTCTTGGAAAACTTTGGGGACATGTTCCCGGATGAGATGCCCGATGGCTTACCTCCCTTGAGAGGTATTGAACATCAAATTGACTTTATTCCGGGCTCTCAAATCCCAAACAAGCCGGCCTATAGAAGCAATCCCGAGGATACAAGGGAGTTGCAAAAACAAGTTGATGACTTGCTTTCCAAAGGCTTGGTAAGGGAGAGTTTGAGTCCTTGTGCCGTACCGGTCATTCTTGTTCCAAAGAAGGACGGCACTTGGAGAATGTGCGTAGATTGCCGAGCCGTGAATAAGATAACGGTCAAGTACCGTCACCCTATTCCACGGCTTGATGACATGTTGGATGAATTGAGTGGGTCGTGTGTCTTTTCCAAAATCGACCTTAGGTCCGGTTACCATCAAATCCGGATGAAACCCGGGGATGAATGGAAAACCGCATTCAAGACCAAATTCGGTCACTATGAATGGTTGGTAATGCCCTTCGGGCTTTCCAACGCACCTAGCACTTTCATGCGACTCATGAATCATGTTTTGAAGTCTTTTATCAACAAGTTTGTTGTTGTCTATTTTGATGATATCTTGATATAGTAAGACAATTGATGAACATGTTGACCACCTTAGGCAAGTGCTTGAAGCTTTGAGAGCCGAAAAGCTCTATGCTAATTTCAAAAAGTGTGCCTTTGGTGTGGAGAAGGTTGTCTTCCTTGGGTTTGTTGTAAGTGCCCAAGGAGTGGAGGTGCATGAGTCTAAGGTAGAGGCCATACGTGATTGGCCTACTCCTACTACCGTGACTCAAGTGAGGAGCTTTCATGGTCTTGCAAGCTTTTATAGGCGATTTGTGAAGGACTTTAGCTCCATTGCCGCTCCACTCACCGAATTGGTGAAGAAAGACCAACCGTTTGTTTGGGGAGAGCCTCAAGAGAAGGCCTTCCTTGAGTTGAAAAGTAGGTTGAGTACCGCCCCTCTATTGCAATTGCCCGACTTCGATGATAAGACCCAAACCCCCTCAAGACCATTCACTCGGAGTCAAGCCAAGTTGATCCAAGATACCCATCTTCACTTGGTATGGAAGAGTATGGAAGAAGGCCCCGAGAGCAACTTGAAGACCATGCTTTGGTGTGCCGTGGATGGAGGATCCTCTAGGACACTTGGAGAGGCTCAAGAGACCCAAAATGAGACACCCCAAGGGGCTCCAGAACAAGGCGGAGCGCCTCCCAGCTGAGGTGGGGCGCCTCCCAAAATCCAGAGGCTTGAAGGCTGCTGGGCGGACCGCCTCCCAACCTAGGCGGACCGCCTCCCTCAGATCCAGAGAAGCTGAAGGCTGCTAGGCGGCCGCCTCCCCTTACTAGGCGGACCGCCTACCCCTGAGACCCACATGCGGGATTTTAATTACTTTTGTCTTGGACTTCCAACTTTAGCCCTGCGCGGCCTTATTTGTTTTGACCCACTTTGAGGGTATTTTAGACCTTTTATTACGCCTAAGTGAAGCCTATAAATACTTCACTTAGCCTCTTTGAACATTAACTTACCTTTGAATCTTATGAATGATGAATAGAGTTTATCTCTTTTTATGAAGAAACCCTTCTTTGGTTGCTTGAATTCACTAGTGGAACCTAGTTGAGTCTTGAACCGAAAACCCGATCATTCTATTTGCGAGTCCCAAGTGTGGCTCGAGGGTAGTTGCATAGTGTAGGTCCTCCTTGACACCGATATGAGGGTATTATGGAACGAGTTCTCCATAGTTACTTCGTAGGGAGTTCGAGTAGTGTCTCGCTCTTTATCTTTATTTCCGCGTTTCGTTTTTGATTCTTATCATCTTGGTATCAGAGCAAGGCTCGGGCTTTGTTTCTACAAACCCCCGACCCTTGATTCTTCGTGCCTAGGTTAGTTTCTATCTTTAGGGTCTTGTTTATTGTTATTAAAGGAAGAAAACTACAAAAAATTGAAAAATTGAAAATCTAAAAATTTGGTGTAACTTGTTGGTTTGAATGATTCATGATATGGGTGTTATAGATTCTTGATCGTGGTTGAAATCCCGTCGTTTGGATACCAAAAACACTTGGATTGGTGAAGATTGAAAATCAAAACCCCAAAACCCCTTAAAACCCTTGATGAACTTGTTCTTGATGATTTTTGATTGATTCTTGGGTTGGATTGAAGTGGGATTGAGAACTTGATATTGGGGTTTGATCCTTGTGTGATTCCCGTTCTTTTGGTACCTTAAACACCCAATTTGGAGTTGTATTGCATGAATTGAAAATTTGAAACCCTATGAGAATTTGAAAATTTTGAAAACCCTAGCTTTGAAGAAGATGATCATGGTGGATTGTTTGTTTTCGATTGGGGTTTGATAAAAGTTGTTGGGGTTTGATCTTTGTGACTAATACAACATTTGGGTACCTTTGAATTGCTAAAACAACGTTTGATTAGTTGGATTGTTGGGTGAAAAACCAAGAAAAACACGTTGATGAACTGTGCTGAAGGTTGCAGAGGCGGAGCGCCTATAATCTGAGGCGGAGCGCCTCAAATCTGTGACCTCTCTGGAAATTGCTGAGGCGGAGCGCCTCCCTGCTGAGGTGGAGCGCCTCCACTTGGCACTTTACCCTGGGCGGACCGCCCACTAGCTGAGGCGGGGCGCCTACTTCCTGAACGTCGGGAATTGGGTAGTTTCTTCTAGGTTCTCGTGTTTTGTTGTTTACATTGATTCTAATTGGTACTATTAGAGTATAATCCTACTTGATTAGTACTAATTACTTCGAGCTAATTAGGATCATCGTGCCTTAGAACGGAGACTAGAACTCAAAGAAGACCCGTAGTGCCTTTTGACTCAAGTCCTCACTCAAAGTGCTTAGCGATCCAATCGAGTCCTATTAACTCCACTCACCCCGGAGTGCATTGGGCTTTCGAGTCGAGTGATTAAGTTTAGGTTTACTATTCAACTTCGGGAAACTTTGAGTTCAAGCAAGAGTGAAATAGCCATCACCACCATACGAGTGATCCAAGTGAAAACTTGTGAGGGAGCGAGTGAGGTGTTTTGACTAACTCTTGTTTCTTTCTTTGTAGGTACAATGGCCAACGAGGGTCAAGATTTCATCAAGGATGCCTTGGCTAGCATTCTTGCCAAGATGGACGTCATGACTCAAAGGATTGAGTCACTTGAAAAGGGTGCCTCAAGTACCCAAGGTGACCAAGGGGCCCCGAGTGTCCCAATTGAAAAGGGGACCCCGAGTGTCCCAATTGAGACTGGTGAAGTCTCAAGTACTCCTAACTTTACCCCGGAACAAGTAAGCCATGTCATTGAGTTGTTCAATCAACAACGGGTAAAGAGGACCGGGAGAGAATTGAACGAACGGGCATTCCCCGTATCTTGGATAATCCCCCAAGAGACGTTCCATTACCAAGACCCATCCGAAATGTGCAACCTCTTGAGCAAGTCGATGAGGCTCAAGAAGGGGAGGAAGCCGAATATGGTGATGATATGTATGGGCTTGATGATCACTTTCAATCGAGACGAGGTATGAATTGGGGTCGTAATGTGGATCGTGGTAGGGGACGAGGTCGAGGGCCACCTATGGGATATGTTGGAGGGAATGCAAGGAGGGAGTATGGTGTGAATGAAGATCACTATGGGGGCCAACCGGAGCCGTTCCGTGGGGGTCGTGACAACACCAACCTCAATAGTGTGAAACTTAATCTCCCAACCTTCAAAGGGAATTGTGATCCGAATGCTTACATTGAATGGGTGCTACAAATGGAAAGATTGTTTGACACAAACGAGATGTCCGATGAGAAGAAAGGCACCTATGCTATTTCATCCTTTGAATCCTATGCATCTACTTGGTGGGAATCCGTCAAGAGATCAAGGAGAAGGGCGGGAATCCCCGTGAATGTGGGTTGGATCGACTTGAAGGGTATCATGAGTATCAAGTACATTACTCCTCGATATCGTCAAGAGCAACTCAAGAAGCTTTATGAGTTGAAGCAAGGTGTCAAGACGGTGCGTGAATATTATGATGAGTTTGAAAGAACTCGAATGGCTTTGGATATGGACACCGAAGATGAGGAGCAAGCCGTGATCCGTTTCATGAATGGGTTGAGCTATGGTATAGCCTCACAATTGAGATTGCGTGCTTATCTATCACTTCAAGAGGTTCTTGATGCCGCTATCCAAGCCGAGCAATGGCTTGAGAAAGAGAAGTCCAACCGTTACAAGAGCAACACTTCTACTTCCATGAACAAACCAAAGGATTGGAAAGCTCCCACAACGAATGCCAAATTCCCAAGTGCAAGTGCTAGCAAGGATGTGAAGAAGCCTTTTGAAAGGTCTACACAACCCGTGGGAGGTAATTCTAGAACTCAATTGAGTAATCCAATCTCTTCTTCTACTCAATGCTTTAAGTGTAAGGGTTATGGTCATCTCTCTAAAGATTGCCCGACCCGGAAAACTATGGTTCTTGTTGGTGACTTGGTCTATGAGCAAGATAGTGAGCCCGAGGAGGGAGAAGAAGAGGGAGTAGAGGGTGAGGAGGAAGGAGATGATGGGGAGATTGCCAAGGAAGAAGATGATGATTCCCATGCCTTCCTTGTTGTGAGGAGAAGCCTAGGAGCCATGTGTGTAGAGGATGTTGAGACCTTACAAAGAGAGAACCTTTTTCACTCCAAATGCCGAGTCATGGGACTCCTTTGCTCTATGATCATTGACTCGGGAAGTTGTGCTAATGTTATTAGCCAAACACTAGTTACCCAATTGAAAATACCTACCTTGAAACACCCAAATCCTTATAGGCTACAATGGCTTAGTGAGTGTGGTGAGTTGAGGGTGGTTAAACAATGTTTGATCAAATTCAAGATTGGGAACTATGTGGATGAGCACATGTTCGATGTCGTGCCTATGCAAGCATGCCACCTACTCTTTGGTAGGCCTTGGCAATTTGATCGATGTGTGGTTCATGATGGTCATGCCAACACCTATACGGTGACACATGAGGGGAAAAAGTTTGTGCTCCCACCCATGACTCCCAAACAAGTGAGCGATGATTACAAACGGATGCGGGAGTTGAGAGAAGTGGCAAAGGCTAAGTCGGTTGTTGAGACTAGCCCTTTGTCCAAAAGCTTGGTGGCAATCCCACCTACTTCTACCGGTGGCATATGTGCCATGATGCAACCGGGCGAGATCCTAAAAGGAAATGATGGCAACAAGCTTCTCATATGCCTAGTGCACAAAGGTATGGTTCTAAACTCTAATTGTGATCTTTCTTCTAACCCTTTGCCTAGTGTGTTTGAGAATGTTTTGAAGGATTTTGGTGACATGTTCCCGGATGAAATGCCGGATGGATTGCCTCCTTTGAGGGGCATTGAGCATCAAATAGACTTTGTCCCGGGATCCCAAATCCCGAACAAACCGGCCTATAGGAGCAACCCGGAGGATACAAGGGAGTTGCAAAAGCAAGTTGATGAATTGCTCACTAAAGGCTTGGTGAGGGAAAGCTTGAGTCCTTGTGCCGTGCCCGTGATCCTTGTTCCCAAAAAGGACGGCACTTGGAGGATGTGTGTTGATTGTCGGGCCGTGAACAAAATAACGGTAAAGTACCGTCATCCTATTCCCCGACTTGATGATATGTTAGATGAATTAAGTGGTTCATGTGTGTTTAGCAAAATTGACCTTAGGTCCGGCTACCATCAAATCCGGATGAAACCGGGTGATGAATGGAAAATCGCATTCAAGACCAAATTTGGTCTCTATGAATGGTTGGTGATGCCCTTTGGGCTCTCCAATGCGCCTAGCACTTTCATGAGGCTAATGAACCATGTTCTAAAGCCATTCATCAACAAGTTTGTGGTCGTCTATTTTGACGATATATTGATCTATAGCAAATCAATAGACGACCATGTTGAACACCTTAGGCTAGTGCTTGAAAAGTTGAGAGCCGAAAAGCTCTATGCTAATTTTAAAAAGTGTGCCTTTGGTGTTGAGAAGGTGGTCTTCCTTGGGTTTGTTGTGAGTGCCCAAGGAGTGGAGGTGGATGATTCTAAGGTAGAGGCCATACGTGATTGGCCTACTCCTACTACCGTGACTCAAGTGAGGAGCTTTCATGGTCTCGCAAGCTTTTATAGGCGATTTGTGAAGGACTTTAGCTCCATTGCCGCTCCACTCACCGAATTGGTGAAGAAAGACCAACCGTTTGTTTGGGGAGAGCCTCAAGAGAAGGCCTTCCTAGAGTTGAAAAGTAGGTTGAGTACCGCCCCGCTATTGCAATTGCCCGACTTCGGAAAGGCATTTGAGGTTGAGTGTGATGCCTCGGGGGTGGGAGTCAGTGGTGTCTTAATGCAAGATAGCAAACCCATCGCCTACTTTAGTGAGAAGTTGAAAGGGGCCTCCTTGAATTATTGTACATATGACAAGGAGTTGTATGCCCTTGTGAGAGCCCTTGCCCATTGGCAACATTACCTTTGGCCTCGTGAGTTTGTAATCAAGAGTGACCATGAGTCACTCAAGCATTTGAGAGGCCAAGAGAAGCTCAATAAGAGACATGCCAAGTGGGTTGAATTCATTGAGTCCTTTCCCTATGTGATCCAATACAAGAAAGGGAAGGACAATGTTGTGGCGGATGCACTTTCGAGAAAGTTTGCTCTAGCCACCACTCTCACCTCGAAGCTCATGGGTTTTGAGAGCATTAAATTGATGTATGCTCATGACCCAAAGCTAAAGAGTGTCCATGACACTCTAGAGAAAGGGGGGAGAGTTGACAAATACCAATGGGTTGATGGTTATATCTTCAAAAATGGTAGGGTGTGCATACCGGAGTCCTCCTGGAGGGAGTTGCTTGTGCATGAGGCACATTGCGGGGGACTCATGGGACATTTATGCACAAGAAAGACCTTAGCCATTCTTCAAGAACAATTCTATTGGCCAAAGATGAGGGTGCATGTGGAAAAGTTTTGCACTAATTGCCTTGAGTGCAAGCGTGCCAAATCTAAAGCCCACCCTCATGGGTTGTATACCCCTCTCCCCGTACCTACTAGTCCATGGTTGGATATCTCAATGGATTTCGTGATGGGATTACCACGGACTAGGGGGGGCCATGATAGCATTAATGTTGTTGTGGATAGGTTCTCCAAAATGGCTCATTTCATTCCGTGCAAGAAATGTGATGATGCACAACATGTGGCAACTTTGTTTATTGAAAATGTTTTGAAGTTGCATGGTGTGCCTCAAACCATAGTGAGTGATAGGGACACTAAGTTCCTAAGTCATTTTTGGAGGTGTTTATGGGGTGCTTTAGGCACCAAGCTCTTGTTCTCCACGTCCCACCACCCCCAAACCGATGGGCAAACTGAAGTGGTAAACCGAACCTTGGGTGCTCTTCTTAGAGCCATGACTCGAGGTAAGGCCGGGACTTGGATTGATTGTCTACCTCTTATGGAGTTTGCCTACAATCGCACATTGCATAGCATGATAGGCATGACTCCATTCGAGTGTGTTTATGGATTTAACCCCTTGATTCCCCTTGATCTAACCCCTTTGCCAATGGAAATGGTTGTTAATTTTGAAGGTAAAGCTAGAGCCAAGGCTTTGGTTGAACTCCATGCCAAGGCGAAGAAGAATTTGGAGGAAGCTTATGCTAAGGTTGCCTCCAAGAAAAACAAGGGACGCAAGAAGGTGGAACTCAAGAAGGGTGATTATGTGTGGGTGCACTTCCGGAGAGAAAGGTTTCCAAACCTTCGGAAAGGGAAGTTGGCACCCCGGGGAGATGGCCCATTCCAAGTGCTCTCGAAGATAAACAACAATGCCTATGTGGTCGACTTGCCAAGTGAGTATCAAGTCTCTAATACTTTCAATGTTTCTGACTTGGTTCCTTTGAATGTAGGTAATGAAGGGGTCGTGCATGATGATGAAGAGGTCGTAAATGACACTTCGATTTCGAGGACGAAATCTTCT
The DNA here is from genome assembly GCA_029990175.1 of Petunia secreta. Taxonomy (NCBI): domain Eukaryota; kingdom Viridiplantae; phylum Streptophyta; class Magnoliopsida; order Solanales; family Solanaceae; genus Petunia; species Petunia secreta. The sequence continues at coordinate 237,495 of JARKIP010000241.1, read as the reverse complement.
CAAGAAGGGGAGGATGATAAGACCCAAACCCCCTCAAGACCATTCACTCGGAGTCAAGCCAAGTTGATCCAAGATACCCATCTTCACTTGGTATGGAAGAGTATGGAAGAAGGCCCCGAGAGCAACTTGAAGACCATGCTTTGGTGTGCCGTGGATGGAGGATCCTCTAGGACACTTGGAGAGGCTCAAGAGACCCAAAATGAGACACCCCAAGGGGCTCCAGAACAAGGCGGAGCGCCTCCCAACTGAGGCGGGGCGCCTCCCAAAATCCAGAGGCTTGAAGGCTGCTGGGCGGACCGCCTCCCAACCTAGGCGGACCGCCTCCCTCAGATCCAGAGAAGCTGAAGGCTGCTAGGCGGCCGCCTCCCCTTACTAGGCGGACCGCCTACCCCTGAGACCCACATGCGGGATTTTAATTACTTTTGTCTTGGACTTCCAACTTTAGCCCTGCGCGGCCTTATTTGTTTTGACCCACTTTAGGGGTATTTTTGACCTTTTATTACGCCTAAGTGAAGCCTATAAATACTTCACTTAGCCTCTTTGAACATTAACTTACCTTTGAATCTTATGAATGATGAATAGAGTTTATCTCTTTTTATGAAGAAACCCTTCTTTGGTTGATTGAATTCACTAGTGGAACCTAGTTGAGTCTTGAACCGAAAACCCGATCATTCTATTTGCGAGTCCCAAGTGTGGCTCGAGGGTAGTTGCATAGTGTAGGTCCTCCTTGACACCGATACGAGGGTATTATGGAACGAGTTCTCCATAGTTACTTCGTAGGGAGTTCGAGTAGTGTCTCGCTCTTTATCTTTATTTCCGCGTTTCGTTTTTGATTCTTATCATTCGAAAAGGCATTTGAGGTTGAGTGTGATGCCTCGGGGGTGGGAATTGGTGGTGTCTTAATGCAAGATAGCAAACCCATCGCCTACTTTAGTGAAAAGTTGAAAGGGGCCTACTTGAATTATTCGACATATGACAAGGAGTTGTATGCCCTTGTGAGAGCCCTTGCCCATTGGCAACACTATCTTTGGCCTCGTGAGTTTGTAATCAAGAGTGACCATGAGTCACTCAAGCATTTGAGAGGCCAAGAGAAGCTCAATAAGAGACATGCCAAGTGGGTTGAATTCATTGAGTCCTTTCCCTATGTGATCCAATACAAGAAAGGGAAGGACAATGTTGTGGCGGATGCGCTTTCGAGAAAGTTTGCTCTAGCCACCACTCTCACCTCTAAGCTCATGGGTTTTGAGAGCATTAAATTGATGTATGCTCATGACCCAAAGCTAAAGAGTGTCCATGACGCTCTAGAGAAGGGGGAGAGAGTTGAAAAATACCAATGGGTTAATGGATATATCTTCAAAAATGGTAGGGTGTGCATACCGGAGTCCTCTTGGAGGGAGTTGCTTGTGCAAGAGGCACATTGCGGGGGACTCATGGGACATTTTGGCACAAGAAAGACTTTGGCTATTCTTAAAGAACAATTTCATTGGCCAAAGATGGGGGTGCAAGTGGAAAAGTTTTGCAACAATTGCCTTGAGTGCAAGCGTGCTAAATCCAAAGCCCACCCCCATGGGTTGTATACCCCTCTCCCCGTACCTACTAGTCCTTGGTTGGATATCTCAATGGATTTCGTGATGGGATTACCTAGGACTAGGGGGGGCCATGATAGCATTTTTGTTGTTGTGGATAGGTTCTCAAAGATGGCTCATTTCATTCCATGCAAGAAATGCGATGATGCCCAACATGTAGCTTCCTTGTTTGTTGAAAATGTTTTGAAGCTACATGGTGCGCCTCAAACTATAGTGAGTGATAGGGACACTAAGTTCCTAAGCCATTTTTGGCGAAGTTTATGGGGTGCTTTAGGCACCAAGCTCTTGTTCTCCACGTCCCACCACCCACAAACCGATGGGCAAACGGAAGTGGTAAACCGAACCTTGGGTGCTCTTCTTAGAGCCATGACCCGAGGTAAGGCCGGGACTTGGATTGATCGTTTACCTCTTATGGAGTTTGCCTACAATCGAACCGTGCATAGAATGATTGGCATGACTCCATTCGAGTGTGTTTATGGTTTTAACCCCTTGATTCCCCTTGATCTAACCCCTTTGCCAAGGGAAATGGTTGTTAATTTTGAAGGTAAAGCTAGAGCGAAGGCAATGATGGAACTCCATGCAAAGGCGAAGAAGAATTTGGAGGAAGCCTATGCTAAGGTTGCTTCCAAGAAAAACAAAGGACGCAAGAAGGTGGAACTCAAGAAGGGTGACTATGTGTGGGTGCACTTCCGGAAAGAAAGGTTTCAGAACCTTAGAAAAGGGAAGTTGGCACCCCGTGGCGATGGCCCATTCCAAGTGCTTTCAAAGATAAACAACAACGCCTATGTGGTCGACTTGCCAAGTGGGTATCAAGTTTCTAATACTTTTAATGTTTGTGACTTGGTTCCTTTGGATATAGGTGATGATGAGGTCGTGGGTGATTATGCCTCAATTTCGAGGACGAAATCCTCTCAAGAAGGGGAGGATGATGAGACCCAAACCCCTACAAGACCATTCACACGGAGTCAAGCTAAGGAGATCCAAGGAGTACACATACACTTGGTGAGGAAGGGCCTTGAAGAAGGAAGCGAGTGGAAGCCATTCCGGGTGCTTAAACTAGGCTTCACGCCTAAGGAAGAAACCGGCACAGAAGGGCCAGGCGCCCCGCCTGGCCAACTCACTACCTAAGGACCAGAAAAGCACCCAGGCGCCCCGCCTAGCTGAAGGCCAAGCCAGGCGCCCCGCCTAGCCAGGCGCCCCGCCTAGCTGCCTGCAAATCCAGGCGCCCCACCTGCAGCCCAGGCGCCCCTCCCAGCTGTGAAGGCCTATGTTTCTTTTACCGTTTTGCCCTACGTGGCCTATTTTGTAAACCTTATTAGTAAGGGTATTTTAGTCTTTGTGCAAGCTTGGTAAACACTATAAATAGCCAAGTCTAGCCTATTTACACTTAGTTTATGATATTTGATGAATGTTGAACATTGAACATGAGCATGGCTCTTGGTTATTGAATGAAACCCTTTGATCTTGGACTTGTAGTTCTTCTAGCAGATCTAGATGAATACTTTTCCTCTCCGACCATTCTACTTGCGTGCTCGCGTTAGCTCGAGGGTAGTTGCATAGCGTAGGTGTTCTTGCCCTTCTCCCGGGGTGTAACGGAACAAGTTCTCCGTTGCTACTTGGGATTAGAGATCGAGTTACGTCTCGTTCTTATCTTTTACTTTTTCCGCGTTTGATTCTCATCAGTGATAGATTTGCCCGGTGAGTACAATGTATCGACTACTTTCAATGTTAGTGACTTGACTTCTTTTGATGTAGGTGATGATACCTTGGAGGAGGACGCCTTAATTTCGAGGATGAAATCTTCTCAAGAAGGGGAGGATGATGCAACCCAAATTGTATCGAGACCATTCATTCGAAGTCAAGCCAAAGATATACAAGACGCTCACCTACACTTGGTTTGGAGAGGCGTGGATGATATGAGCTCGAGAGAGGACTTAAAGACAATGCATTGGAGCTCAATCCATGAGGAAACAGGGCAGGAAACAGTGCAGGAAGTAGGGGAGCAAAACAGGGCAAAACAGGGGAACACCTGCTGAGCTTACTGCCTGACGGAGAGAATTTCCTCTTCGCGATCGCATGCACACCTTCGCGATCGCGAAGGGTTTTTGTTTGGCCTTCGCTGTCGCGCCATGGCTCGCGCGATCGCGCCCCTCAGCATTTTAGTGTTCCACGCGATCGCATATATCCCTGCGCGATCGCGAAGAACACTTTGATGCGGGGCAAATTGCATCGACACCCACACTTGATCTGGAAGTCAAGGCATGGATGATATGAGCTCGGGGGACGACTTGAAGACTATACATTGGAGCTCAATTGAAGTGGAAGCCGGGCTGGAAACCAGTGCAGGAAATAGGGGAGCCAAAGCAGGGCAAAACAGGGCAGCATTGCTGAGCTTACTGCCTGACAAAGAAATCCTGTTCTTCGTGATCGCGACCCATGCTCACGCGATCGCGAAGTGTATTCTTTTGCTCTGCGTGACAGCGCTGGACTTCACGCGATCGCGATGGATGTTGCCAGAGTGTTCCTCGCGATCGCATATCCTTGTGCGCGATCGCGAAGAGGACTTTGGCAGTCCGGACCAGAAACTTGGCAAATGTTGTAATGGGAAACTATAAATAGACCCCTTAGTCATTTATTGCATTTTTAGCAAACCTTGAATGTAGAAAGATATATTTTCTTGAGTGAATCTCAATGATGAACCCGTGAGCGGGCATGATTTCACTTGGTGGATTCCAAGTTGAACATCGTAACCTCTTTGATCATTCTATTTGCGAGAGCCGAGTGTCTCTTGAGGGTAGTTGCATAGTATAGCTAATCCTTGACTTCACCCGGGGTGTATCGAGACAAGTTCCTCGGTGCTACTTAGGTAAACGTTTCAAGCCTCGTCTTGCTTTATATCTCGATATCGTCATCGATATCGCCTATCTTGTTTTAGCTTCCGCATTTTCATATCATTTGTTGCTTCCGCGTGTTTTGTCCTACATCAGTTGGTATCAGAGCACGGCTAGGCTTCGTTCTTACGAATCCTCGGTCTTGTTCTTGTTGTTGTTATCATTGTGTTGTTTGTTCTTTAAATTTGAAGAAAAACAAAAAAAATCAAAAACTTGAAAATCATGAAAAAAAATTGCTAGAAATCGTTGTTTGTTGCGATTTTGATGTTGTTTGTTATTGGGGATTGTTTGTTATCATATTCCCGTTGATTTGGTACCCTCGAAACACAATTTGAAGTCGTGAATCAAAATCTTGAAAACCAAATCTCAAAAGTTGAGAATTCACACAATTTGCTAAAACTTGTTTTGTGTTGTGAATTCTTGGTTGTTTGGTATCGGGGATTGTTCCTTGTAGTTTTTCCTTCATTTTGATATCCCCATATCATCATTTGGAGTAGCGGATTGAAAATCGAGCTTTGAAAATTTGAAGTTCTTGAAAATTTTGAAGAACTTACTCCAAATTCTTGAAACGAGTTGTTCGTTCAATGTTTGTTTGATAAAACCATTGGGGATTGTTTACTTCAGTTGAAAACACCCTTTGGAAGCCTTAGAACTGAACAACAAGTTGAATTGGGGTGATTTGTGTGCCAAAAACTGAGTTTACAGTCGGGGTTCTGGTTCTGGAACACAGGCCTGCGCGATCGCGCACAGCCTCACGCGATCGCGACACTTTGTCAATTAAGTCATCGCGATCGCGCGTCCTTTCACGCGATAGCGAAGAACAATCATTTCCAAAAAATCCTGTTTTGGGACAGATTGTTCGCAAAGCTGTCGTAGCAGTTTCCGACCACCAAAACTCCCATAGCATCATTAAATATGGTGAGTTTCTAGATCACCCACCAAAATTCATCCAATTCCGAATTCGTTTAGTGACGATTCGATCTTTGAACATTTGATCGCGTCACTTCCGGTTAGTACTTTGAGGGTAACAATCCTACCTAATTAGTGCTAATTCCTTGTGCGTATAGGATACTCGTGCCTAGAAGGAGAGTAGAGCTCAAAGAAGACTCGTAGTAAATTTTTGGCTCAAGTGCTCACTTAAAAAGCCGTACGCCCATCGAGTCCCATCAATTCCACTCACCCCGAAGAGTGTTTGGTTCTTGTGACTTGAGTGGTTATTGAGGTGGTTGCTCAACTACGAGGAAGCCTTTGAGATCAAGCTTGAGTGATCCTACAACCCACTAAATTGAGTGTACCCGAGTGACACTCCAAAGGTGAGGGAGCGAGTGAGGGTTTTTACTCTAACCTCTTTCTCTTGTTTTTACTTTTTGTAGGTACATGGCCGGAGACGTATACGATACCGTTGAAGTCCCGGTAAGCACTTTGGCCTACCTCTTGGCCGAGGTGAGATCCATAAGTGCGAGGTTTGACAACCTCAAAGAGGAATGGACCCCGAGTGTCCAAAAAGGTACCGAAAGAGGTACTAGTGATGAGGTGTTGGGCATTCCCCAACCGTTGGGCATTCCCCAACAAGTGGGCACTCCCCACAACTTGGGCATTCCCCAAGGTACTGTTGAGCAAGGTGATGAGCTTAAAACGACACTTGTGGTACGGAGGAGTTTGGGTACCATGAGTCTTGCGGAGTCGGAGCATGTGCAAAGAGAGAATCTCTTCCATGCTAGGTGTCGAGTGATGGGGCAAGTGTGCTCAATGATCATTGATTCGGGAAGTTGTGCTAACATAGTAAGTGAGACCTTGATTTCCCAATTACAATTGCCTACCATAAAACATCCACATCCCTACCGGTTACAATGGTTGAGTGAGTGTGGAGAGTTGAGAGTGGTGAAGCGAGCTTTGATTGAGTTTAGCATTGGAGATTATCGAGAGAAGGTAATGTTCGATGTGATACCTATGCAAGCTTGCCATCTCTTGCTTGGGAGTGCATGGCAATATGATCGGAGCGTAGTGCATGATGGTAGAACCAATTCCTATACGGTCTTGCATGATTCTAGGAAGTATATACTCAAGCCCTTGACACCCAAGCAAGTAAGTAATGACTATAGGATTATGAGGGAGTTGAGGGAAGCCGCTAAAGCCAAGTCACCCATGGTGCTTGAGCCCGGAACCAACAATCTTATGGTCATGCCCTTGCAAGTTGAGAGTGAAGCATCACCCGGACCTACAATTGGCCTTGAGGGAAAAATGAAAGAAGTGAGGGGGGAGGAAATCTCGAGTGAGAATAAGGACACACTTTGTTCTAACCATGATTTATCTTCTTCTTCTTCTATTTATTTTGGCTTATGTGTAGGTACTCTTGGAGGCAAGCTAGTGGAGCCTCAACCGGATGGTAAGAAAGAAAGACAAGAGAATGGAGCTCTACATTGTGAGTTTCATGAAGGAGGACTTGAACAAGACACTTCAAGCGAAGAGAGTACTCACGGGAGCTACTCAAAAGTAAGTGTTTCTTCACCTTCTTATGAACATAATCCTTCCTTGTCTTGTGAAGACTCAATGCTAGTTGGTGCTTGTAATGCATTTGATGAAATTGCAACTAGTGAAGAGTCGATTGGTCAACTTGTGTTTGCTTGCGAACCGCTAGTAGAGAGGAATGAGAAGCCACATCATGATGTGAGCCCGGACCTCAAAGGACCTCTCTTTAGTGGAAACATAATAGTTGACCTTGCTTGTGACCCTTGTTACGATACCCCACCTGTATTTGACAAAGGAGAAGATGAGTTGTGTGACTCTACCCTTGTTGGCATAATTGATTTTGGTGGGTTTGTGGGTCATAGTAAGGATGAAAGAGACCTTGAGGAGTCCAAATTGCATGAATTGGACAACGTTGTCTATGATGACTCCTCAAGTGCGGATGATGAACCTAGCTTTGATACTATGCCTTTACTTGACCATGAAATTGAGATGCATGCTTTTACTAATCCTTTGTTTGAGAGCATCCTTATTTGTGGTGGTGGGTTGTATCGAGCTAGAGTTAGGAATGAGTTGGAACCTCCGTGGTGTGAGGGATTTAATCCCATAGACAACTCTTTGTTTGAAGCTTCGAGCGAGATAGATGATTCTTCTAGTGACCCTACTCTTGTTGGTTTGGGTTATGGTGATGGAGAGGCCATTAACAATGCCTTCCTTGAGAGCTTACCTTGTGAGGAGGGTTGTCTCGAGGATGAAATTGGAGGTGAGGAGGTATCTCTTAGTGTGAGTATGAGAGCTCTTAAGAAGGGGAGTGGGGTAATTGATTCTAATTGTGAATTAACTTACCTTGTCTATCCCATTCCCCATGTTAACCACACTTTGAGGATTGAGCATGCCAAAACCATTGTGCCGCATTTTGAAAATATTGCATTGAAGGTTTGGTATGTTGATCATGAGCTTAGGGGTCATAGGAAATTCGATTACTTGATCTTGAATGTTATATGTCCTAATGATTCCCTTGCTTGTTATGGTCGTGAGTGCTTGACACTATGGAGCCAAGAACTTGTTGTTCCCTTTGGGAACATGAGCTTCTTGATTGGTATTGATACTTGGCTCTATAACAAGAGCGAATTTTCCACCATGCTTGCACTCACTCTTGTTGGACCTACCTACTCTTGTAGTGGAAGGTCTTGGTGTGCTAATCTTGAACTTAGGGATTGTAGGGATTTTGATAGCTTAATCTTGCATGTGCCATGCCCGATTGATCTCTTTATTTGTTCTTGTGATGGGAGCACTTCGTTGTGGAACCAAGTACTTGCTAGTTCCTTTGGGAACATGAGCTTCTTTGATGCCATTGATACATGGTTGTACCATAAGAGTGTGTTCTCCCACATTTGGTGCACTAACCTACTCTTGTAGTATGAACTTTTGTTTTTTGTTGCCTTTTGTTGTAGGTGATGCTACCTTGGAGGAGGACGCCTTAATTTCGAGGACGATATCTTCTCAAGAAGGGGAGGATGATGCGGGGCAAATTGCATCGACACCCACACTTGATCGGGAAGTCAAGGCATGGATGATATGAGCTCGGGGGACGACTTGAAGACTATATATTGGAGCTCAATTGAAGTGGAAGCCGGGCTGGAAACCAGTGCAGGAAACAGGGGAGCCAAAGCAGGGCAAAACAAGGCAGCCTTTCTGAGCTTACTGCCTGACGAAGAAATCATGTTCTTCGCGATCGCAACCCAAGCTCACGCGATCGCGAAGTGTATTCTTTTGCTCTGCACGACAGCGCTGGACTTCACACGATCGCGATGGATGTTGCCAGAGTGTTCCTCGCGATCGCATATCCTTGTGCGCGATCGCGAAGAGGAATTTGGCAGTCCGGACCAGAAACTTGGCAAATGTTGTAATGGGAAACTATAAATAGACCCCTTAGTCATTTATTGCATTTTTAGCAAACCTTGAATGTAGAAAGATATATTTTCTTGAGTGAATCTCAATGATGAACCCGTGAGCGGGCATGATTTCACTTGGTGGATTCCAAGTTGAACATCGTAACCTCTTTGATCATTCTATTTGCGAGAGCCGAGTGTCTCTTGAGGGTGGTTGCATAGTATAGCTGATCCTTGACTTCACCCGGGGTGTATCGATACAAGTTCCTCGGTGCTACTTAGGTAAACGTTTCAAGCCTCGTCTTGCTTTATATCTCGATATCGTCATCGATATCGCCTATCTTGTTTTAGCTTCCGCATTTTCATATCGTTTGTTGCTTCCGCGTGTTTTGTCCCACATCACACTTGAACAGCAGCGGACCAGAATCTAGGAAATATTGTAATGGGGAGCTATAAATGCCCCCTTTCATCATTTATTGCTTTACACACTACTTTGAAAACAAAAACATTAAATGAGCAATGCTCTTGAACCTTGTAACACTTTTGGCTTGAAATCAATTGGATGAATCCAAGTTGCTCTTCAATCCATCTTCGATCATTCTATTTGCTCGAGCCTCGTGCCTCTTGAGGATAGTTGCTTAGCGTAGGTGATTCTTTCCAATCGTTTGGGGCGTAACGGAACAAGTTGTTCGTTGCTACTCGAACTTTAGTGTGAGTCTCGTCTCGTCTCGTTCCTTATCTTTTATCGCTTTCGTATTTTTGATTGCATCAAATGCATTGTCTTTAAGTCCTCTCCCGAGCTCATATCATCCATGCCTCTCCAAACCAAGTGCAGGTGAGCGTCTTGTATATCCTTGGCTTGACTTCGAGTGAATGGTCTCGATGCAATTTGGGTTGCATCATCCTCCCCTTCTTGAGAAGATTTCGTCCTCGAAATTAAGGCGTCCTCCTCCAAGGTATCATCACCTACATCAAAAGAAGTCAAGTCACTAACATTGAAAGTCGTCGATACATTGTACTCACCGGGCAAATCTATCAAGTAGGCATTGTTGTTGATCTTCGACAACACTTGGAATGGGCCATCGCCCCTTGGTGCCAACTTCCCTTTCCGTTGGTTGGGAAACCTTTCCTTGCGGAAATGCACCCAAACCCAATTCCCCTTCTTGAAGTCCACCTTCTTTCTTCCCTTGTTTTTCTTGGTTGCTATCTTCTCATAGGCCTCCTCCAATGATGCAGGGCAAAACACGCGGAAGCTAAACACGATACAAATATGCGGAAGCGATAAAAACAAGATACGAGATATCTAGGATATCGAGAAATTAGAGACTAGGAAGGCAAGAAATAGAAGAAAGAATCGAATTCAATTTACTAACGTTAATCGAATTCAAAAGGGAGAAGGGAAACTCGAACCTTACAATGGAATCAAACTAGGTGTCGGTCTCCATAGGTTCCAAGTCGAGACATACTCGAGCCTCGGGCTCAAACAAGAAGGGCTCGGCCTCTTCAATGTTCTCTCTCAATACTATCTTCTAAACAATGGCTAACTTCTGAAAATGAAGAGCCAAAATGCTACTTATACATTTACAATGTTAAATGGACAAAAATTGCCCCTGGAGCTGATTCTGGTCCGCTGATCAAGTTCCCTTCATCGCGATCGCGCCAGGAGGGTCGTGATCACGCAGATCATTCTTCCAGGCATCGCGATCGCGCTACATGGGACGCTGTCGTGCAGAGATCGAACGGCCAAGGCTTCACTCCTCGCGATCGCGCGAGATCGACGCTGTCGCGCAAGGCAATATGCTCCTCTTCGCGATCGCGTGAGGCATGGTCGCGATCGCGAAGACCAATTGTCTTCCGGTAGGCAGTGAGCTCCCAGTGAGCTCCCCTGTTTTGCCCTGTTTTGGGCTGCCCTGTTTCCTGCCCTGCTTCCTCCGTCCTCGGCGCTCCAATGCACGATCTTCAAGACATTTCCGGAGGCCTTGACTCGTCTCCCTTGTGCTCTCAAGCTTGGCTTTTGATAGTTGTCGTTTAGGCCATTTTATATTGCATCATCCTCCCCTTCTTGAAAGGATTTCGTCCTCGAAATCAAACCATCAAAACCTACAATCAAAGCAAGCACAACCAAAATTTCCTACTTCACAAGTAGGTTAGCTTAACAAGAATAAGTGCAAGTGGTGTGGAAAACACACTCTTGTGATAGAGCCAAGCATCAATACCTATGAAAAAGCTTACGTCCCTAAAGGAGACGACATAGTCTCGGCTCGACAAGAACAAGCACTCATTTTCAAAACAAGCAAAGAGATCAAAGTCATGCAAGATGTAGCAATCAAATGTCCTATGACCCCTAAGCTTACCATCAACACACCAAGCCTTCAAATCAATTTTATCACAATGTGACACATCGGCTTCGGCATGCTCAACACTCAAGGTGTGCTCAACATATGGAATGGAGTAAGTAAAATAGTTCAATTCACAACTAGCATCGACTACTCCACTCCCCTTCTTAAGAGCATTCTTACACACACCGAGAGGTACCTCCTCACCTCCAAATACTCCTCCAAGATAACCCTCACCACTAGACAAACTCCCAAGGGAGGTCTCAAACAATGGGTTATCCATAGAGTTAGGCATTCCAATCCATGGAGGTCCAAACTCACCCTCTACTCTAGCTTGATACAATTCACCATTTTCATTGAAGTTGCGCTCATACAAAGGATTAGTATAGGCACACTTCTCAAGTTCATTAGTAAGCAAAGGTGAAGTTCTCAAACTAGAGACAACATCGACACTTGAGGAGTCATCGAACACAAGCCGATCAATCTCATTCTCAAGAGACTCCTCAAGGTTACAACCTTCCTCACTACGACACAAGATACCACCGCTAGCAAATAAACAATCAAAGGGAAGAATAGGATAATCATGCAAGTCATCTTCTCCTTTATCAAACATGGGTGGGGTGTCATAACAAGGGTCACAAGCAAGGTCAACTTCAATATTTTCACTAAAGAGAGGTTCAATGAAAACCGAGCTCACATCATGATGTGGCTTTTCAACCCTCTCAACTAGTGGTTCATTTGCACACACAAGTTGACCCAAAGGCTCTACACTAGTTGCAAACACATTATACTCATGCAAATCATCAACTAGCATAGAGTTGTAACAAACAAGATCACAAAACAAGGAAGTATTATGCTCAAGGAAGGAAGAACTAACACATACCTTTGAAGTGTCATGAACGTCTTCACCTTGTAGCTCACATTCGGCATCTTCTTCACCTTGTCTTTCCATCTCGGAACAAGGTTGAGGCTCCATCGGTTTTGATGCAGTCCATCCTGATCAAGCTCTGTTCGTGCCTTCCAGACCATTTACGAGGAGTCAAGCTAAGGAGCTTCATGATGTCCATTTGATGGTGATGAAGAGCTATGATTGTGCGATGATGGAAGAAGCGGGCAGCATGATAGAGGTGACAAGAGAGGCGTTGATCAGCATTGGAGAAGGAGGGACACTTGGAACTAGTTGAGGCCGAGCAGAACTACTCGGTGAGAGACTCAACGGGCAGAGCTACTCAACGAGCAGCTTCTCACCGAGCTCTTATTTGATACTTTACATAGACAATCATAGTTATTGGGCCCTGCGTGGTCGCTTGACATTTAGCCAAATTATTGGCCTTTCTTTAGTTAATCCTTTCCTAGTTGATTTAGGTGTTAGGGGCTGAACCTATATAATCCCCTAACCTAGCGTTATTTTTAGACAGTTCCTAGACATTACGTAAAACACAGCCTTTGAGCTTTTCCTACAAAAACTTGGAAGATCGTTCCTTCTTGAGTGAAATCAGATTTGAACGTTTTTCTCTTTGATCGAATTGTTATCAAGCCACAGGTTCGTCTTGAGGATAGTTCGTATAGTTTAGGTGCTCTTTGAATCCTAACAAAGGGGTGAGTAGACTAGTTCCTACTAAATCCTTTGTTGAATTTTCGATTGGTGTCTTGCTTTTATCTTTATTCTTGCTTCCGTAATTTAGATTGCATCAGTTGGTATCAGAGCTTGGAAAGGGTTTGTTTCTACATACCCAATCCTGTTCTTCGTGCCCTAGTTTTAGGTTCTTGGTTTTAGGTTTCCATTAATTTTCGTTTTTATTAAAAAAAAAAACAAAGAGAGAGAGAAGAAAACGTGAAAAGAACAAAAAAACAGCCGTGTTTAATTGTTGGTTGATGATATTGCATGCTTAGGGTTTGAAATCTTGAAAGTCTAGTTGAATCTTGGCTTGTTTCTTGAAGAATTTAGCCTTGTTTCTTGGAATCTTGAATAGGTGCTGCGTTCTTGGACTTGTAGAACTAATTTTCTTGAGTTCTTGAATTGTTCTTGAACAATTTAGGATGTTCTTGATTGAGTTCTTGAGAGTTCTTGACAAAAGTACTAGAACACGTTAGAAACAAGTGAAAGAAAACGTGTAGTAAGATTCTTGAAACAATCTTGATTGAATTCTTGAAGTGGTGAGATTAATTGCTGAATTTCTTTATTGTTTAAGAAGCTTGGAGGGCTGCACATTAGAGAAAGAAGGAGGAAACCCTAAGCCTAATTCAAGAGGGAAACAAATCCCAATTCAGAGAAGAGAAGTTTACCCACTTTCCAAGTAAGGGAATTAGTTTTTCCTTTAGCTTTGGGAGAGTGTTAGGGCTGCTGATCCTAGGGGAAAAGGGAGTGTAAATTTCGGCCTTGGGGTGTAGAAAAGGGGGTAAAAGTTCTCCAAATTAGGGTTGTAAAGCAAGGGAAAAGAGGGAAAACTTATCCTACTCAAAAGGGGCTTGCTCTAGGCGCCTAATTAAGGGTAGAAAATCAGATTTTCATAGGATTTCCTTATTTCTTTGTGAACATTACTTCTAATTAGTAATTCTTAGGTAATTCTTCTACTTAAGTTAATTACTAATCCTTGAGCTTGTAGGACTTCGTGCTAAAACTCAGAATTTCCAACTTTCGTAGTTTAATTCTTTGGCTTCCCGTGCTCACTTTAAAAGCTGTCCGCCTATAGAGTCATATCAACTCACTCTTCCCGAAGAGAACTTGTGAACCTGTGAACTTGAAGGTCATCGAGAAACTTGATCAGTTCTGAGGAAGCCAATTGGAGCGAGTTGTGAGTGATCCTACCCGCTAAATTGAGTGAACCCGAGTGTCATTCAAAGTGAGGGAGCGAGTGAGGCACTTTCTAACCTTAGCACGTTCTATAGTCTTTGATTTTGTGCAGGTACATGGCTGGAATAGCAGATAAGCGTGAGGGTGTTTCCGAGACTGACATGACTAGCCTTCTCGCCGAAATGAAAGCAATGGGGACTGATCTGATACGTTCCATTGATGCCATTGGAACAAGAGTTGAAACCCTTGAAAAATCAGCCAGTGCTCAAAAAAATGCCGGGGAAGGAACTAGTGATGGTTCGACTGTGAAGCCTGAATGATTTACTGAGATAGCTCGTCAACAAGAGTTGAGAGAAAGAGATGCTCGTAATGTGAGAGCCTTGGGCATTCCCCAGGGAAATATACCACCATTGATGCCTGCCCGGAGAAACGTAGTACCCGCGGGGGAACTACGGGCAGCCAATGAGGATGATCAGCCCGAGCTAGGGGAATATGACGATGATGATTTCGGGCAGCGAGAACCAAGGGTAAGACAAGCATATGGGGGTCGTGGTAATGTGAGACGCCGTGGATTTGGCCGTGGTCCTCAAGGAGGCTTTGGGGGCTATGGTGGAAGGAATTTGGAACCTGAATTCGATGAATATGCTGAATATTATGAGGAGTATAATGAACCAGCTCGTGGTTCTCGTGAGAGTGGTCTAAATAGTGTCAAGGTTGCCATTCCCGCGTTCAAGGTAACTAGTGATCCTGATAAGTGTTGACACCCAATTTTGTCCCACCGTTTTTCGCAATTTGGCTATATTTAATTAAAATCAATAATAGTAATTTTCCAAATAAAACTTCATTAGACAACATGCATTTACGTGTGTAATATTATTATTAATCCCCTACTTATATAATATTTATTTAATTGTGATTATAATTACGTAAATGTATTTATTTAGGCTATTTTCTAAAATATGTGTGCTATTTGTGTAATTTAACGCATTACGATATCATATAATACTTATTTGTGGCTATTTATATCTAATTAGTATTATTTGTGGTCATCTATATTTGTTTATAATTATCTACATTTATTTATAATTATTTACAAAATTCCCTATTTTATACTAATTATTTATATTTATAAGTATTTTAATTAAATACTAGCCAATTGCTAATTTACACCTATATTTCTACCATATTCAGTCCACGTCATCACCTTTTGTCCACGTGTACGCCACCTAAGCTTCACATAAGCCTACACCTCACTAAATACACTCTTGGCACATGTACAACTTATTCAAGCACGTGTACAACTTAATCTAGCGTACAGTACAACTTTCCTAAGCACCATTTTAATTAATTTTGTCCTCTACACATCAGCCCATACGCATGTAGTTGTTTACATATGTGCCTACGTGGCACAATCGTTGCCCTTGATTGCCTAGATCCAAAGGCTAATACTAAAACTAGCACTTTTCATATTTACACTCACACCCCAACTCCAAAACCCTAAAACACTCCCCCTCCTTTCTCCCTATACTCACCAGCCGTCACCCCATTCTTTCCTCTCACCCCCTTCCTCCAAAAAACGTCCACATACGCCCTACACCACCAAACTCCGCCAATCGCGGCGGAGATCCTCGCGGCCCTCTCTCTCCCTTGTCGTTTTCGCACGGAAAAAGGGGAAACAAATCCTTCCTCTCTCTTTCTATGGAAATCGAAAAGGAAGAAGAAGGGATCGAACGAATGTTATCAAATCCGGATCAAACAAGGCAAGATTTGAAATGATTGAATACAAATTTGGCGAATCGAACGAAAACGGTTAAAACGGGTGATAAGTTTCTTTTACCCCTTTTTCTCTTTATAAGTAATTTGAACTTGCATGACTATTTTTGTTTACTTATTTTATTTGCTGAAATGTAAAAGAAAAGTAATAAAATTGATAGTGATCATCACATGCCATGTCTCATTTCTTGAAATTGTTTGAAAATAAATCTAAAAAATAGCAAGAGAGGTCTTACCCATGATTATCCTTTAGTATTGATGTTGATTTATGTTACTGAGATTAAGAGCCGTTTAAATATTTGACTTTATGTGTTTAGCATGTATATCCTGTTCGTATGTTGTTAAAGCTACTGGAAAGTGTATAGCAAATGTTTTCCTTGTGATTTTGTTCACGATTTTTACATACTTTTTTTAATAAAAAATATTCTTACTTCCTTGATTACTTTCTAATATATCTTAAATTAGTTTTCCCATAAACCTTTCTATGCAAGCTGTAAAATATATTTTCCATATTTACAATTCAAATATTTTCTTCTCCTGATTGTATGAAACTAAATTTTCTCCCTGCCTTTTTGTATTAAACAAAGTTTATCTTGGCCTTTTATAGAAAAGATTTGTATGGATGAATATAATTTCCTTCCTTATAAGCCTAGGACTACACTGTCACTTTTACACTATAAATAGTACTCCCCTTTGACACTTACAGATCATCGATACACACCTATTCTACTACTCTCTCACATTGAAAACCTCTCGGTTTTTTTCTTTTCCGTAAGGATACACTATACTCCTCTTCTCCTCTTTAAAATATTGACATTAAAGACATCCTCTGCGTTGGCTAATTGGCGAAGGTGAAAGCTCTTTTGTTCTTGATATTGTTCGCTGCCTGGCATTCTTAGTAGCATCATTGCTTTGTCGTTTGAAAGCACCTAAGGTACTTGCTAAAAGCTGAATGAATGTCATCCATATTTTTGGTTATGTGTGAACTTATTAACATCGAATGGTTTGATTAGCCATGTTTTCTATTCATGTTTGTGTGCTACTGGCCTGGGTCTGCCAAAGACCAATTTCTAACCTTTCACTGCAGGTTTCAATTATAGTAGGATGGCCAAAAGGTCATACCATAGCTTGATATTGCGTTGCAGGTTGTACACATTAGCGAGAACTTGTATGGTTTCAAAGAAGGCTCACGAAACAATGGGACAAAGGCCCTGATTTATTCCTCTTTCTTTTATGATAATTCTGTCATGTTGTAAATGCAATTGTACACTTGAAATCGGGTGTTTATTTGGTTTGTATTAAGTACAGTAAGGTGCAAGTTAATGTACAGGACATGTATCAACTTGTGCACTACTAAGTGTAGTACAACATTGGCTAAAAGGAGCCATTTCTCCAACCCTCTCTTTGCTCGTGTATGTTTAAAGGGCTGAATATGTGAAGATTGTGCAAAATAGACTGCCTGTATAAATTTTTAATGTCAGAAGAGTTAACATGTCAGTTGAAAGCGTTGAGAGTCAGTCTTTTGATTATTCAAAATTGCAGCATGTTTATAATTTGTCCCTGAAAGGTCGAAACCATAAGATAATTTGATAACAGAGTAGTTGTGCAAATATCTATAATCTGGAAATTATGTTCTTCCTGAATATCATACCTTAAGGTTAATATGTGGTCCACAATGGTCAAAACCAAAACTAGTATTAGCAAATTAGATTATTTTTACAAATCTTTGAATCCTGGAAATGTTTGTTCTTACAAAGTTTGGAATTCTGGAAACGTTCACGATACATGTAAAATATGTCTTTGTTTCTTCTTTAATTTATCTTGGAGGCTTATTTTGAAAATTAAATCCGACAATGTCATTTACTTGTCCATAATTGAAAATTATTTTAAACTTGATACGATTTGCTTGTTTTTAACATGATCGTATAGTTGCTTGACGCCTAGTTGTCTAGTTTGGGGCCCTAATTAAATGTAGGAGTCTAGTTATTTTTTTAATTTAGTAGTGTCCTATAAGCCTCCGGGACTTTAAGTTGGGGACGCTAGCGAAAGCCTTTAAGACGTAAACTATTAGTTTCGCGCTTTAGTTTTAAAAAAAAAAAAAAACTTAAAGAGGGTATGGGGGTTAAGGGTAAACTAAGCCCCTCGGAAATGATGGAAATTACCCAAGCTATATATAGTGGATTCTGAAACTATCGTCCCTTACGAAAGCTGGGTTCTGATCCGAATAGGATAAATAAAACCTAGGCTTATTTATTCAAGTGTTATTGTTTTATTATTTTAATTTATGATTATTTGTGCAATATGATTATTCATACAAATGTATATAACTGCTTATTTATTTTACATCTTATATCCCTTTTATTTATTATATTTAGCTTTTATCCTTTTCTAAGCAATATATAGAAACCCAATATAGAAATCGGTCGGGAACCACATTTGTGGAACTTAGGAGGTGCCTAACCCCTTCCTTCTAAGTTGACTTGAACACTTACCTGAATCTCTGACTAGCAGACCAGTCCAGAGTTATTCTTTAAAATGAAATTAGAAATTAATAGGTGACCTAATACGCCTAGAATAATTTATTAGGTGGCGACTCCAAAATTCTAACTCCAAACGAGTTACCCCAAGTCGAACACCACTTTACTTATTATTTAAAGTGGGGTGCAACAATAAGTTCTTAGAGTGGAGGCGTCAAGTTGAGAGAATTTTTGAGATTAATGATATGACTGAGGAGAAGAAAGCTACCTATGCAATTGCAGCCTTTGAGTGGGTTGAAAAGCCACATCATGATGTGAGCTCGGCTTTCATTGAACCTCTCTTTAGTGAGAATGTTGAAGTTGACCTTGTTTGTGAACCTTGTTATGACACCCCACCCATATTTGATGAAGGAGAAGATGAATTGCATGATGATCTTATTCTTCCCTTTGATTGCTTAATTGATAATGGTGGTCTCTTGTGTCATAGTGAGGGTGGACTTGACCTTGAGGAGTCTCTTGAATGTGAGATGGATCGATTTATTTTCGATGACTCCTCGAGCGAGAGTGAAGGACCTAGTCTTGATGAAATGCTTGTATGTGACCATGAATTTGAGGTGCATGCCTTTACATTTCTATTGTTTGAAGGCAATCTCATTTGTGGTAGTGAATTGTATCGGACTAGGGTCGGAAGTAGAGTCGAACCTCCATGGTTTGTCAAGTTAGGCTCTATGGATGATCCAACATTTGGAACTCCGAGTGAGGAGAGTGGTCTCAGTATTGGTCGTGATGACCTATCTTCTAGTAGTCCTAGCCTTCGTTGTGCGGACTATAATGATGAAGGACCTATTTTGGAGACCTTCCTTTGGAGCTTGTCCAATAAGGAGGATTGTCTTGAGGTTGATTTGGGAGGTGAGGAGGTACCTCTTGGTGTGTGTATGAATGCTCTTAAGAAGGGGAGTGGAGTAATCGATGTTAGTTGTGAATTGAACTACTTTACTTACTCCGTCCCATATGTTGAGCACACCTTGAGTGTTGGACATGCCAAAGCCCATGTGTCACATTGTGATAAAATTGATTTGAAGGCTTGGTGTGTTGGTCATAAGCTTAGGGGTTATGGGGAATTGGATTGCGACCTATTGCATGACCTTAATCTCTTTGCTTGTTACGATTTTGAGTGCTTGTTCTTGTTGAGCCAAGAACTTATTGTGTCCTTTGGGGATATACGCTTTTTCATGAGTATTGATGCTTCGCTCTATCACAAGAGTGTGTTTTCCACACAACTTGCACTTTTCTTGTTAAGCTAACCTACTTGTGAAGTAGGAAATTTTGGTTGTGCTTGCTTTGATTGTAGGTTTTGATGGTTCGATTTTGAGGACGAAATCCTTTCAAGAAGGGGAGGATGATGCCGGGCAAATTGGCCTAAACGACAACCATCAAGAACCAAGCTTGAAGAGCACAAAGGTTGCAAGTCAAGGGCTCCGGAAACGTCTTGAAGATCATGCATTGGAGCGCCAAGGAAGGAGGACCACTTAGGCTACAAAGGAGAAGCGACCGGAGCACATTTTGAGGCATTTCAAGAAGCTTCAGGAAGAGGCGGACCGCCTACTCAAAGAGGCGGACCGCCTACATTGCTTCAGCTCTCAGGAACTCAAGAGGCGGACCGCCTCAAGCCTAGGGCGGACCGCCTAGGTTGCTGCCACTCTCTGGATTTGCAACAAGAGGCGGAGCGCCTAGAGGGGGTGGGCGGACCGCCTCCCCCTGATGGTTGCACACAGGATTTTGTGTAGTTTTCCTATTTTGCCCTTAAGTGACCTTGTATGTCTTATTTCACTTTGGGGGCATTTTAGACATTTCACCATGTCTTATGAAAGACTATAAATAGGACACTTAGTCATTTTTCTTCATTAGTTAGTCATTGGTTGAAGATAGAATCTTGAGAGAGAACATTGAAGAGGCCGAGCCCTTCTTGTGTGAGCCCGAGGCTCGTGTATGTCTCGACTTGGAACCTATGGAGATCGACATCTAGTTAGATTCCATTGTAAGGTTCAAGTTTCCCTTCTCCCTTTTGAATTCAATTAATGTGAATGAATTGAATTCGTTTCTTTCTTCTAATTTCTTGCCTTCCTAGTCTTAAACTTCTCGATATCTTTGATATCACGTTATCGCATTTACTTGCTTCCGCTCGTCTATAGTTTAGTTAGCTTCCGCCTATTTTGCCCTGCATCAGTTGGTATCAGAGCAAGGCTCGGGTTATGTTCTTACAAACCCCCGTTCCTTGTTCATCGTGTTAGTATTATTGTTGTTGTTGTGTTTGTTCTTGAAGAAAAGAAGAAAAACAAAAAAAATAGAAAAACTTGAAAATTTCACAAAAATTGTTGGAACTTGTTGGATTGGAACACCCATACATTTAAAATCATTGGGGTTTGTTCTATATCGTATTCCCGATCTTTTGGTACCAAAATTATAAGATTTGGTGGTGTATTTCAAAATTTGAAGAAATCAAATTCTCAAATTTTCAAAGAACCCTAGAATTTTGCTCAAGAATCAAAATCGATTGATTGTTGTTTGTTTGGGGTTAAAACCTATTGGGGATTGTTTAGAATCATCAAATACATCTTTGGGTATCTTTAGAATCGAAAACGAGTCGAATACGTTGGATTTTGAGTGCTAAACGAGCCAAAAAACGATTTTCGGACTGTGCTGAAAATGCCAGTAGGCGGGGCGCCCAAATAGTAGGTGGTCCGCCCATTTTGTTGTGGCTCTTATTTTGAGTAGGCGGGGCGCCCCCTTTACAGAGGCGGACCGCCCACTCCTGGGGAGGCTCCGTTTGGCTTCGTTTTGTGTGTTTTTGTGTTCCGTTTGCTTCCGTACCTCTTGGTTAGTGTTTCTAGGGTAATTGGCCTACTCAATTGACACTAATCCTTTAGCGTATTAGGTATTCGTGCGTAGAGGAGATTAGAATTAAAAGAAGAGTCGTAGAACTCCTTTTGGCCTCAAGTGCGCACTTTAAATAACCGTCCGTACATCGAGTCTCATTAATTCCATTCCGAACTTTAACTTAGACATGCTAGTTGTGATTTCCTTGGTTCCCAAGTTGATAAGGCCTCGCTCTTGAGTGTACATATATTGAGTGATACACGTGAGGGAGTGAATTTTGGGAGGTTTTGTTCTTTGGTGATCGCAACAATGTCGGATGTTGATGATGGAGTAAACTATGGCTCATGTGGCGATGATGCGAGTTGCTATGACTCGTATGGTGATGATGGAGACTATGGTTCCTACAAGGGTGATGATGGCCATTACTATGATGATGGAAACCATGGCTCCTATGATGATGAAGCGGTTCACTATGATGATCGAGAGGTTAGTGACGACTATGAAGCTCATGAAGATGAATTCGATAAATCTAATGCTTCTAGTCAAGAACCCGAGGATGGTGGCGCTTCAAGGTACATTGATCCTACTTACTCTACTTGTGATGAAAATGAGCATGATAGTGACATAGATAGAGATGATGATGATGTTGAACATATGGGTTATTCTTATGCATCTTCTCTTAGTGTTGCTAACGGTGTACAAGGGAGTAGTAGAGGACCTTCCATTAGTATGGGAGGTGGTGGTGGTTGTTCCATGGGAAAGAAGAAGCTTGCATCTTCTAGGTACGCTAAGTGGCCTAATGCTTCTAATTCCATGTGGAGGGTGGTATGATAGATGGTGTTGCTTTTGCTACAAAGGGGATGTATGCCGTGAGGGGCGTGGATGGTTGTAGTAGGAGTAGTGCTATGGGCTATGGAACCAAGGCGAGAGGCACTTATGGGTTCCATGGCGAGGTTCCTTCCTTGACTTCCAACAACATTGTTAATGTTGGGAGAGTGACGGGAAGTGGAGGTTGTTCTAGTGGTATCGCCACTAGTGGAGGAATAAGGAAGACCCAAGTTGTCGGAGTTGACACTTGTGGGCGTTCAAGTTCTCACTTGGATGCCAATCTACAACACTTGGGTAGATGTAGGTTCGTTGTTGAGGTAAATGGTATTGGAGGATACTTGCTCAAGATTGGTGGAACCGATGCCAATTGTATTAGCACCTCTTTGGTTGATAGGCTTAGGATACCATGCCACAAGCTAGAGCATCCTTATGAGTATGATGGAGTGTGGGTTTCTAAGGAGGCTCGTGTTACACCCCGTACGTCTAAATTGACGTATATCATTATAATATCATGCTAAGAATGATTTAAGTGAGTTTAAAGTAATAATATGACCATATAAGATGTTTATATGTTGAATATAAAGTTTGGGAAAAATCGGATTTAAGTTGCGGAAAAACCGACAAAGGAATTGTCTTGTAACAAAGCTTTTTCAGCAATTAATTTCATGTGTTATATGAAATCTTTTGGGGACATATCATATACCAAATTGAAGGTCTTGGAGTGTAGTTTCCAACACTTTTAATGGTTTGCTCATATAACTTATAGATAAAACGATATGAGCGTCAGAAATCAGACCAGAAAAAGGGACATAAGCGCAAAAGAGGGCTAGAAATGAAATATTTTTATTATAAAAGAGAAATCATTCTCTCTCTTTCGACATTTTCCAGTAAACCCACGAAATAAACAGAGCTTTTTCAGTTGGAATCCATTTTTTTATGATTTTGAAGATAGAACATCAATTTTGACACGAAACGGAAGATGGATTGCGTCAAAACGCTCTACGCGATTAGGGTAACATTATGCTACCTTCAATTTCGTCTATAGTTTGAGTTTTAGAATTACTTCATAGCTA
This sequence comes from Petunia secreta, assembly GCA_029990175.1. NCBI lineage: Eukaryota > Viridiplantae > Streptophyta > Magnoliopsida > Solanales > Solanaceae > Petunia > Petunia secreta. The sequence continues at coordinate 214,502 of JARKIP010000241.1, read as the reverse complement.
AGTAAAGTATCTAAATTATATTTTATAGCTTGTTTAAGCTTTAGAAGGTGTGGAATTCAAAGGAAACGAAGTTTAGAAGCTAGAAACATCAAAGGTATGTAAGGCTAAACCTTTCTTTTGGCAAGGCATGTATCTTTTAGATTTTGAAACTTTTATTAGTTTTAAACTTAGTTTTTCTTGTGAGAAACTTGTATGGTACCAAGGAAACCTTGTATATACTTAATTTGGTACTAAAATCCAAGGTGAAAGACGTCCAAATCAGAAAGGCAAAACGTTTCAAAATCTGGAAAATTGTTTTGAACTTTGGACAGTTGTTAGTATATTGATTATAACTCCTCATACAAAATTGATATTAAGATGATTTAAGAATCTCCACAATCCTAAGACATATATCTACAACTTTCATGAAGACCATGAGGTCTATAACGTTTATCTGCACCCTCAAAACTATGATGCAATACAGGACGCTGGTACTGTCTAGAAATTCTGTACATCCGTGGAATTGTTACGCCACTCTCATCTTATTATCCAGTTAATTTGTTTATGTTATCAGTTTATCCGGGTATCCATTCCCGTGTATAGTATAGTGCTGGTTCTGTTTTTGCGTATCATCCAGTTTACAGCTAATTTCTATAGATCGTTCCAGACAGGTTTAGGGACACAGGTGTATCTGAGTACAGTATTTCATCCATAGACAGACAGACAGGCTGAGCGGACCATTCAGACATTAGAAAATATGCTCAGAGCTTACGTGTTAGATTTTAGAGGCAGCTGGAGTGATCACCTACTGTTGATAGGGTTTGCATATAATAATAGCTATCATTCTAGCATACAGATGGTGCCATATGAAGCTTTGTATGGGCACAAATGCAGGTTTTCTATAGGATGGTTCAAGGTTGGCGAGTCTCAATTGATAGGTCTAGATTTAGTCCAACAAGCAGTTGATAAAGTCAAGTTGATCAGGGAAAGATTATTAGCAGCGCAGAGCAGATAGAAGTTCTATGCAAATAATCGACGTAGAGATTTAGAATTTCAGATTGGCGATTAGGTATTCCTGAAAGTATACCTATGAAAGACGTTATGAGATTTGTGAATAAGGGAAAGCTTAGCCCTAGATTCATTGATCCATATCAGGTTATCAGGTGAGTTGGGCGTGTTGCCTACAAATTAGACCTTCCAGCAGACCTTCAGGAGGTCCATCTAGTATTTCATATTTCCATGCTCAGATAAATATGTCGAAGATCCTTCTAGAGTTGTACCAGTAGATGATGTTCAGATCACAGAGCAATTAACTTATGAAGAGGTGCCAGTTTCAGTTTTAGATAGGCAGATTCGTCAACTAAGGACGTAAGACATTCCTTTAATTAAGATGCTATATTAAAGCAATAATATAAAAGAAATAACGTGGGAAGCTGAAAATGACATGAGGGCAAAATATACACATCTCTTAATTACTTTGAGTATGTAACAGATCGTTGCTTAATGCTTCTACATATATCATTTAATATTCGAGGACGAAAGTTCCAAACGGGGGAATATTGTTATACCCCGTACGTCTAAATTGACGTATATCATTATAATATCTTGCTAAGAATGATTTAAGTGAGTTTAAAGTAATAATATGACCATATAAGATGTTTATATGTTGAATATAAAGTTTGGGAAAAATCGGATTTAAGTTGCGGAAAAACCGACAAAGGAATTTTCTTGTAACAAAGCTTTTTCAGCAATTAATTTCATGTGTTATATGAAATCTTTTGGGGACATATCATATACCAAATTGAAGGTCTTGGAGTGTAGTTTCCAACACTTTTAATGGTTTGCTCATATAACTTATAGATAAAACGATATGAGCGTCAGAAATCAGACCAGAAAAAGGGACATAAGCGCAAAAGAGGGCTAGAAATGAAATATTTTTATTATAAAAGAGAAATCATTCTCTCTCTTTCGACATTTTCCAGTAAACCCACGAAATAAACAGAGCTTTTTCAGTTGGAATCCATTTTTTTATGATTTTGAAGATAGAACATCAATTTTGACACGAAACGGAAGATGGATTGCGTCAAAACGCTCTACGCGATTAGGGTAACATTATGCTACCTTCAATTTCGTCTATAGTTTGAGTTTTAGAATTACTTCATAGCTAAGTAAAGTATCTAAATTCTATTTTATAGCTTGTTTAAGCTTTAGAAGGTGTGGAATTCAAAGGAAACGAAGTTTAGAAGCTAGAAACATCAAAGGTATGTAAGGCTAAACCTTTCTTTTGGCAAGGCATGTATCTTTTAGATTTTGAAACTTTTATTAGTTTTAAACTTAGTTTTTCTTGTGAGAGACTTGTATGGTACCAAGGAAACCTTGTATATACTTAATTTGGTACTAAAATCCAAGGTGAAAGACGTCCAAATCAGAAAGGCAAAACGTTTCAAAATCTGGAAAATTGTTTTGAACTTTGGACAGTTGTTAGTATATTGATCATAACTCCTCATACAAAATTGATATTAAGATGATTTAAGAATCTCCACAATCCTAAGACATATATCTACAACTTTCATGAAGACCATGAGGTCTATAACGTTTATCTGCACCCTCAAAACTATGATGCAATACAGGACGCTGGTACTGTCTAGAAATTCTGTACATCCGTGGAATTGTTACGCCACTCTCATCTTATTATCCAGTTAATTTGTTTATGTTATCAGTTTATCCGGGTATCCATTCCCGTGTATAGTATAGTGCTGGTTCTGTTTTTGCGTATCATCCAGTTTCAGTGGAAACTCTGCCGAAATTTTTATAAAAATCAAAGAGTTAGACCAATTCTAAGTTTCAGGTTGTGTCTACCATTCCATTCAGAGTTTTCTTATCATTCCTTTGAGTCCATATATATTGTTGCCACATGTGTTATGCCTCATACATGCTTATGCTTATATTGTGATCATGTTATGTGTGATTTGGAGTCCCCCATAGAGGCTGGACATTGGACACACAGTCCGGTCGCGTGTGATACTACCCGTCTGGGGGATACAGCCCCTCTGGTTCAGGAGAGAGTTGAAACACCTAGTTTGACCGGGTGTCATTCACACACTCTGACAAGAGAGACTAGATATTACTGGCTGGGGAGGATATAGCCCATAACACCCGCCAGGTTTGTTATATATGCGTATATAGCCACATTATGCACTGCATGATTATACATGAGGCTAGTTCAGTTTTTCAGTTACCTGATTTGGGGGGATACAGCCCATAACGCCAAACAGGTACTAGTTCAGATGTTCAGTTACCTGATTTGGGGGGATATAGCCCATAACGCCAGACAGGTACCAGTTCAGATAACAGTTCAGCTTTAGCTCGGTACCAGTTATCAGTTCTCAGTTATCAGCCACCAGTTCTTAGCGTCAGTATCAGTTGACAGTTATCAGTACTCAGTTATCCGCCACCAGTTCTTAGCGTCAGTATCAGTTGACAGTTATCAGTTCTCAGTTATCAGCCACCAGTTCTTAGCGTCAGTATCAGTTGACAGTTATCAGTTCTCAATTATCAGCCACCAGTTCTTAGCGTCAGTATCAGTTGACAGTTATCAGTTCCAGTTTCTAGTAACCAGCTATCAGTCATATTACAGTTATGTATCAGTATAGTTCAGCTCAGTCTTCAGTCTTCAGTTTCAAATTCAGCTAGACTTCAGTTTATATTCCGATCATGTTTAGTACGTTTTTCAGATTTCCAGCTATATTGCTATGCTCCAGCTCATATTTACATAGTGATATTCCAGCCTTACAGTTTCATTCATCTATGATATATTATATGCTCATGCCTTACATACTTGGTACATATCGTACTCACGCCCTTTTCTGGGGCGCTGCGTTTCATGCCGCGCAGGTGCAGATTGATCAATGCTTGGACCATGTTAGTAGGCCATCTATCAGCTACTGGAGTCACTCCGCTTACTCCCGGAGTTACTTATCTTTTGGTATGTGTACAGTCAGCCAGCTTGGGTATGGCGGGGCCTTATCTCGTCCTTTGTATATTCAGTTCATCACTCTTAGAGGCCTGTAGATATGTCCCTGTGTGGTGCAGTCAGTATGTTATGTATGTCAGCTTATGTTAGCCTTGTCAGCTATTTGCATTGCATACTCCCTATCAGCTAGGTTTATGCTTATTCTGTTTATCAGTTATAATGGTTAGCATATTATCAGTAGGATTAGTGATGATCGACACTTAGTGTTGGTCATCCGTCGCGGCCCTAAGTTGGTTCGTGACAGCTCGGGTACTCATATCTCATAGGAACTATAAATGCTATGTGTGGTGTGATGTGTATCCCATGCGTCATATTGATGTGTGGATAGGTGACCGGTGGTTGGAGGGGAAGAGGGTGCAATATAGTGCGGTGAAGGGTGCATATCTTGTGGGCGTAGGGCAAAGAGTTTATGACTTTGTGCCTTACCGGGCGAAGGGCCAAGTGCCTACTAGTGCGCCTTCTTTGGCTAGGCAAAGGAGCAAGGAGCAAGAACTTCATTCCATGGTTGACAATGTGCAAACAAGAAGTCCTACAAACACAAGCAATGGTGGGACATGTGCTAGAAAAGGGTTGATAGACATCAACAAGGTGAACCCGCAACCACAAGTTTCAATTCCAAGTGGTTCACCAACGAAGAAGAAGGAGACGTCAAGTGATGAGTCTCCTAGTCCTAGATTCCGGGTTGACGTTAAAAGTCCACCTACTCCGGCTATGGGTATTCTTGGGCCTCGTCCCAATTCGCCCGAATTTGAGAGACAAAAGATTGAGAGGAGTAAGGGAGCGACCGGTGACAACTCTCGAGTGGAAAAAGGAGAGATTGTGTTGAGTGATGTGAGTGAGTTGTCACCACCCGAATCTACACCTAGCCTTGAAAGAAAAATGAGGGAAAAGAAAGAGGGAAAAAAGAGTGAGGACACCCCTTATTCTAACCTTAACCCTTTACCTTTTTCTTCTACTTGTGTGAGTACTTGTGTAGGTATTCTTGGAGGCAAACCGATGGAGCCTCAACCATGTTCCGAGATGGAAAGACAAGGTGAAGGAGATGCCGAATGCGAGCTACAAGACGGAGGCGTTCATGACACTTCAAAGGTATGTGTTAGTTCTTCCTTCCTTGAGCATGATACTTCCTTGTCTTGTGATCTTGCTTGTAACAACTCTATGCTAGTTGATGATTTGCATGAGTGTAATGTGTTTGCAACTAGTGTAGAGCCTTCGGGTCAACTTGTGTGTGAAATTGAACCACTAGTTGAGAGGGTTGAAAAGCCACATCATGATGTGAGCTCGGCTTTCATTGAACCTCTCTTTAGTGAGAATGTTGAAGTTGACCTTGTTTGTGAACCTTGTTATGACACCCCACCCATATTTGATGAAGGAGAAGATGAATTGCATGATGATCTTATTCTTCCCTTTGATCGCTTAATTGATAATGGTGGTCTCTTGTGTCATAGTGAGGGTGGACTTGACCTTGAGGAGTCTCTTGAATGTGAGATGGATCGATTTATTTTCGATGACTCCTCGAGCGAGAGTGAAGGACCTAGTCTTGATGAAATGCTTGTATGTGACCATGAATTTGAGGTGCATACCTTTACATTTCTATTGTTTGAAGGCAATCTCATTTGTGGTAGTGAATTGTATCGGACTAGGGTCGGAAGTAGAGTCGAACCTCCATGGTTTGTCAAGTTAGGCTCTATGGATGATCCACCATTTGGAACTCCGAGTGAGGAGAGTGGTCTCGGTATTGGTCGTGATGACCTATCTTCTAGTAGTCCTAGCCTTCGTTGTGCGGACTATAATGATGAAGGACCTATTTTGGAGACCTTCCTTTGGAGCTTGTCCAATAAGGAGGATTGTCTTGAGGTTGATTTGGGAGGTGAGGAGGTACCTCTTGGTGTGTGTATGAATGCTCTTAAGAAGGGGAGTGGAGTAATCGATGTTAGTTGTGAATTGAACTAATTTACTTACTCCGTCCCATATGTTGAACACACCTTGAGTGTTGGACATGCCAAAGCCCATGTGTCACATTGTGATAAAATTGATTTGAAGGCTTGGTGTGTTGGTCATAAGCTTAGGGGTTATGGGGAATTGGATTGCGACCTATTGCATGACCTTAATCTCTTTGCTTGTTACGATTTTGAGTGCTTGTTCTTGTTGAGCCAAGAACTTATTGTGTCCTTTGGGGATATACGCTTTTTCATGAGTATTGATGCTTGGCTCTATCACAAGAGTGTGTTTTCCACACAACTTGCACTTTTCTTGTTAAGCTAACCTACTTGTGAAGTAGGAAATTTTGGTTGTGCTTGCTTTGATTGTAGGTTTTGATGGTTCGATTTCGAGGACGAAATCCTTTCAAGAAGGGGAGGATGATGCCGGGCAAATTGGCCTAAATGACAACCATCAAGAACCAAGCTTGAAGAGCACAAAGGTTGCAAGTCAAGGGCTCCGGAAACGTCTTGAAGATCATGCATTGGAGCGCCAAGGAAGGAGGACCACTTAGGCTACAAAGGAGAAGCGACCGGAGCACATTTTGAGGCATTTCAAGAAGCTTCAGGAAGAGGCGGACCGCCTACTCAAAGAGGCGGACCGCCTACATTGCTTCAGCTCTCAGGAACTCAAGAGGCGGACCGCCTCAAGCCTAGGGCGGACCGCCTAGGTTGCTGCCACTCTCTGGATTTGCAACAAGAGGCGGAGCGCCTAGAGGGAGTGGGCGGACCGCCTCCCCCTGATGGTTGCACACGGGATTTTGTGTAGTTTTCCTATTTTGCCCTTAAGTGACCTTGTATGTCTTATTTCACTTTGGGGGCATTTTAGACATTTCACCATGTCTTATGAAAGACTACAAATTGGACACTTAGTCATTTTTCTTCATTAGTTAGTCATTGGTTGAAGATAGAATCTTGAGAGAGAACATTGAAGAGGCCGAGCCCTTCTTGTGTGAGCCCGAGGCTCGTGTATGTCTCGACTTGGAACCTATGGAGATCGACATCTAGTTAGATTCCATTGTAAGGTTCAAGTTTCCCTTCTCCCTTTTGAATTCAATTAATGTGAATGAATTGAATTCGTTTCTTTCTTCTAATTTCTTGCCTTCCTAGTCTTAAACTTCTCGATATCTTTGATATCACGTTATCGCATTTACTTGCTTCCGCTCGTCTATAGTTTAGTTAGCTTCCGCCTATTTTGCCCTGCATCAACTTGTCCATAATTGAAAATTATTTTAAACTTGATACGATTTGCTTGTTTTTAACATGATCGTATAGTTGCTTGACGCCTAGTTGTCTAGTTTGGGGCCCTAATTAAAAGTAGGAGTCTAGTTATTTTTTTAATTTAGTAGTGTCCTATAAGCCTCCGGGACTTTAAGTTGGGGACGCTAGCGAAAGCCTTTAAGACGTAAACTATTAGTTTTGCGCTTTAGTTTAAAAAAAAAAAAAAACTTAAAGAGGGTATGGGGGTTAAGGGTAAACTAAGCCCCTCAGAAATGATGGAAATTACCCAAGCTATATATAGTGGATTCTGAAACTATCGTCCCTTACGAAAGCTGGGTTCTGATCCGAATAGGATAAATAAAACCTAGGCTTATTTATTCAAGTGTTACTGTTTTATTATTTTAATTTATGATTATTTGTGCAATATGATTATTCATACAAATGTATATAACTGCTTATTTATTTTACATCTTATATCCCTTTTATTTATTATATTTAGCTTTTATCCTTTTCTAAGCAATATATAGAAACCCAATATAGAAATCGGTCGGGAACCACATTTGTGGAACTTAGGAGGTGCCTAACCCCTTCCTTCTAAGTTGACTTGAACACTTACCTGAATCTCTGACTAGTAGACCAGTCCAGAGTTATTCTTTAAAATGAAATTAGAAATTAATAGGTGACCTAATACGCCTAAAATAATTTATTAGGTGGCGACTCCAAAATTCTAACTCCAAACGAGTTACCCCAAGTCGAACACCACTTTACTTATTATTTAAAGTGGGGTGCAACAGAATGGCGACTCCGCTGGGAATTAAATGTTCTAACCATCACAATTTTTATATTGGGTTTATTATTGCTTTTTTTGTATTCAATACTAACTTTTTTTCTTTGCAGGTGGGTAACCTTTTATATTTTGTAATTTTCTAATAATCTAATAATTAGTATGTTATTGAATTATTTGTTGCATTTTGTTCATACTCCTCCACTTCTGGAAAATTGACACTTACACACACACAAACGATTACGTGGATCTCACGGTCGTTTCACCTAAAAAAAACCCTGTAAGGGGGACGGTTGGGATAAGTTGGTCCGTGGTACAACCAACAATTCCAAACGTTCCCACCCCTTGGTTGTCCGCCTGGGGGAACCATGTCCTTGTCTAGATTAGCCAACTCTTAATGAAGTCTCTTTTTAGGGACCATGCATCATGTCATTATTAGGAGATCTTGACTTCGGCTCATGTCTAAGTCGATTAGTTCACCATATTTGAACGAACCAAACGGGTTGGACTCTCCAACCCTAATAGACGTTTAAATATGTTATGTGTGCATCTAGTTAAAGTTGAACGTGTCTAATGTAGACTAATTATTTGGAAGATCAAATAAAACAGATTTTAAATTGATCTTTCTACTTTTGTTTAACAAAGTCAACTATTTATTTCTATAAATGGAAATTGTTGTAGAAATCAATTATTTATTTCTATTTACGTATGAATTTTTTTTACATTCATACAAAACCAATTATTTTATAACATTATTTTTGGGTTATGAACGAAATTAATTTTTCTATTTTTGAAAACAAAATCATAGACTTTAAATTAATTTCTTCTACTTTTAATGTAGCAAGATCAATTATTATTTCTATTTACCTAAAAATATTATTCCATATTTATACAACAAAATTATTTTTCTGTTAACTTTGGATTATGAGAACAAATGGGATGACGCACTATACACGTTCAATTTTAAATAACATACTCAAACTTAGGAAGACTTAACATCCTAGGCATGTTAAAGTCCATTAGCCAACCTCGTCCAAATGACGCCTATCATGCATCTTATATGTGTTGGTCTTGTTAGGCCTACCTCCGATACAAAAGAGGTTCCTTGCATTAGAAAACATGATATGTTTGTATACGAAAATTATTATCTCAACACTGACTTATTTTTTCATGTGTTAGTTTTACTCCTACTCCCGAGGTTGACTTGTGCATTCTGGCCGAGCATCAGTACCGGACGAGAGCCAAAGGACCAGTTACAACCCCTCCCCCCTCACAAACTAGAAGAAGAGGAAAGCGAAATATTATGTCTGAGTTGAATAACGCTGCTCTTATTGATGATAACAATGGAATGCCAGGCAAGCTTGCCCCAGTTGGGTATAACGAACATGTTGCTACTTTAGAGCAAAGGATTAAAGAACTTGAAGAGAAACTGACAATGACCAGTTTACCCGGTGTTAACTCCGCCCATTCAGGAGAGAGTCTGTCGATCCAAGTGGGTCAGCCCGCCCTAACGGAAAGGACCCTATACACACAACTGATCCACCTGTTGTTTATCAAAAAGTACTACCAGCCACATACCAACAACACCAACTGCTACTTACCAAGCAACCCTACCCACCAGCTATCAAGCACCACCTCTGCACATCCTACTTACATAAACACAAACTTACCTCGCACCAACACCGCATACCCGCAGCCTTACAACCCCATGTTCACTGCTGAAACCAAACAACTCACTTCGCCAGTCAAAAACCATGAAAACTATGAATGGGCGGAGGATGAAGCAATGATGATGGCACAAAAGAGAAAGTTCGTAAGCTAGAGGCAGCCTTTAAGAAGTTTGAGTTAGGAAAAACTACTAAAGGTTTAGCTTATGAAGACTTGTGCATCTATCCTACTTTGAAATTGCCAGAGGGATACAAGATACCAAAGTTCGACCTGTTCAATGGAACTGGAGATCCTATGGCACATCTGAGAACATATTGTGACAAGTTGATTGGAGCAGGGGAAGATGAGAAAGTACGAGTGAAGCTATTCAGTCGAAGCTTGACCGGAGAGGCTTTGAGTTGGTTCTCTAAGCAGAAGCCTGGCACATGGCTCGGTTGGGAAGATATGGCAGCAGATTTCGTTAGAACGATTTGGGTACAACACTGAAATGGTACCAGATCGTTTCTACTTGGAAAAGTTGAAAAAGAAACCCACAGAGACGTTTAGAGAATATGCTACGAGGTGGAGAGCAGAAGCTGCCAAGGTGCAACCCGCTATGGATGAAAGGGAAATAGTGAACATATTCATCCGCATTCAAGAGGACGTCTATTATGATAAGCTGCTGCATATGAAAAATCAGAAGTTTGCTGATGTACGTGTTGATGGGAGATGACGTAGAAGAAGGGCTGAAAAGTGGAAAGATTATTAGCCTTGCTGCACTACAAGCTACTAATAAGGCCATCCAGTCTGGAAATATGAGCCTTTCCAAAAGGAAGAAAGATGAAGTCTCTTTTGCGGCAACCATTCAAGACCCTGCATTCAATCACTATTATCAAACACCACCACCATTCTATCCATACCCTCACATACCACCTGAATATTCCGTCTATAATACTCAGCCCACTCGGCCTATATTTCACACCCCAGCACCAAGCCGTCCACCATACCAGCAAAATACTCAACCCAACTACCGAAATGCACCATCATACCCTCCCAGGCCTCGCCCGAGGCAAACCAAAAAACCAAAAAGAAACTACACTGCATTAGCCGAATCTCGCACCCAATTGTTCGAGAGATTGAGAGCTGCTGGGCTTATTGTCCCAATCCCTCAAAAGGTGCCAGACAATCCTTCACCACACTTTGATTACAGCAAAAGGTGTGCATATCACTCAGGTGGACCGGGGCATGAGACGGAGAGATGTTTTGCACTAAGAGATAAGATTCAAGACCTAATAGATGAAAAGGTCATTAATTTGAAAGCGCCAAATGTGCACAAAAACCCGCTACCCAATCATGGGGATGAGAAGGTGAATATGATTGACTTCGGCGAAGAGTGCAATCTGGAAGGCACGATTATAAAAGCAAAAACAGTGTTTGATGAACACAAGTTTGGCATGGGGGTACGTCTTGGTTTGCAAAGGAAAAAGTATTACAAAAGATACAAGAGGTTATCATTCACTAGAGCAGTTTGTTCCACTTTGAAACAAGCATCCATCTTTTCAAGCTACATGAAAACTCTCGAGGGAGAAAGACTTGCCGAAGGTGTTCACGGTATAGAAGATGAGCTGACTGGTCTAAAGGAGCTATTCATGGAAGAATATGATGCAGCTCTTGAAAAGCACACTGAAGCCCTGAACATCTAGAAAGGTGAAGCTGAACAATCTGAATCTACAGCACATTCCGAGCATGTTGAGAACCTTAGTGGAGCTGGGGCATTAGTTATTTTCTTAAATAAAACACGACTCCGAGTCGTTAGATTTTATTTTCTTTGTTTTTCAACTTTGTTGCATCGTTGTTTCCTTTCGAAGACTTTTTCTCAAGTCCAATAATAAAATCATTTCCATTTTTATTTTAAGTATGCATCATTCACTATCAGCAAAATTATTTTAATTCCATTGAATTTGCGACTGCGATGTGAGAAGGCAGTCCAAGACAAGGAGAAGAAGCCAGACTATGATGATTCAACAAAGGACATCTAAGGAAACTTCATTAGTTTATCGCATAGATCTTACAACAGAAGACTGAGACAAGAGCATATTGAGGAAGATGACTTACAATTCAACGCAAAATAGTAGAAATACATTAGACAATCCCAAACGGACTAAAAGTATACTCAAGCAATTGACACTCATAGATAGCGAAGTATGAATACAACGAGCAATAGAATGACAAAGGCATTTACCAAAAAGTTGGAGCAAGAGAGTTTATCCTAAAGAGGAATTCTCTAAATCGAGACAAAATTAACAAGATCATTTACTCAGATGCAATCAAGAGATACTACAAATCGAGCAACATCCATTTTTATTGGATTTGAACTACGTAGCGACCTGATTCCCAAAAGGGGATACGTAGGCAGCCTACCCAAGGCACGGTCACATCATAAGAGATTTTTATTAGACACTGGGGCAGAATTTTTGAGTTTCCCTCAAAAAAATTCAAAGAGTACATTATAACACACTGGGGCAGAATTTTTGAGGTCCCTCAAAATTCTAGGGAATACAAGCAGCACACTGGGGCAGAAATTTTGAGCTTCCCTCAAAATTTCAAGATGAAAGATCTTTGAACAGCAAATGGACATAAAGAAGATTACGACGTCGCGGTCTATGATTCGATGGAACAAACTTGCATTACTCTTTAAAAATAAATTTCACAAAACACGTGCATATCCCCTTTCATTCTCCCTTTTGCCCAAGCTCGACTAAGGTTTGACACTCGAAAAGAGAGATATTACAAAGGAAACAATTATGTAAGATGCAGCAGCAGAGTGCAGTACAACAAATGCGCAAGTCAACCTCCCCCTAGGATACTCACAAATTTTCTTTGATCGCAGATTTACACAGGTACCAAGTATACCTAACTACTCTTGCAAAGCAATATTCATCAATTTGACAAGCATAGAATCCATGTCGGTGGATATATAGGGTCCGCAGCGGTGGACATGACATCAATTTGAGAAGAATAGGATCCATGTCGGTGGATGTATAGGGTCTGCATCGGTGGACATGACAAGCATAGGATCCATGTCGGTGGATATATAAGGTCCGCGTCTGTGGACACAACATCAATTTGACAAGCATAAGATCCATGTCGGTGGATATATAGGGTCCGCGTCTGTGGACACGACATTAATTTGAAGAGCATAGAATCCATGTTGGTGGGTATATAGGGTCCGTGTCTGTGGACATTACATCAATTGGAGAAGCATAGGATCTGCCGTCGGCAGATATATAAGGTTCGCAATGGTGAACATGACAACAATTTGCAATAGAGCAATGTCCGCATCAGTGGGCATACCATTGAAAAGATATTTGGATGAGACATCAATCAAACAAGTATCAGACAAAACAACCCCTCGTCTCAACAGTGAAGTTTACTTTACTTCATCTTTACATCTATTGCATTTATCATGATTCTGCTGCAGGGTACGCCCAGATTTCTCGACAAATCCTTGTGCCATACTCTCATTCCTGCTCCCAAACATCACGGCCAACCATGCAACCTCAAAATCTCTAACACATACAAAGCAAAGCCTAATCTACACACAATGCCTTTTGCAACACCCGCCAGCTACCTATTTTGCCGAGTTCCAAGCTACAATTCCATACTCACACCAGTGGTCTACCTAATCCTTCCTTGTCGATTGGGTGTCAGTTTCGTGTTCCTTCCTAACTCGTGCTCGTCTACGTCAATCGGTGCGTGTTTTCGTGCTTAATCGCGTCCATCCATTTGAATCGTGCGGATTTATAAAACTCGCTTAGTCAAGGTAGTATTGAAGATGAGGTCACCCATTTATCGAGATGAAGTGGAAACTATGTACCTATAAACTCCTCTTTATGGGGTGTGTAGCGCGCCACATTTTCATAACTAGGACGATTATAAGCCTCTTTTCCCACGCTCGATTTGTTGAGGTTACCTCACCTTCGCCAGTGCCTTTACTTCATTCTTCATTTATCTCGCCAAAAGGCAAAGCATACACGAATCTAAACTTTACATACTTGGATAAGTTTAATCTTTATGTCGTGCGTCATAAACATCTCACGCAGGCAACATGCCATTCTAGAACTACACACGGCCTGATTCTCGTTAAACCCGAGATATGTAGGCAACTCAGAGACCGGGGTTCGGCCAAAAAACACCCCCAAAACTCCCATTTTTTCCTTTTCAATCTTTTTGCCTACCAGTCATGACAAAATTGGTTATTCCGTCAACTATCTTTGCCCGAAGACTCTTTCATCATCCCCGGGCAAAGAGGGGCAGCTGTTGACACCCCAATTTTGTCCCACCATTTTTCGCAATTTGGCTATATTTAATTAAAATCAATAATAGTAATTTTCCAAATAAAACTGCATTAGACAACATGCATTTACGTGTGTAATATTATTATTAATCCCCTACTTATATAATATTTATTTAATTGTGATTATAATTACGTAAATGTATTCATTTAGGCTATTTTCTAAAATATGTGTGCTATTTGTGTAATTTAACGCATTACGATATCATATAATACTTATTTGTGGCTATTTATATCTAATTAGTATTATTTGCGGTCATCTATATTTGTTTATAATTATCTACATTTATTTATAATTATTTACAAAATTCCCTATTTTATACTAATTATTTATATTTATAAGTATTTTAATTAAATACTAGCCAATTGCTAATTTACACCTATATTTCTACCATATTCAGTCCACGTCATCACCTTTTGTCCACGTGTACGCCACCTAAGCTTCACATAAGCCTACACCTCACTAAATACACTCTTGGCACATGTACAGCTTATTCAAGCACGTGTACAACTTAATCTAGCGTACAGTACAACTTTCCTAAGAACCATTTTAATTAATTTTGTCCTCTACACATCAGCCCATACGCATGTAGTTGTTTACATATGTGCCTACGTGGCACAATCGTTGCCCTTGATTGCCTAGATCCAAAGGCTAATACTAAAACTAGCACTTTTCATATTTACACTCACACCCCCAACTCCAAAACCCTAAAACACTCCCCCTCCTTTCTCCCTATACTCACCAGCCGTCACCCCATTCTTTCCTCTCACCCCCTTCCTCCAAAAAACGTCACATACGCCCTACACCACCAAACTCCGCCAATCGCGGCGGAGATCCTCGCGGCCCTCTCTCTCCCTTGTCGTTTTCGCACGGAAAAAGGGGAAACAAATCCTTCCTCTCTCTTTCTATGGAAACCGAAAAGGAAGAAGAAGGGGATCGAACGAATGTTATCAAATCCGGATCAAACAAGGCAAGATTTGAAATGATTGAATACAAATTTGGCGAATCGAACGAAAACGGTTAAAACGGGTGATAAGTTTCTTTTACCCCTTTTTCTCTTTATAAGTAATTTGAACTTGCATGACTATTTTTGTTTACTTACTTTATTTGCTGAAATGTAAAGAAAAAGTAATAAAATTGATAGTGATCATCACATGCCATGTCTCATTTCTTGAAATTGTTTGAAAATAAATCTAAAAATAGCAAGAGAGGTCTTACCCATGATTATCCTTTAGTATTGATGTTGATTTATATTACTGAGATTAAGAGCCGTTTAAATATTTGACTTTATGTGTTTAGCATGTATATCTGTTCGTATGTTGTTAAAGCTACTGGAAAGTGTATAGCAAATGTTTTCCTTGTGATTTTGTTCACGATTTTTACATACTTTTTTTAATAAAAAATATTCTTACTTCCTTGATTACTTTCTAATATATCTTAAATTAGTTTTCCCATAAACCTTTCTATGCAAGCTGTAAAATATATTTTCCATATTACAATTCAAATATTTTCTTCTCCTGATTGTATGGAACTAAATTTTCTCCCTGCCTTTTTGTATTAAACAAAGTTTATCTTGGCCTTTTATAGAAAAGATTTGTATGGATGAATATAATTTCCTTCCTTATAAGCCTAGGACTACACTGTCACTTTTACACTATAAATAGTACTCCCCTTTGACACTTACAGATCATCGATACACACCTATTCTACTACTCTCTCACATTGAAAACCTCTCGGTTTTTTTCTTTTCCGTAAGGATACACTATACTCCTCTTCTCCTCTTTAAAATATTGACATTAAAGACATCCTCTGCGTTGGCTAATTGGCGAAGGTGAAAGCTCTTTTGTTCTTGATATTGTTCGCTGCCTGGCATTCTTAGTAGCATCATTGCTTTGTCGTTTGAAAGCACCTAAGGTACTTGCTAAAAGCTGAATGAATGTCATCCATATTCTTGGTTATGTGTGAACTTATTAACATCGAATGGTTTGATTAGCCATGTTTTCTATTCATGTTTGTGTGCTACTGGCCTGGGTCTGCCAAAGACCAATTTCTAACCTTTCACTGCAGGTTTCAATTATAGTAGGATGGCCAAAAAGGTCATACCATAGCTTGATATTGCGTTGCAGGTTGTACACATTAGCGAGAACTTGTATGGTTTCAAAGAAGGCTCACGAAACAATGGGACAAAGGCCCTGATTTATTCCTCTTTCTTTTATGATAATTCTGTCATGTTGTAAATGCAATTGTACACTTGAAATCGGGTGTTTATTTGGTTTGTATTAAGTACAGTAAGGTGCAAGTTAATGTACAGGACATGTATCAACTTGTGCACTACTAAGTGTAGTACAACATTGGCTAAAAGGAGCCATTTCTCCAACCCTCTCTTTGCTCGTGTATGTTTAAAGGGGCTGAATATGTGAAGATTGTGCAAAATAGACTGCCTGTATAATTTTTAATGTCAGAAGAGTTAACATGTCAGTTGAAAGCGTTGAGAGTCAGTCTTTTGATTATTCAAAATTGCAGCATGTTTATAATTTGTCCCTGAAAGGTCGAAACCATAAGATAATTTGATAACAGAGTAGTTGTGCAAATATCTATAATCTGGAAATTATGTTCTTCCTGAATATCATACCTTAAGGTTAATATGTGGTCCACAATGGTCAAAACCAAAACTAGTATTAGCAAATTAGATTATTTTTACAAATCTTTGAATCCTGGAAATGTTTGTTCTTACAAAGTTTGGAATTCTGGAAACGTTCACGATACATGTAAAATATGTCTTTGTTTCTTCTTTAATTTATCTTGGAGGCTTATTTTGAAAATTAAATCCGACAATGTCATTTACTTGTCCATAATTGAAAATTATTTTAAACTTGATACGATTTGCTTGTTTTTAACATGATCGTATAGTTGCTTGACGCCTAGTTGTCTAGTTTGGGGCCCTAATTAAATGTAGGAGTCTAGTTATTTTTTTAATTTAGTAGTGTCCTATAAGCCTCCGGGACTTTAAGTTGGGGACGCTAGCGAAAGCCTTTAAGACGTAAACTATTAGTTTCGCGCTTTAGTTTTAAAAAAAAAAAAACTTAAAGAGGGTATGGGGGTTAAGGGTAAACTAAGCCCCTCGGAAATGATGGAAATTACCCAAGCTATATATAGTGGATTCTGAAACTATCGTCCCTTACGAAAGCTGGGTTCTGATCCGAATAGGATAAATAAAACCTAGGCTTATTTATTCAAGTGTTATTGTTTTATTATTTTAATTTATGATTATTTGTGCAATATGATTATTCATACAAATGTATATAACTGCTTATTTATTTTACATCTTATATCCCTTTTATTTATTATATTTAGCTTTTATCCTTTTCTAAGCAATATATAGAAACCCAATATAGAAATCGGTCGGGAACCACATTTGTGGAACTTAGGAGGTGCCTAACCCCTTCCTTCTAAGTTGACTTGAACACTTACCTGAATCTCTGACTAGTAGACCAGTCCAGAGTTATTCTTTAAATGAAATTAGAAATTAATAGGTGACCTAATACGCCTAGAATAATTTATTAGGTGGCGACTCCAAAATTCTAACTCCAAACGAGTTACCCCAAGTCGAACACCACTTTACTTATTATTTAAAGTGGGGGTGCAACAATAAGTTCTTAGAGTGGAGGCGTCAAGTTGAGAGAATTTTTGAGATTAATGATATGACTGAGGAGAGAAAGCTACCTATGCAATTGCAGCCTTTGAGGTCCTATGCTTCTACTTGGTGGGAGGCCGAGAAACGAACTAGAACAAGACACAATCTGCCCATGCGCAATAACCTGGAGAGAATTGAAACAAGCAATGACCGGAAGTATGTCAATCCAAAACACAAACAAGAGCAACTTCGGGAGGTTATATGACTTGAAACAAGGGCTGAAATCTGTTGAAGAATATCATGATGAATTTGAGAAGATTCGGCTATCACTTGACATGGAAGAAGAAGAAGAGGACGAGGCTATCATACGGTTCAAGAATGGGCTGAATCGTGACATATCTACTCAGTTGAGGCTACACACTTTTTTGACTCTTTATGATGCATTGCTGGCTGCCATTGAAGCCGAGAAGATGATTAAAGAGGAGAAGGCAGCCCGCTATAGAGGTAGTTCCACCCCTACACCTATGAGCCGAAATAAGGCGTGGAGGACGCCAAGTACCGGGGAGGCAAGTGTGGGCCGTGATGTGAAGAAATCAGCGGACAAAGTGACGCAAAAGGGTGTTCCTAAGGGGTCGGGAGGTACTTCTAAAACTCAGCTTAATACTCCTAGTGCTTCCTCTTTTAAATATCATAAATGTCAAGGCTATGGGCATTTCGCGAAGGACTGCCCTACGCGAAAAATCATGCTTATTCTTGATGATGGTACTGTCCGAGAGATGGAGAGTGATGAGGAGATTGAGGGAGATGAGGGGGCTGATTTAGTTGAGTGTGAGGAAGAGATAGCGGAGGATGAGGATGTGAACATGTTTCTAGTGGTGCGTAGGAATTTGAGTGCTATGACCATTGAGGAGGAAGAGAATGTGCAGCGAGAGAATTTATTTCACGCTAGATGTAGAGTGCGGGGAAAAGTGTGCTCTTTAATTGTTGATTCGGGTAGTTGTGCCAATGTAGTGAGCCAATCATTGGTGTCACAACTAGCACTGCCTACGTTGAAACATCCCCATCCCTATAGGCTGCATTGGTTGAACGAGTGTGGTGAGTTGAAGGTCGTGAAGCAAGTGCTCATTAGATTTAAGGTGGGCGCTTATAGTGATGAGCTCATGTTTGATGTAGTGCCTATGCAGGCTTGCCATTTGTTGTTGGGCAGGCCTTGGCAATATGACCGGGGGGTGATACATGATGGCAAGGCCAACACCTATACAGTTAAGTTGGAGGGCACGAGTTTTACACTCAAGCCTTTGTCACCCAAGCAGGTTAGTGAGGATTATAGGAGGATGAAGGAGCTCAAAGAAGCTGATGCAAGCTAAATCCGAAGACAAGCTAGCGATCAGAAACAGCAAGAACTCGACGCGGAAGTAAAGATGCGGAAGCAGTAAAGTAACCAAGATAACAAGAAATCGGGGAAGGGGGAGAACAGAAATAGAAGAAAGAACGGATAATCACAGTCAAAACATCGATTGATTATCCAAGGGAGAAAATGAAACTTGAACCTAACAAGGATTCATACTAGTGATGAAATCCATTTCGGTTCCAAGCCTAAGAAGGCATAAACGAAGCCTCGGGCTTCAAACAAGAATGGCTCGGCCAATTCTATCTCTATTCTCTAAATTCAATATCAACTAAAACTATCTCCTAATGAGCTATGCTAGGAGTTTATATAGACAATTAAAAAGGGCAAAATAGTAAAGTGGTCACAGGCGACCAATGAGATAAAGCCACGCAGGGCTGGAGTAGCTTATGTGTTCGGCAGCTCAGCTCGAACACGTTGTCTTCGGACGCTTGTTTGCCTCGGTCACGTTTGGAATCGAACACCCTTGCCTCGGGCACACTTGTAGCCCTTTGGTCGATTCTCTGTTCGGCGTCGCTCTTCCTCGGTTCGGTTGCTTTCAGCTTCGGGCTCAAACTTGATCGTTAGTTGTGCTCGATCTCACAGCTCCCCGAAGTCAGTGTCAGCACCGGTCACTTGTTGTCTGCTCGGTGGATTTCCAAAGTTGTTGCTCGTCGAGGCAGTCTTCGGCATCTTCCATTTCGGCCACACTTTGATCGTGGGCGCCATGTGACTCCTCGGTGGACTTGCTTGATGAATCGAACAGGTGAGCCTGATTCGTATTGCATCATCCTCCCCTTCTTGAAAGGATTTCGTCCTCGAAATCAAACCGGCAAGACCTGCAACAAGGCAAAGACAAACAAAGCTTCCTACTTCGAAAGTAGGTTAGTGTTTAAGAGTGGAAAACACACTCTTATGATAGAGCCAAGCATCAATAATGATCAAACAGCCTACGTCTCCGAAGGAAACAACAAGTTCTTGGCTCAAGTAGGAACTGTAACGAACACATGAGTACACGAAGAGATCAATAGGACACTTTATATGAAAGATGTGACGATCAAAGGCCCTATCACCTCTAAACTCGTAGTCATCATACCGAGCCCTAAATTTACTTTTATCACCATGGGGCTTATAGACTTCGGTATGCACTATACTCGAGGTGTGATCAACATGTGGAATGGAGTAAGTAAAATGATTGACTCGACAACCGACATCGAATACTCCACTCCCCTTCTTAAAAGCAATCGCATTCACACCAAGAGGTAGCTTTTCACCTCCCAAATGAACTCCAAGACAACCCTTCTCTTTAGACAGACTTCCGAAGAAGGTCTCAAATAATGGATTATCTACGGGGTTAAGCCTTTCAAACCGAGGTGGTTCTCCTCGAGTCGGATGCTCATCACCATCTCCTTCGAACAGAGGGTTAGTGAAAATAAGTTCACTGCCCATCAAAGGTGCATCCGAACCCAGGTCATCGACCACACTTGAGGAGTCATCGAATATAATCCGATCCAACTCATCCACTAAGGACTCCTCAAGGGTATCATCTTCCTCACTACAACACACAGATCCACCATAGGCAATAATTTCAACAAGGGCATGATCAAACAACTCATTTTCCCCTTTATCAAAGATTGGTGGTGTGTCATAACAAGGGTCACAAGTAAGGTCAACTACAACTTCTTCACTAAAGAGAGATTCGATGAAGATCGAGCTCACATCATGATGTGGCATATCAATTCTCTCAACTAGTGGTTCACATTCACTCACAAGTTGACCATTCGAATCTACACTAGTTGCAAACACATTGTAATCATACAAATCATCAACTAGCATAGAGTTTTCACATACAATTTCACTAGACAAGGAAGTATCATGCTCACGGGAAGGAAATCGAACACTTACCTCGGAGTGACCTTCGGTTTCTCTCACTGTCTCCGAAGTCTCAGAAGTAGTTTCTTCTTCGTGAAGCTCACATGAAAGATCTTTTTCACCTTGTCTATCTACTTCGGAAAACGGTTGAGGCTCCATCGGTTTGCCTCTAAGAGTTCCTGCACAAGAGTTCGAACAAGTAGAAGGAGAAGATAAGAGGTTAATGTTAGAATAAGGGGTGTCCTCACTCTCATCGATTCTTTTTCCCTCTTTCTTTTCCCTCATTTTTCTTTCGAGGTCAGGTGTGGGTTTGGGTGGTGACAACTCACTCACATCACTCTTCACAGCCTCTCCTTTTTCCTCTCGAGAGTTGTCACCGGTCACTCCCTTACTCCTCTCTATCTTTTGTCTCTCATATTCGGGTGAGTTTGGTCGGGGACCAAGAATACCCATAGCTGGAGTAGGTGGACCTTTAACATCGACCCGAAGTCTAGGACTCGAAGACTCATCAACCGAGGTCTCCTCTTTTGCTGTCGAACATGGTTCCGAAGCTGGTGTCCTCGGGAACCTTGCTGGCTCAAGGTTAGCAAGTCGGCCATCCAAACTCTGAAGTTCGGTTACGAGCCCCATTAGTTCAGCCATAACATCGGCCACGGTGACCTGAGGCTTGCTCGCCATTCGATGTACCTTTAAGACATTAACCTTGTTGACTTCGGTCGACTCTTTTCTTGCAATTTTCCCCACACTTCTTGCGCTCGTAGGACTCTTCGTTGGCACCTTTCTAAGTACAGAATTTCCTCCATTAGTGGTAGCACCACTAGAATAACTCCCACTTCCTTTCACTCTTCCAACATTAGAAGTTTTGTTGAAAGTCGAGGAAGGAGTTTTAGCATGGAACCCGTGAGGACTTCTTCCTCGAAGAAGGTGTTTGGTAGAAACCTCCTCTACTCTCCTCGGGTCCATAACCACCAGCGCTCCTCGAGCCACCCTTTCCATAGGACTTGGAAGCATTGAATCGTGTGCCACGACTAAAAGTTGCAAATCTTCCTCCTCCCATGGAACAACCTCCACCACCTCCCAACCCGATGGAAGAGGTTCTACTACTCCCTTGTGCTCCACACGAGACACCGACGGAAGAAGACATCAAATAGTTTGCGTCGGTCAACTCCGTCATCGACTTCCTCGATGTCACATTCATCATATTCAAGGTCATCAATGAGAGTAAGTAGAGTCATCGTACCTCGAAGCGTCACTACCTTCGTATTCTTGACCCGAAGCAAAAGATTCTTCTCGTTCATCTTCACAGGCTTCGTAGTCTTCTTCGTCTTCGTATTCACCATAGTGACCTGCTTCGTCCTCGTAAGAGCCATAGTCCCCGGTGTCATTATAACAATCATCACCTCCGTAGGAACCATAGTCTCCATCATCTCCACACGAATCATACCCTCCGTAGCTACCATCATCCGAAGACATAGCTGCAACAAACAAGAGCAAAGGACCTCACAAGTTCACTCCCTCACGTGTATCACTCGAGTAATGTTCGCTCAATTTTCTTTCCACTCGTGTTTACACTCAAGGTCGTTGGCTTTTGTGACCTCACTCTATTGTTCTCACCACTTAGCCTTTTTCCACTCAAGTTGGCCTTGCCTCCTTGTTAGGAAACCGAAGTGAAAAATCACAACTAGTACTTTCCAAGCTTAGGTTCGGAAGGAGTTTATATGACTCGATGGAACGGTAGCCATTTAACTGCGCACGGGGAGTCAAAGGAATTTTCTACGAATTTGGACTTCGGTCACCCCACGCACGAGTTCCTATAAGCTCAGATTCGATAGTACGACCTCGAGTAGAAAGAATTACTCCAGAGATCCACTATCGAGAATATTCGGACACAAGAAAAGTGAAATCCTAAGAGAATCTACCTCCTCCTCGGTTCCGCTTCGGAATTTTCCGAACACGTGACCTCGGTACAAGTGTTTCCTCCTCGGTTCAGATAGGGTTTAACCTTATCCACTTTTCCCTTTTCTAGCCGACAACTTTTCACCGGGGGTTTTAGATTTTGACAATCTACCCCTTCTTCTTCAATGGAACAGTGAACTTTTACTCCGGTGTACGGACAATATCAAGATTCGTTCACAGTCCACTAACAACAGATTAAGCTCAAGATTTGGGTCGTCTCCGGTTTTTACAACGTCGGAAATCACTCCAGTTCCAAGCGAAGCTAAGAACACAGCTCACGTCGTCCGTACACTGTCAACAATGTCATCAAGCTTCCGGCGTACGGACAGTGTCTATAGCAGTGGAACTTCGATTTTAAGCACAAAAATCGACCCAAATACCTCAACAATCTCAAGTTTTCAAACACCAAACACAACTGGGGTTCGATTTTCAACTTCACCACGTCAAGAAAAGTCCAAAAATTGAAGGAAAAACCCTAGTTACAAACGATGTACGTCGGGTATCCAAATTGATCTTAAGACAGTGGTGAATCCAAATATATGACTGTTTAATCCAACAATCAATCAGTCAACACAAATTTTTGAATTTTCTTCTTTTTACTTTTTTTTTTGTAAAATAAGAACACCAACAGAAAGTAAAGATAGATTGAACAAGGAACGTGGAGTCGTAAGAACGAATTCCAATCCTTGCTCTGATACCAAACTGATGCAAGCTAAATCCGAAGAAAAGCTAGCGATCGGAAACAGCAAGAACTCGACGCGGAAGTAAAGATGCGGAAGCAGTAAAATAACCAAGATAACAAGAAATCGGGGAAGGGGGAGAACAGAAATAGAAGAAAGAACGGATAATCACAGTCAAAACATCGATTGATTATCCAAGGGAGAAAATGAAACTTGAACCTAACAAGGATTCATACTAGTGATGAAATCCATTTCGGTTGCAAGCCTAAGAAGGCATAAACGAAGCCTCGGGCTTCAAACAAGAATGGCTCGGCCAATTCTATCTCTATTCTCTAAATTCAATATCAACTAAAACTATCTCCTAATGAGCTATGCTAGGAGTTTATATAGACAATTAAAAAGGGCAAAATAGTAAAGTGGTCACAGGCGACCAATGAGATAAAGCCACGCAGGGCTGGAGTAGCTTATGTGTTCGGCAGCTCAGCTCGAACACGTTGTCTTCGGACGCTTGTTTGCCTCGGTCACGTTTGGAATCGAACACCCTTGCCTCGGGCACACTTGTAGCCCTTTGGTCGATTCTCTATTCGGCGTCGCTCTTCCTCGGTTCGGTTGCTTTCAGCTTCGGGCTCAAACTTGATCGTTAGTTGTGCTCGATCTCACAGCTCCCCGAAGTCAGTGTCAGCACCGGTCACTTGTTGTCTGCTCGGTGGATTTCCAAAGTTGTTGCTCGTCGAGGCAGTCTTCGGCATCTTCCATTTCGGCCACACTTTGATCGTGGGCGCCATGTGACTCCTCGGTGGACTTGCTTGATGAATCGAACAGGTGAGCCTGATTCGTATTGTATCAGAAGCGGCTAAGGCAAAGCAGCCCATGGGAACTAAGCCCGAAGCCGTAGACCATGCTAATTCACCAGCCCTAACAGGTAATGTTTGTGCTATGATGCAGCCAGGTGAGTATTTACGAGGTAATGATAATTCTAAATTGTTAATTTGCCTTGTACATAAGGGTGTTTATTTGAGTTCTAATGATGATGTTCCTACTACTGTTCACCCCTTGCCGAGTGTTGTTGATGATGTCTTGTAGGAATATGTGGACATGTTTCCCGAGGAGATGCCGAGTGGGCTGCCTCCATTAAGGGGGATAGAACACCAGATCGACTTCGTCCCGGGGTCACAAATTCCTAACAAACCAGCCTACCGGAGTAATCCGGAAGATACCAAGGAGCTGCAGCGTTAAGTGGATGAGCTGCTAACTAAGGGGCTGGTTCGTGAGAGTTTGAGCCCTTGTGCCGTGCCCGTGATCCTTGTTCCAAAGAAAGACGGCACTTGGAGGATGTGCGTTGATTGCCGGGCAGTCAATAAGATAACGGTAAAGTATCGTCATCCCATCCCTAGATTAGATGACATGCTAGATGAGTTAAGTGGTTCAAGTGTATTCTCTAAAATTGATCTTAGGTCCGGCTACCACCAAATCCGTATGAAACCGGGTGACGAGTGAAAAACTGCATTCAAGACCAAGTTTGGTCTATATGAATGGTTGGTGATGCCCTTTGGCCTCTCCAATGCACCTAGTACATTTATGAGACTAATGAATCATGTACTTAAGCCGTTCATTAATAAATTTGTGGTCGTTTACTTTGATGATATTCTGATCTATAGCAAAAGTGTAGATGACCATGTTGATCACTTAAGGCAAGTACTTAGTGTGTTGAGGGGTGAAAAGCTCTATGCTAATTATAAGAAGTGTGCCTTTTGTGTGGAGAAGGTTGTTTTTCTGGGATTCGTAGTTAGTGCTAATGGTGTTGAAGTAGATGAATCTAAAGTTGAGGCTATTAGAGATTGGCCTACTCCTACTACTGTTTCGCATGTTAGGAGTTTCCATGGCTTGGCTAGTTTTTATAGGCGATTTGTGAGAGATTTTAGCACCATAGCAGCTCCACTCACTGAATTAGTAAAGAAAGATCAACCATTTATGTGGAGGGAGCTTCAAGAGAAGGCTTTCCAAGAGTTGAAGCATAGGCTTAGTTCTGCCCCATTGTTACAATTACCTGACTTTAGCAAGGCATTTGAGATTGAGTGTGATGCCTCGGGGGTTGGGATAGGTGGTGTCCTAATGCAAGATGGGAAGCCTATTGCTTACTTTAGTGAGAAGTTGAAGGGGGCTGCCTTGAATTACTCCATGATGCAGGGAAAATCGTGCCAAGACACTTTCCAACACTTTCCGACATGTGCCAAGCTTGGAAGATACAATGGACTTGAAGTCAAGGGCTTTGGAAGTGTTCTGGATGGTCTCAGCATTACGCTCCACGCCTAAGGAGGAGGAAGAAGGCCCAGCACAGCCAGGCGCCCCGCCTAGACCCAGGCGCCCCGCCTAGGAAGCTCACTGCCTAAAGAAGGGAATTGTGCCCAGGCGTCCCGCCTGCCTAGGGGCCCCAGCCCAAGCGCCCCGCCTAGCTTCAGCATGTTCCAGGCGCCCCTCCCAGCCCCAGGCGCCCCTCCTAGCTGCTGAACTTATGTTTCTTTTACTGTTTTGCCCTACGTGGCTTATTTGATGAACCTTATTAGTAAGGGTATTTAAGTCATTGTGTAAGCTTGGGAAACACTATAAATAGCCAAGCCTAGCTTATTTTACACTTAGTTTATGTTGAATGATGAATTGAATATTGTAAAGAGTGGATTCTCTTTGGGTTTATGAAAACCAACCTTAGTTGGGACTTGTTACTTCTAGTGGATTCTAGTTGCCTAACAACCCCGCCCCGATCATTCTATTTGCGAGTCCCAAGTGTGGCTCGAGGGTAGTTGCATAGCGTAGGTGTTCTTGTCCTTCTCCCGGGGTGTAACGGAACAAGTTCTCCGTTGCTACTTGGGATTAGAGATCGAGTTACGTCTCGTTCTTTATCCTTTTATCTTTTCCGCGTTTTCCCTACATCATTTGGTATCAGAGCAAGGCTCGGGTTTTGTTTCTACAAACCCCCGACCCTTGGTTCTTCGTGCCTAGTATCCTCTTTTAGTTTTTTTGTTGTTGAAGTTATTAGAAAGGAGAAAATTACAAAAAAAAAAAAATTGAAAAATACAAAAATTTGGTGTAACTTGTTGATTTGGATGATTTGTGATACGGGTGTTATGGATTCTTGATCGTGATTGATTTCCCGTTACTTGGGTACCAAAATTGTTGGAATTGGTGAAGTTTGAAAAATTGAAACCCCAAAACCCCTTAAACCCTTGAAGAACTTGTTCTTGATGAATTTTGGCTTGATTCTTGGGTTGGGTGGATGTTTGATTGGAAACTTGTTATTGGGGATTGATCTTCATTGAAAAACAAACAATTCGGTACCAATTTTGTGGGATTTGAACATGTATAACACCTACTTTGATGAATCACAATCCTTGTTGAAACCCTTTTGTTAAACCCTTGTGTTCTTGAGTTCTTGAGATTGAACCTTGATTTGATTGATTGTTTGATTGAAAATTTGATTGGGTTTTGTTAAGGAAGAACAAAAACAACTTTGGGTATCATTGGATTGTGAAAACATCGGATTTGGAGGTTGAAAATCGACTTGAAACGAGTTTGGAACGAATTGGGAAAGGCTTCAGGCCAGGCGCCCCGCCTAAGCCAAGCGCCCCGCCTGACTAGGCTACTGCCTAAGACCTCAGGCGCCCCGCCTAAATCCCAGGCGCCCCGCCTGATTGCCTGCACAGTCTTGGGCGCCCCTCCTGAGTTCAGGCGCCCCTCCTGAGTGCTGAAGTTGTAGTTTGGGGTAGATTCTTCTAGGATTTCTTGTTTTGTTGATTGCATTGCTTCTGGTTAGTGCTATTAGAGTATAATCCTACTCGATTAGTACTAATCACTTTGAGCTATTAGGATCATCGTGCCTAGAAAGGAGACTAGAATTCAAAGAAGATCCGTAGTATCTTTTGGTTCAAGTCCTCACTTCAAATTGCTTAGCGTTCATCGAGTCATATCAACTCCACTCGCCCCGGAGTACAATTGGCTTGTGAATAGTTGGTTGAATTGAGGATTGATAGTCAACTCCTTGAAGCTTTGGTAACAAGTCCGAGTGAAATATCCACCACCACCCCCAAAAGAGTGATCCGAGTGAACTCAAGTGAGGTCTTTTACTAATGTTTGTTGCTTCTTTGTAGGTACAATGGCAAACGAGGGAGATGATCCCATGAAGCATTTCATGGCCACCGTTATGGCTAAATTGGAGGATATCTCATTGAGACTTGAAACCGTCGAGAGGAATCAAGTTGAGACCGGTGAGAGGAGGACCCCGAGTGTCCAAATTGAATTCGGAGAGGGCACGAGTCATAGCACTCCTATGACTCCCGGACACTTTGTTGAGCTAAACAAGAGGTATGAACAAAGCAAAGTTGAAGCTCTACGAGAGCGTGGGTTGGGCAATCCCCAACAAGAGAGCAATCCTCTCAACTTGGGCAATCCCCAAGGAAGTGCTCCACTTCGAAGACCCGTTAGGTTTGTCCCACCTCTTGAGCAAGTTGTTGAGGCTCAAGAAGAGGAGGAAGCCGAGTATGGTGATGAAGCCTATGGGTATGATGCTCATTATCAACC
Organism: Petunia secreta; assembly: GCA_029990175.1. Classification (NCBI taxonomy): domain Eukaryota; kingdom Viridiplantae; phylum Streptophyta; class Magnoliopsida; order Solanales; family Solanaceae; genus Petunia; species Petunia secreta. Next base: position 186,403 of record JARKIP010000241.1, on the reverse strand, counting down.
TAGGAGGCAAATGAATTGGGGTCGAAATGTGGATCGGGGTAGAGGCCGAGGTCGAGGGCCACCCATGAGATTTGATGGAAGGAATGCTAGGAGAGAATATATTGCTCATGATGACCATTATGGAGGTCAACCGGAGCCTAACTATGGGGTGCGTGACAACAACAACAATCTCAATAGTGTGAAGCTTAATCTTCCATCCTTTAAGGGAACTTGTGATCCGGAGGCGTACATGGAATGGGTTCTACTCATAGAGAGAGTGTTTGCCTCTAATGAGATGACCAATGAGAAGAAAGGTACTTATGCTATTTCATCTTTTTGAGTCTTACGCTTCTACATGGTGGGAGTCCATAAAGAGGACGAGAAGGAGAGCGGGTGTGCATGTGAATGTGACATGGAATGAATTGAAGGCCCTCATGAATACCAAGTATGTGACTCCTAGATATCGACAAGAGCAACTCAAGAAGCTCTATGATCTAAAGCAAGGTGTCAAGACGGTTCATGAGTACTATGATGAGTTTGAGAAGATCCGAATGGCCTTAGATATGGAGACCGAGGATGAAGAGCAAGCCATGATCCGTTTCAAGAATGGCTTGAGCTATGGTATAGCTTCTCAATTGAGGTTGCATTCTTATCCTTCACTTCAAGATCTATTGGAAGCCGCTATTGAAGCCGAGCAATGGCTTAAGGGAGAAAAGTCCACCCGGTACAAGAGTAGCACTCCTACTCCCGTGAACCAACCGAAAGAGTGGAAGACTCCAAATGCAAGCTTTCCAAGTGCCAATGCTAGCAAAGAAGTGAAGAAGCCATATGAGAAGACTACTCCACCTTTGGAAGGTACTTCTAAAACTCGTTTGAGTAATCCTATTTCCACTTCTACTCAATGTTATAAGTGCAAGGGCTATGGGCATATTGCTAAAGAATGCTCCACAAAACGAACCATGGTTGTGGTTGGCAATTTAGTGTATGAACAAGAAAGTGAGTCCGAAAATGGAGAAGTAGAGGGGGATGAGGAAGTTGATTGTGAGGAGGCCGTAGGAGAGGATGATGGCCCTCAAATGTTCTTGGTGGTTAGGAGAAGCTTGAGTACCATTGTTATGGAAGAGGAGGTGGAAAATGATCAAAGGGAAAACCTCTTTGTTATTTCCCACGAATACACCACTTTACTGTTTTAAGGACCAGTTCCTTAAAATGTGTTCCTTTACTCTACGATGTGCGGAATAAAAACTGTAAGTAATTGAACACCAGATTTTAGCGTGGAAAAACCCCTAGACACGGGATCAAAAAACCACGACCTACTTCTCAAGTAGGATTTCAACTTCACTATGTAAAAAGACCCACTTGGTTACAAGACTCACTCTTACTAACCTAGGACTAACTCTAATCCTTTAGTGATCTTTCTCACGATCAGTGAAGTTGTGTCAAGTCCACGACTTGAACTACACAGTTTACAACTCGATTTTTGCTTACTACAATTGAACTAAGACTTGAACTTTTACAAGACTCAATCTAAGGAACAGGTTCTTACTTAGTTCTACTGTAGCTAATGATTACACAAATAAGCTAATAATTCTTCTCAGCTTTTGCTCGATGCTCTCTCTATTTGTGTACAACTTCTATGGCTGATAGTCTTCTCGTTTTATAGTTTCCAGCAGCCAAGAAGTCCCAATGAATTAGAATTCCAAAGCTCCCTTGACTTTGAATCCTAATTGGATTCTACCTTCTTGAATCCGAATCCTTTATCCTTTAGGATTATGCAATCTTTTCGTATCTGATTAGGCCTGCATAATTATCAAGATACACGTCAATATTAGGATAAATAATAATAACTCAATTAAATGATTTTGCATGAATTATCTATTCTGCTTCAGTAATTCAAAGGAACGGGTCCTTTGAATCCGTTCCTCAGTCATCAGTCAAAACTCCAAGCTTTCCAAGCTAACAATTTCCCCCTTTTTGATGATGACAAATTCATACTCATAGCTTCATCTCCTTAATGTCCTGAAGTACAACTTAAGCTCAAAAAGACAATCAATCAGTGGAGAATTAATTCATCATTAAGGAACAAATTTTTATTAGGTATAAAATCATGCAAAATCAGCCTTACTCTTCCCCCTTTTGGCATCATTGAAAAGGTTGCATATCAAAATATAACTCAAGTGTTAGATTTAATCAGCACATAGCCATTGAGGCAACTCAAAGTACAAACATAAATTAAATAAAGCAACTGCAAAACAATGATATTAGCCATCGAAGACAATTCATATAACCAAATATTAAAATCAGGGGATACAGCAAGTACTACAAAATTATCCAACTACTAAAGAAGAAAATAAAGGCTAAGGCACTAGGCTAGGCTAGATCCCACTAGACAAAAGATGGCTAAAGGCTAGGGCTAAGGTGGTCAGGATGTGGAAGGACCAGTTCCCTGAGACTTGTGAAGGAGATCAAACATCTGCTTGAGCATTCCCTCATTGGTCTCTTTTGCTTTTGAGGCCTCAGCCTTCCAGTAATTCCTCTCTTCTTCCAACCTTGCAATCTCAGCAGCCTGCATAGCAACTTGTTGCCTAAGTGCCCTTACTTTGTTGTTCAGAGGCTGCCTCCCAACACCAGCCTGTGGAGGATCAGCCTGAACCGGCAAGTCACAGTTTATCAAGGTAGCACACCCAAATTTCTCCTTCTTTGTAGCTTTCACAACCCCTTCCAAGGGAACCTTCAACTTGGCAAAAATATCAGTCAGAATGAAACCGAACGGCAGGGAGTGTTTTCTCTTCCCAGCAATCACCCTTTTTATCAGGTGGATCATAAAGCTGGGCCAATTGATCTGCTTTTCAGTGTCCAACAGTTCCATAAGGACCAGGTCCATGAAACTGGCAACTCCTCTTTTCTCCTGCCTTGGCATCACAACTTTGTTCACAAATTCAAATAAAACCTGATGCTGTGGATGCATCTCACTCTTTTGCACTGCCCTGGGTTTTTCTTCACCATCATTCTCAGCAAACTTCCTAGTGATCTCCAGATCAGTAGGCAAGTTTGTCAAGTCAGGCCAAACAGTCTTGACATAACTAGCATACCCAGAGGCAGGGATCCCCAGCAACTCACCAAGTTCCCTTGTATCAAAAATGATGACATTGTCATTAACAGATGTAGTGATTTGATCACCTCGGATAGAACAATTCTTATAGAATTCCTGCACCATTCCCTTTGCACACCTACCAGAGATCTTAAGGACCATGTCCCTCCAACCCTGAGCATGTAGCTTTTGCAGCAACCAAACCATTCCTTCTTCTTGAACATCAGTCATAACCCTTCCTTTCAACACCTTTCTAGTCAGCATGTCATCATGAACACAGTGCACAGTCTCACTTTCTTCAGCATCACTATCACTCTCAGCCTCAGCAACTAACTCATCACTGTCACTGGCAGAGTCTTCAGAAACCACCACTCTTTTAGAGGACCTGGTCCTCTTAGCAATTTTCTCAGCAGCTTTAACGGAGCTTCTTGTCACCCTTCTCTCAGGAACCTTTCTTTTCTTTGACTGAGGCACCACCTCCTCAGCCTCTACCATCTCATCATCCTCAGAAAAATCAGCCAAATCAAAATCATCACTATCATCCACCTTTTCTTCCTCAACTACCTGTTTTCCTTTCCCTTTTCTGCTCTTTTCCAAAGCAGCAGCCAGTTGTTCATCAGCAGCTTTAACAGCACTTCTTGTCCTCCTACCCCCAGACGCAGGGGTTGAGGCAGAAGGAACAGGTCCTTTTGCCTTAGAGGAACTACCAACTTTCTTCTTATTTCCGGGCTTATAACTATCACTTATCTTCTTCAATTTAGCAGCAATTTCAACAGTCTCATGATCATTAATGGGTCCCTTTCTAGCCAATTTTCTTTTCAGGCTCCTAATATTTATCAAATCCACCAATGGCCTATCACTGTCACTCATAGCCTCTTCAACATCTATAACATCTTCCATGGGTGCTCTAAAAGCAACCTCTGGAGACCCTGACCCCCCATGCACAGGTGCTTCCAAACTCCTAATGAGTTCCCCCTCAAGAGCAGCCTCAGAGCCCTCTCCCTCTTCTTCCTCATCAATAACAACATTCAAAGGGTGAGTGTAGTTTACCTTAAACTGATACAACACCATAGCATGAGAGAGATCCTCAACCTGCTCAGCAATGGATTCAGCCGTGGGAACTGATCCTTCCCCCTGAATCTCAGGTTCAGGTATTTCTGGGATTTGTTCAGGAACTTCAGGGTTTGGGTCGATGATTTCCATGGGTGAAGGAGGGTTGAGATTTTGTGGTTGTTCAACAGTGGGTGCAGATGGAGAATTATCAGAAGAAAGAGACATGTTTGCAATTCTAATCAAAAGATAATTGACAATTCTTTCTGAAATTTTGCTAATTCAATTGATGAACAAGGTAAAAGAATAATGTAGGAGAAGAAGAGTATTTATAGAGTGAATTAAGTAGTGCAATTAGAGTAGGAGACGATCAGCTTACCTCAGCACAACATGCAACGGCTAAGGACTCTTGGGAGTCTCCCGGAGAAAAAGAGCCGTTAGGCTGTATGACACCTTTTCAGAATGGGAACTGTTCCTCCGATGGGACTCTTTTGCAGTTTGGATATGGGTAGGAAACTTAGTGGGATTTTATCCTAAACACAAGTTACCTATAGCCTTTATACTCCTAAATTAATTGAATAATTACGAGTACATACCTGTTTTTAACACCACAATTCAGTGTCCTTCCAATTTGCAATTTTTGATCATCTGAAATTCTAAGAGCATAAGGGTAACATCATTCAATTTTAGCAACTCTAAATAATATATGTAGCATGAGAGTATACATTTAAGTATAGAGACTGGACTGAATAATTCATAATGACTTGAATAAAATTCATTTTAAGAGCAATTTTCTAGCCAATTATGAAGCAAAGCATTGAAGATTTTATGTGAATTTAATCATCCCTAATTCCAATCTATTTCTTTCAAAATCATCTCTACCTAGAGCTTTTGTAAAAATGTCAGCTATTTGTTTTTCAGTTGGGCAAAATGCTATGGTGATCAAACCTTTTTCATAATTGTCTCTTAGGAAATGATGTCTTATGTCAATGTGTTTAGTTCTTTTGTGATGCACTGGATTTTTCGTCATATTAATAGCACTAGTGTTATCACAATAGATAGGAACAGTTCCTACATCAACACCAAAATCCTGTAATTGTTGTTTGATCCATAACAACTGTGAACAACATGAAGCAGCTGCCACATATTCAGCCTCAGCAGTGGAAAGTGCCACTGAATTTTGTTTCTTGGTTCCCCAAGAAACCACCAAGAAAATGTGCCATACCTGAGGTTCTTTTTCTATCGACAAGGAAACCTGCATAATCAGCATCAGTATATCCAACAAGATTAAAATTACCACCTTTTGGATACCAAAGTCCCAAGGGACCTGTTCCTTTCAGATACCTCAATATTCTTTTAACAGCTTTCAAATGAGATTCCTTAGGATCTGATTGGAATCTAGCACACAAACCAACACTGAACACTATATCAGGTCTACTAGCAGTTAGATAAAGTAAGGAAACTATCATGCCCCTATACAATTTTTGATCAACTGATATTCCATGTTCATCAAGATCCAATTTTGTGGCAGTAGCAATAGGTGTGTCAATTCCCTTAGCATTGTCCATATCAAATCTTTTAAGTAATTCCTTAACATACTTTTGTTGATGGATCATAGTTCCATTTGAGGTTTGCTTAATTTGTAAACCCAAAAAGAAGTTGAGTTCACCCATCATGCTCATCTCAAATTCACTCCCCATCAAGTTTGCAAATTCTTTACTTAAGTTTTCACAAGTAGCACCAAAAATTATGTCATCTACATAAATTTGAACAATTAAGAGATCCTTACCTTTTTCTTTTAAGAATAAAGTACTATCAATTTTACCTCTCTTGTATCCATGCTGGAGTAGAAATTTTGATAGCCTTTCATACCATGCTCTTGGTGCTTGCTTGAGCCCATACAAGGCCTTGTCCAACTTGTAAACATGTTCAGGGAACTGTTCACTTTCAAAACCTGGAGGTTGCTTGACATACACTTCTTCTTTCAAGTATCCATTCAGAAATGCACTCTTAACATCCATTTGATGTAGAGTAAAATCCATGTATGTAGCAAAGGCTATAAGAAGTCTTATTGCTTCCAATCTTGCAACTGGAGCAAAAGTCTCATCATAGTCAATGCCTTCCTCTTGACTATATCCCTGAACAACCAGTCTGGCCTTGTTCCTTGTTACCATGCCATCCTCATCAAGTTTGTTTCTGAAAACCCATTTTGTTCCAATTATGGACCTGTTCCTTGGCTTGGGTTCCAGATGCCAAACTTGACTTCTTTGAAATTGATTCAGTTCTTCCTGCATAGCATTTATCCAGTCTGCATCCTTCAGTGCTTCTTTCACATTTTTGGGTTCAACAAGAGATAAGAAAGCACTAAAGGCACACAGATTGTGATTTTTGACTGCTGATCTAGTTTGAATTCCTGCATTCTTGTCTGAAATTATTTGATCCACAGGATGTGACCCTTGATACTTGTAAGGCTTGGGTGTCAATCCATTGTCAGAAGTCCTCTGCTGAGGAACAGTTCCTGATCTAGTAGCACTACCAGTTTGTGAGGTGGAACCAGCATTTGTTCCCCCTGTATCTGTGCCACTGTTCTCAGTTCTGTTCTGAGGAACAGTTCCTTGCAGTTCAGTTCTCATATCCAGCCCTTGCATTTGTGAATCAAGTTCATAGGCTTTCAGCAGTCCAATTTCTTCATCCTCCAGTACCTGTTCTTGAGTGAGACTGTCAGTTTCATCAAATTTCACATGCATGCTTTCTTCAATTTTCAAAGTTTTCTTGTTAAACACCCTATATGACTTACTATTTGAAGAATAACCAACAAAGATTCCTTCATCACTTCTAGGCTCAAATTTTCCTAAGGCATCTTTCCCATTGTTGTGTATAAAACACTTGCAACCAAAAGCCTTAAGATGAGAGATGTTTGGTTTTCTTCCTTTAAGCAACTCATATGGGGTCTTTTCTATTAAAGGCCTAGTCATACATCTATTTATTATGTAGCATGCAGTATTAATAGCCTCAGCCCAAAAGTTTTGTGGAAGATTTCCAGATATTAACATAGTTCTTGCCATTTCTTCTAGAGTCCTATTTTTCCTTTCCACTACACCATTTTGTTGTGGAGTTCTAGGTGAAGAGAAATTGTGATTAATGCCATTTTCATTGCAAAAATTGAAAAACATATGATTTTCAAATTCAGTTCCATGATCTGACCTAATGGCAACAATAGGACTGTCTAGAGTTCTTTCAGCTTTCTTAGCAAAGATTGAAAATGCATTAAATGCTTCTTCTTTAGATGCAAGAAATATAGTCCATGTAAATCTAGAGTAATCATCCACCAATACCATAACATACTTCTTACCTCCACGACTCATTGTTCTCATTGGACCACATAAATCCATATGGACCAGTTCCAAAGGCTTAGTGGTACTTACCTGTTTCTTCGGTTTGAAGGAGGATTTTGCCTGCTTCCCCCTGGCACAAGCTTCACATACCTTTTCATCATTAAACCTGATGTTAGGCAGACCTATCACCAAGTCCTTTGACACAAGTTTGTTCAATTGTGAAAGACTAGCATGTCCTAGTCTTTTGTGCCATAGGAGGGAGTCATTTTGCACCACACTTAAGCAGCTCAAGCTTCCATCAGATAGTGTCAGCAAGTCTACTTTGTATATGTTTCCATGTCTGTTTCCCTGCAAAATAACCTCTCCAGAATTTTGATTAGTCACAGTGCATCCAGTAGATGAGAAATTAACATTATTACCTTTATCACATAATTGAGATATACTCAATAAGCAATGCTTCAGTCCATCTACTAGAAATACATTATCTATGCAGTGTGAGTCAGACTTACCTACCTTTCCAATTCCAATAATTTCCCCTTTCTTACCATTACCGAAGGAAACACTTCCTCCTTGGAAGGCTGAGAGTGAAAGAAACAGTTCCTTATGCCCTGTCATGTGTCTTGAGCAACCACTGTCCATGTACCATTTGTGGTTTGTCTCCTTCACTCTAGCCTGCAAAAGAAAACTAGGGGTTAATTTTAAGAACCCAAACTAGTTTGGGTTCCTTTCCTTTTGAAAAAGGATGAATCAGATCTCTTTTAGCCCAAAATGGTAAAGGTTTCTTTGTGTGAACATCTCTCCTTTTTACAGAATGTTGAACAGGTTTGTAGAACCTATTCTTCTGTTTCACAGGATTTCGAACAGGTTTATAGGACCTGTTCCTCTGGGCAGCCATTTTTAAAGATTGACAATTTTCTTTCCGGTGACCAGTGTTCCCACAGTGAGTACATAGCCAGTTTTCAGGAAATGATAAGTACTTACTCTTTGGATCCCATTTGGATGAACTTTGTGCCTTCATGAATCCAATACCTTTCCTGTTACTGCTATGATTTTCTTGCAACCATTCTAGTGCTTCAGAAGACTTGTTCCATCTACAGTTTTTCTTAATTCCATTTTTGTTTTAACCAGGTCTTCTTCTAAAGATCTTATCTTTTCATCTTTTTTACACAATTCATCAACTGTGTTTTTCAGTTTCTCTTCAGCAATAATCTGATGAGAATTAGCAATACCTTTACCTTTTACAACTGTTTTAACATTTTCTAATTCCTGAGCAGTTGTTTCAAGTGTGAGGACCTGTTCCTCAAGCATGCTAATCTTCCTTTCCAGAAAATCATTTTTAATTATTTCCTCTTTGCATTCTATTTCTAAACAGTCAACTTTATCATGCAGTTGGTGATTATCATCCCTCAGAGTTTTAAATTCATTTAGCACAATATGGAATACTTTAACCAACTTTTCTCTAGACATTCTTTTTACATCTTCTTTAAGTTTAGAAACAAATACCTCAGGATCCTCTTCATTTTTTGAATCTCCAAGTGCCATTAGAGCAAGATCCTCATCCAGATCATCATCAGTTATTTCATCTTCACTGTCTTGCCATCCTGCAACCGGCGCTTTGGGATTTCCACTTTTTCTATGGACCTGTTCCCTAGCCTTCTTCCTTTCATCAATGAATTTCTTCCTCCATTCTCCTTCCATGATTGGACATTTGCTGATGTAGTGCTCCGAGCTTCCACATTTGTGGCATTCTCCAGCCTGTTTCATGTTAGTAGACCTACCCTGTCCACTAATTTCCCTTTTCTTATTCAAATATTTCTGAACACTTTTAGCGATAAGGACCAGTTCCTTATTATCAATGATTTTATCACCAGCAGTTAAGGCTAGGTTAGGTTCAGTTTTAACTGGTGCTCCTATGTTTTTAACCTTTTTCCTTAGTTCGTAAGTCTTTAGATTTCCTATGAGCTCATCTAAGGATAATGTGGTTAAATCTTTACTTTCAATGATAGCACATGCTTTGATCTCCCAAGAATCTGGAAGAACCCTAGTTAAAATCTTTTCTACCCTATCTTCCACAGTTAAAACCCTTCCCAAAGAGATAAGTTCAGAGGCGATGGCATTGAATCTAGTATACATTTCAGAGATTGATTCTTCTTCTTTCATTTTAAAGCTTTCATATTCAGCATAAAGAAGTGTACCTCTGGACCTTTTTACCTGACTTGTTCCTTCGTGTGCAACTTGTAGAGCATCCCAAATCTCCTTAGCAGTGGCATACCCTCTGATCCTTGTGCATTCGTCAGGACTAAGTCCACCAACCAGCCACTTCCTTGCCTTAGCATTCTTTTCCCATTGCTTTATATCTTCGGCATTGCACTCCTTCCTGGTTTTGGGAACATCCTTCCCATCAGCATCCTTCTTCATTGGGATCATGGGACCTTCAGTAACTATGTCCCACAGTTCGTAATCCTCTGCCTGAAGGTGATCACGCATCCTCTCTTTCCACCATGAATAATATTTTCCATTGAAGTAAGGTGCTCTAACCATTGACTGACCCTCACTGTTCTCACGTGATGTACTCATCTAATCCTAGGTGTTAGCCTTTTCAAGGATAACCTGCTCTGATACCAATTGTTATTTCCCACGAATACACCACTTTACTGTTTTAAGGACCAGTTCCTTAAAATGTGTTCCTTTACTCTACGATGTGCGGAATAAAAACTGTAAGTAATTGAACACCAGATTTTAGCGTGGAAAAACCCCTAGACACGGGATCAAAAAACCACGACCTACTTCTCAAGTAGGATTTCAACTTCACTATGTAAAAAGACCCACTTGGTTACAAGACTCACTCTTACTAACCTAGGACTAACTCTAATCCTTTAGTGATCTTTCTCACGATCAGTGAAGTTGTGTCAAGTCCACGACTTGAACTACACAGTTTACAACTCGATTTTTGCTTACTACAATTGAACTAAGACTTGAACTTTTACAAGACTCAATCTAAGGAACAGGTTCTTACTTAGTTCTACTGTAGCTAATGATTACACAAATAAGCTAATAATTCTTCTCAGCTTTTGCTCGATGCTCTCTCTATTTGTGTACAACTTCTATGGCTGATAGTCTTCTCGTTTTATAGTTTCCAGCAGCCAAGAAGTCCCAATGAATTAGAATTCCAAAGCTCCCTTGACTTTGAATCCTAATTGGATTCTACCTTCTTGAATCCGAATCCTTTATCCTTTAGGATTATGCAATCTTTTCGTATCTGATTAGGCCTGCATAATTATCAAGATACACGTCAATATTAGGATAAATAATAATAACTCAATTAAATGATTTTGCATGAATTATCTATCCTGCTTCAGTAATTCAAAGGAACGGGTCCTTTGAATCCGTTCCTCAGTCATCAGTCAAAACTCCAAGCTTTCCAAGCTAACACTCTTTCATGCTAGGTGCCGAGTAATGGGCCAAGTATGTTCAATGGTTGTTGATTCGGGGAGTTGTACCAACATAGTGAGCCAAACCTTGATTTCCCAATTGATGTTACCCACTCTAAAGCATCCAAAACCATATCGTTTACAATGGCTTAGCGAGTGTGGTGAACTAAAGGTGGTGAAACAAGCGTTGATTGAGTTTAGCATTGGGAGCTATAAGGATAAGATCATGTTTGACGTTGTCCCGATGCAAGCATGCCATTTATTGTTTGGGAGACCATGGCAACATGATAGGTGTGTAGTGCATGATGGCCGGACCAACTCCTATACGGTCAAGCAAGATGGGAGAAAGTATGTGCTTAGACCTTTGACTCCAAGGCAAGTAAGGGAAGACTACAAACGGATGAAGGAGTTGAGGGAAGAGGCTAAAGCAAAGTCACCCATTGTACTTGAACCCGAGGCAAACAATCTTATTGTTTTGCCAATGCATGATGAAAATGAGAGTCACTCCACTTCAAATGAGAGAGAAAAGATAGAGAGAAGTGAGGGAGTGACCGGTGACAATCCAAGAGAGGAAAAAGGAGAGGATTTGAGGAGTGATGTGAGGGGATTGTCACCACAAATTACACTTGACCATGAGGTAAAATTGAGAGAGATGAGAGGTGAGGAAGGAAAAATTGAGAGTGAGAGCACCCATTTTTCTAACCCTTCTTTATCTTCTACTTTTTCTTGTGAAAGTTCTTGTGTAGGTACATTTGGAGACAAGTCATTGGAGCCTCGATGTGAGCTTCATGATGGAGGAGTTGCATATGACACTTCAAACCTTGTGAGTGATCAAGGAAGTACTACAAATGTAAGTGTTGCTTCACCTTTTCATGAACCCACTAGCTACTTGTCTTGTAATGACTCGACACAAGTCGGAGCTTGTGATGCATCTAGTGAATATGCCACTAGTGAAGAGTCTAGTTGTCAACTTGTGTGTGCTTGTGAAACACTAGTTGGAAGGGAAGCTATGCCACATCATGATGTGAGCTCATTGTTCATTGAACCCCTCCCTAGTGTAGATTTGATGGTTGACCATGAATGTGACCTTTGCTATGACACACCACCAACCTTTGACAAATGGGGAGATGAGATAGTTGATCATTCCCTTATTGATATGCTTCTATTTGGTGGGCCAATGTGTTGTGGTAAGGATGGTCTTGAACTTGAGGAGTCCAAATTGCACGAATTGGACAAGGTTGTCTATGATGACCCCTCAAGTGAACCTAGTCTTGATAACTTGTCTATGATTGATCATGATCGTGAGATGCATGTTTACACTAGTTTGAAGGCATTCTCATTAGTGGTAATGACTTGTATCGGACTAGGGTGAATAGCAAATTGGAACCCCCATGTTGTGAAGGAATTGATTCCTTAGGCAACCCATTGTTTGAGAATTTGGGTGAGGTAGATGGTTCTTTGAGTGACCCTACTATTGCTAGTCGGGGTTATGATGAAGAAGAATCCATCATCAATGCCTTCCTTGAGAGCTTGTCTTTTGAGAAGGGTTGCTTAGGTGATGCCATTGGAGGTGAAAAGGGATCCCTTGGTGTGAGTAAGTATGCTCTAAAGAAGGGGAGTGGAGTACTTGATGTCCCTAGGAGGTTGAGTTATTTGATTCACTCCACTCCACTTGTTAATCACACCTTGAGGATTGATTGGTGTGTTGATCTTGAGCTTAAGGTTCAAGGGGAATTTGATAGCTTGATCTTGCATTTTTCATATCCCCATGGCTTATTTGATCACTATTGTGTTAGGTGCATGATGATCTTTAACCAAGTACTTATTGTTCTCTTTGGAGACTTGATATTTGTGCTTCTCGTTGATGCTTGGTTATATCACAAGAGTGTGTTTTCCACACTTCTTGCACTAACCTACTTTCAAAGTAGGAATTCTTGTGTTTTTCTTGTCGTTGCTTGTAGGTTCTAAGCTCCATGTTAAGGCTAGGGAGATCTTGGAAGAGACCTATGTCAAGGTAACGATCAAGAGTTACAAGGGAGGAGAGCATTGGGCACCCCGAAGAGATGATGCCATGTACGTCAATGCATTGATTTCGAGGACGAAATCTCTTCAAGAAGGGGAGGATGATGCAGGGCAAATCGTGCCAAGACACTTTCCAACACTTTTCGACATGTGCCAAGCTTGGAAGATACAATGGACTTGAAGTCAAGGGCTTTGGAAGTGTTCCGGATGGTCTCAGCATTAGGCTCCACGCCTAAGGAGGAGTGATAAGAGCCAATTTACGCGGAAGCAAACTATACGATAATCAAGCGGAAGCAAGTAAAGGATAACAAGAAAACAAGAATGGGAAGGCAAGAAAATAGAAGAAAGAATCGAATTCAATTTACTAACGTTAATTGAATTCAAAAGGGAGAAGGGAAACTTGAACCTTACAATGGAATCTAACTAGATGTCGATCTCCATAGGTTCCAAGTTTCCCTTCTCCCTTTTGAATTCAATTAACGTTAGTAAATTGAATTCGATTCTTTCTTCTATTTTCTTGCCTTCCCATTCTTGTTTTCTTGTTATCCTTTACTTGCTTCCGCTTGATTATCGTATAGTTTGCTTCCGCGTAAATTGGCTCTTATCATTTGGTATCAGAGCACGGATAGGTTTTGTTCTTACAAACCCTCGATTGTGACTCTTTATCTTGATTTGTTGTTCTTGTTCTTGAAAAAATTGAAGAAAACAAAAAAAAAAATAGAAAAACTTGAAAATTGAACAAAAATTGTTGGAACTTGTTGGATTGGAACACCCATACATTTAAAATCATTGGGGTTTGTTCTATATCGTATTCCCGATCTTTTGGTACCAAAATTACAAGATTTGGTGGTGTATTTCAAAATTTGAAGAAATCAAATTCCCAAATTTTCAAAGAACCCTAGAATTTTGCTCAAGAATCAAAATCGATTCATTGTTGTTTGATTGGGGTTAAAACCTATTGGGGATTGTTTATAATCATCAAATACATCTTTGGGTATCATTAGAATCGAAAACAAGTCGAAAACGTTGGATTTTGAGTGCTAAACGAGCCAAAAACCCGTTTTCGGACCGTGCTGAGAGGCCCAGTAGGCGGACCGCCTACTCCTAAGAGGTGGACCGCCTCTTTTTATGTTGCTCTCTGTATTTTGAGTAGGCGGGGCGCCCACTTTACAGAGGCGGACCGCCCACTCCTGGGGAGGCTCCGTTTGGCTTCGTTTTGTGTGTTTTTGTGTTCCGTTTGCTTCCGTACCTCTTGGTTAGTATTTCTAGGGTAATTGGCCTACTTTATTAACACTAATCCTTTAGCGTATTAGGGTAATCGTGCGTAGAGGAGATTAGAAATCAAAGAAGATTCGTAGAACTTTCTTTGGCCTCAAGTGCGCACTTTAAATAACCGTCCGTCCATAGAGTCTCATTAACTCCATTCCGAACTTTAACTTGGACGTACTAGTTGTGATCACCTTGGTTCCCAAGTTGTGAAGGCCTCGCTCTTGAGTGTTCATAAATTGAGTGATACACGTGAGGGAGTGACTTTCGGGAGGTTTTGTGCTTTGGGATTGCAACAATGTCGGATGTTGATTGTGGAGACTATGGCTCTTGTGGGAATGATGCGAGTTGCTATGACTCGTATGGTGATGATGGAGACTATGGTTCCTACGAGGGTGATGATGGCCATTACTGTGATGATGGAAACCATGGTTCCTATGTTGATGAAGCGGTTCACTATGATGATCGTGAGATTGATGATGACTATGAGGCTCATGATGAACTTGTTGATCCTTATGCTTCTAGTCAAGAATCCGAGGATGGTGACGCTTCAAGGTATGATGATCCTACTTACTCTTCTTGTGATGAATTTGAACATGATGATAGTGACATAGAGAAAATTGGTGATGAGGTTGATTATGAGAATTGTTCAATTGCATCTTCTCTTGATGTTGCTTGTGGTGAACAAGAGAGTAGTAGAGGACCTTCCATTAGTATGGGAGGTGGTGGTGGTTGTTCCATGGGAAATGGGAGGTTTGCATCTTCTAGTTCCCATGTGAATGGTGGAAGGAGAAATGGTCTTGCTCTTACCGTTACGGGGGTGCGTTGCTCTAGTAGTGGTGGTAGGAGTGGTGCTATGGGCTATGGAGCCAAGGCGAGAGGCAATTATGGGTTCCATAGTGGTATATCTTCCCCGACTTTCAACAACACTTCTAATGTTGGAAGAGTGACGGGAAGTAGAGGGTGTTCTAGTGGTGTTGCCACTAGTGGAGGGATAAGGAGAACCCAACTTGGGGGTGATGGCTTTCTTGGACTTGATCCTATACAAGACATGTGTGAGTGTAGGTTCATTTTTGAGGTGAATGGTAGAGGAGGATGCTTGCTCAAGATTAGTGAAGCCTTTACTAATTTTGTTAACACCTCTTGGGTTAATAGACTAAAGATACCATGCTACAAATTGAAATATCCTTATGAATGTCAAGGTGTTTGGGTTACTAGTGAAGCTCGGGTACTCATATCTCATGGGAGTTACAAAGAATACGTTTGGTGTGATGTGTACCCCATGGAGTATTATGGTGTTTGGCTAGGAAAACCGTGGTTGCAAGGCAAGAGGGTGCGATATGATCTCATGAAGGATGTGTACAAAGTGAGCAAGGGGCAAAGAACTTATGACATTGAACCTTGCCGGGCAAAGTTTAAGTTTTATCCTAGTACATCTTCTAGGCCTATGCAAAAAGAAAAGGAGCAAGTATCTCAACTCAAGGATGAAAGGAAGCAAACAAGAAGTCCTACAATCACAAGCAAGGGTGGGACTAGTGCAAGACAAGAGTTGACAATTGTCGACAAGGTGAACCCCAAACCACAAGCTCCAAAGCCGAGTGGTTCACCAACAAAGAAGAAAGAGACCTCAAGTGATGAGTCTCTTAGTCCTAGATTCCGGGTTGATGTTAAAAGTCCACCTACTCCGGCCATGGGTATTCTTGGGCCTCGTCCCAACTCACCCGAATTTGAGAGACAAAAGATTGAGAGGAGTAAGGGAGTGACCGGTGACATTCCTCGAGCGGAAAAAGGAGAGAATGTGTTGAGTGATGTGAGTGGGATGTCACCACCCGAATCTACACCTAACCTTGAAAAGAAAATGAGGGAAAAGAAAGAGGGAAAAAAGAGTGAGGACACCCCTTATGCTAACCTTAACTCTTTATCTTTTTCTTCTACTTTTGTGAATGCTTGTGTAGGTACTCTTGGGGGCAAACCAATGGAGCCTCGATCAAGTCCCAAGAAGGATAGACAAGGTGAAGAAGCTTGTCAATGTGAGCTTCAAGGTGAAGAGACAATTTATGCCACCTCAAGTGCATTGAGTGAGCAAGGTGGCCACTCAAAGTTATGTGAAAGTTCTTCCCTTGAACATGTTACTTCCTTGTCTTTTGGTAGTGTTGGTGAAAACTCAATACTAGTTGATGAGTTATGTGACTATAATGTGTTTGCAACTAGTGTAGAGTCGGTTGGTCAACTTGTGAGTAATTGTGAACCACTAGTTGAGAGGGATGACAAGCCACATCATGATGTGAGCTCGGTTTTCATTGAACCTCTCATTAGTGAAGAATGTGTAGTTGACCCTATTGGTGATCCTTGTTATGACACCCCACCTATATTTGATAAAGGGGAAGATGAGTTAAATGAATACCCTATCTTTTCTCTTGATGAATTGCTTGGTAATGGTGGACCTATGTGTTGTAGTGAGGATGGTTGTGACCTTGAGGAGTCTCTCGAGTGTGAGATGGATCGATTTGTTTTCGATGACTCCTCGGGTGTGGGTAAAGAACCTTGTCTTGATACCATGCTTTTATGTGACCATGAATTTGAGGTGCATGCTTTTACATTTCCATTATGTGAAGATAATCTCATTTGTGGTAGCGAATTGTATCGGACTCGGATTGATAGTAAGGTAGAACCTCCATGGTATGTAAAGATAGACTCTACGGATGATCCATTGTTTGGAACTCCAAGTGGGATGAATGGTCTTGATATTGGTTGTATTGAACCATCTTCTAGTAGTCTTAGCCTTCATTGTACGGACTATAATGATGAAGGGCCAATTTTGGAGACTTTCCTTTGGAGTTTGCCTAGTAAGGGAGATTGTCTTAGAGATGGATTTGGAGGTGAGGAAGCCACTCTTGGTGCGTGTAAGAGTGCTTCCAAGAAGGGGAGTGGAGTATTTGATGTTAGATGTCAATTGACCTTTTTTGTTCACTCCACCCCACATATTGATTACACCTTGGGTGTTGGGCATGCCAAAGCCAATGAGTCACATTGTGATAATAATGCATTGAAGGCTTGGTGTGTTGCTCAAAAGCTTAGGGGTCATAGGGATTGCTATATCTTGCATGTTTCATGTCCTATTGATCTCCTTGTTTGTTCATGTGTTGGGTGCACTTTCTTTGTGAGTCGAGCACTTGTCGTTTCCTTGGGAGACATGAGCTTTTTCATTGGTATTGATGCTTGGATCTATCACAAGAGTGTGTTTTCCCACACTTTTGCCACTAACCTACTCTTGTAGTGGGAAGTTTTGTTTGTGCTTGTTTGAATGTAGGCTTGATGGTTTGATTTCGAGGACGAAATCCTTTCAAGAAGGGGAGGATGATAAGATCCAAATTGGAGCCAAAACGCCAACCATCAAGAGCCAAGCTTGAGAGCACAAAGAGTACAAGGCAAGGGCACCGGAGGAGGGTTCGAGAGTGATTTGGAGTCATGGACTTGAGCGCCAATGGGGAAGGACCGACTACGGACCAAGGAGGAACACTTAGAGTCCATTTTGAGCCGTTTCCAAGTCTCCCGGGCGGACCGCCCATTTTCCAGGCTGGGCGCCTACTCTGGGCGCCTACTATTCAGGCGGGGCGCCTAGTGTGCTGAAGGCCTATCCGGGTTTCCTACTTATTTTGAGTGTAATTCCAACTATAGCCCTATGTGACATGTATTGTTTTGACTAGACTTAGGGGCTATTTAGACATTTTATTTAGAAGTGTGGTGAACCTATAAATACCACACTTAGTCATTTATTTGAGTGAGTTAGTCATTGGTTGAAGATAGAATCTTGAGAGAGAACATTGAAGAGGCCGAGCCCTTCTTGTGTGAGCCCGAGGCTCGTGTAAGTCTCGACTTGGAACCTATGGAGATCGACATCTAGTTAGATTCCATTGTAAGGTTCAAGTTTCCCTTCTCCCTTTTGAATTCAATTAACGTTAGTAAATTGAATTCGATTCGTTCTTCTATTTTCTTGCCTTCCCATTCTTGTTTTCTTGTTATCCTTTACTTGCTTCCGCTTGATTTATCGTATAGTTTGCTTCCGCGTAAATTGGCTCTTATCAAGGAGGAAGAAGGCCCAGCACAGCCATGCGCCCCGCCTAGACCCAGGCGCCCCGCCTAGGAAGCTCACTGCCTAAAGAAGGGAATTGTGCCCAGGCGTCCCGCCTGCCTAGGTGCCCCAGCCCAGGCGCCCCGCCTAGCTTCAGCATGTTTCAGGTGCCCCTCCCAGCCCCAGGCGCCCCTCCTAGCTGCTGAACTTATGTTTCTTTCACTGTTTTGCCCTACGTGGCTTATTTGATGAACCTTATTAGTAAGGGTATTTAAGTCATTGTGTAAGCTTGGGAAACACTATAAATAGCCAAGCCTAGCTTATTTTACCACTTAGTTTATGTTGAATGATGGAATTGAATATTGTAAAGAGTGGATTCTCTTTGGGTTTATGAAAACAAACCTTAGTTGGGACTTGTTACTTCTAGTGGATTCTAGTTGCCTAACAACCCCACCCCGATCATTCTATTTGCGAGTCCCAAGTGTGGCTCGAGGGTAGTTGCATAGCGTAGGTGTTCTTGTCCTTCTCCCAGGGTGTAACGGAACAAGTTCTCCGTTGCTACTTGGGATTAGAGATCGAGTTACGTCTCGTTCTTTATCCTTTTATCTTTTCCGCATTTTCCCTACATCACTCCACGTATGATAAGGAGTTGTATGCCCTCGTGAGAGCTCTAGCTCATTGGCAGCACTATTTATGGCCTAGGGAGTTTGTCATTAGGAGCGATCATGAGTCGCTCAAGCATCTCAGGGGTCAAGAGAAGCTGAATAAGAGGCATGCCAAATGGGTTGAGTTCATTGAGAGTTTCCCTTATGTAATTCATTACAAAAAGGGGACAGAAAATATGGTGGCTGATGCACTTTCTAGGAAGTTTGCTCTGGCTACTACTTTAGCATCTAGGCTGATGAGTTTTGAGAGTATTAAGTGATGCCGGGCAATCCACCACAAGGAGACCATTCACTCGGAGCCAAGCCAAGGATGTCCAAGAGGTGCATTTATACTTGGAGAGGAGAGGACTTGAGGAAGGAAGCGAGTGGAAGCCATTCCGGGTGCTCAAACTAGGCCTCACGCCTAAGGAAGAAGAGAGCCCAGCAGAGCCAGGTGCCCCGCCTGAGCCAGGCGCCCCGCCTGGCAAGCTCACTGCCTAAGGAGCAGAAAAGTGCACAGGCGCCCCGCCTAGCCAGGCGCCCCGCCTAGCTGAAGGCCAAGCCAGGCGCTCCGCCTAGCTGCCTGCAAATCCAGGCGCCCCACCTACAGTCCAGGTGCCCCTCCCAGCTGTGAAGGCCTATGTTTATTTTACCGTTTTGCCCTACGTGGCCTATTTTGTGAACCTTATTAGTAAGGGTATTTTAGTCATTGTGCAAGCTTGGGAAACACTATAAATAGCCATGCTTAGCCTATTTTGAACTTAGATTATTATTGATAGTTGATGAACATTGAACATGAGCAAGGCTCTTGGTTATTGAATGAAACCCTTTGTTTTGGGACTTGTAGTTCTTCTAGCGGATCTAGATGAATACTTTTCCTCTCCGACCATTCTACTTGCGTGCTCGCGTTAGCTCGAGGGTAGTTGCATAGGGTAGGTGTTCTTGTCCTTCTCTCGGGGTGTAACGGAACAAGTTCTCCGTTGCTACTTGGGGATTAGAGATCGAGTTACGTTTCGTTCTTATCCTTTTTACTTTCCGCGTTTGATTTCCTACATCATTTGGTATCAGAGCAAGGCTCGGTTTTGTTTCTACAAACCCCCGACCCTTGATTCTTCGTGCCTAGTATCCTCTTTTAGTTTTTCTTGTTGTTGAAGTTATTAGAAAGGAGAAAATTACAAAAAAATTGAAAAAAATTGAAAATCTAAAAATTTGGTGTAACTTGTTGATTTGGATGATTTGTGATATGGGTGTTATGGATTCTTGATCGTGATTGATTTCCCATTACTTGGGTACCAAAATTGTTGGAATTGGTGAAGTTTGAAAAATTGAAACCCAAAACCCTTAAACCCTTGATGAACTTGTTCTTGATGAATTTTGGCTTGATTCTTGGGTTGGATTGATGTTTGATTGAAAACTTGTTATTGGGGATTGATCTTCATTGAAAAACAAACAATTCGGTACCAATTTTGTGGGATTTGAACATGTATAACACCAAGTTTGATGAATCCCAATCCTTGTTGAAACCCTTTTGATAAACCCTTGTGTTCTTGAAGTTCTTGGCTTGAAATCCTGATTTGATTGATTGTTTGATTGAAAATTTGATTGGGTTTTGTTAAGGAAGATCAAAAACAACTTTGGGTATCATTGGATTGTGAAAACAAGTTGAAAACATCAGATTTGAGGCTTGAAAATCGACTTGGAACAAGTTTGGAACGTGTTGAAAACTGTCCCAGGCCCAGGCGCCCCGCCTGACTTGGCTACTGTCTAAGACCTCAGGCGCCCCGCCTAGGTCCCAGGCGCCCCGCCTGGAATACTGCACAGTCTAGGCGCCCCTCCTAAGTTTCAGGCGCCCCTCCTGAGTGCTGAACGTATTGTTTCGGGTAGATTTTCGTAGGTATTTCCCTTTGTTTGATAACATAACATCTAGTTAGTACTACTTTGAGTAACCGATCTACTTGAATAGTGCTAACCCTTTGATTGCTCTTAAGTGATTCGTGCCTAGCAAGGAGAGTAGAATTCTAAGGAAAAGCGTAGAACCTTTTAACTCAAGTCCTCACTTTAAAGTGCCTAGCGTTCATTGAGTCCCATTAATTCCACTCACCCCGAGTGTGCGTGACTCGTGAATAGTTTAGTTGAGTTGAGGAGTTGCTAATCATCTACGTGAAGCTTTGGAACTACAAGTTGAGTGAAATATCCACCGCCACCCAAAAGAGTGATCCGAGTGAACACAAGTGATGCAGCCCGATCACGTGCTGATCAAGTGATCGATCCACCGAGGAGACCGATGACAAGAAGCCAAGCCAAGCTGCTGCACGATGTGCACGTTCACTTAGCCTGGCCGAAGGAAAACAATTGCTCCGAAGCTGAGTGGCCGAGCTCAAGAATCGAAGGCATTATCTTCAGATTTGAGCCCGAAGGCAATGTGACCGAGGACAATGAGCTCGGAGACAATTGAGCGTCCGAAGGCAACAAGTGTGTGTTCGAGCAGACAATCGAGAACCGAAGCCAAGGCTTACCGAAGTCAAAGTCTGCCGAACACATTTTAACTCAGCCCTGTGTGGCTTATTTCTATTGGTCAACTGTGACCTATTTACTAGTTTACCCTTAGTATTTCCTATATGAACATTGTTTCCTTTCATTGTAAGCAGCTAGTTTTTAAACATTGATGAATTGAATGAAAGTGCCGAGCACATTTCTTCTTGTCTCCGTCGTGAGCAAAACCCCGGTGAGGGCTTTTAAGGACTTGTGGCTTTCGGTTAGTCCGATTGAACATTCCTCTTGATCATTCAGTTTGCAAGAGGCAATGTTCTCTTGAGGATTGTTGCATAGTATAGGTGATCCTTGTATCCCTTTTGATTGAGCTTTGAGACAGGTTCCTCACTGTTCTTTCGAAAGAAGCAAGTTTTGTCTTGCTTTTATCTTTATCTTTATTGTTTGTTCTTCCGCGTTTGTGCTAGCAACCCCTTCGGGAATTGCATTGCACCATCTTGGTATCAGAGCACGGTTTGAGTTTGTTCTTACAACCTCAATCCTGTTCATTATTTTCGTGCGTTTGTGTCTTTGTTTTCCTTTTCGTGTTCTTGGTTTTGTTACTGTTGGTGTTGTTATTTTACAAAAAAGAAAAAAAAAAAAATAAGTGTTAAAAGAAAATTAAAAAAAAAAATTTGCGTTTGATTGTTGGTTGTTTGGGAAAAACAATCTTGGATTCTTGTTCACCATCGAGTTCTAATTCCAACGAATACCCGACGTACTGATTTCGTGACTAGGGTTTCTTGGTGAATTTTTGGACTGTTTTGAACTTTAATGGTGACTGAAAACTCGAACCCCACTGTGTTTGGAAGAAACCGGTGAAGATTGGTGGTTCTTGAGTGATTTGGGTTTGTTTATTGTTTAAAATCGAAGTTCTTAAGTTGGAAACGTTGACCGTACACCGGAAAATTGTTACAAGTTCGTAACAGTGTACGACACGTCGAGCTAGTCTTGGCTCGAAGAACTTTAATTCCTCCGTCGTTGGAACCGGAGTCGAAAGCAACCCAGATCTTGTTAAAAAAATTGTGGTCAGTGAACCGAAGTTGTTGTGTCCGTACGCCGGAGCAAGGTCACTGTTCCATTGAAGAAGAAAGGGGTTAAAATTTTAACATCAAACCCCAGGTGAAAATTGTCGGCTGAAAAAGGAAAGTGGATAAGGTAAAACCCTATCCGTACCAAGGAGGGACCACTCTTGTACGGACAGGAGTGGGTGTGATCGAAAAAGATTCCAAAAGGGAATCAAAAGGGTAGATTCTCCTAGGTTCTCACTTTCTTTCGTGTCAAAATTCTAGTTGGTGGATCATTTGAGTAATCGTCCTACTCAAGGTCGTACTAACTCTTTTTAAGCTGATAGGAATTCGTGCGAAGGGGTGACCGAAGTCCAAACTTTCGTAGAAATTCTTTTGACTCCCCGAGCTCAGTTAAAAAGCATCCGTTCCATCGAGTCGAACATCACTTCACTCTTCCCGAAGAGGCAGTGACTATTGTCGAACTTGAAGGATCTTAGAGGACCGATCAATCAGACGAGCCACTGTTAACAAGTCCTTGAGTGATCAAAAACCGAACCCTTAAATTGAGTGGACCCGAGTGCCACCCATCAAAGGTGAGGGAGTGTGTGAGGTGATTTCTAACCCTAACATTTTGTTTGATCTTTGACTTGTGCAGGTACAATGGCTGGAAACGATGGCAAAAGCATTGAAAAGCCTGAATTATCGTTAGCCGATCTCATGGCTGCGATACAAGGCATCAGTGCCGAAGTAAGAGGAGTGAGTGCTCGAGTAGCTAACCTCGAGCAGGGAAACGCGTCCGTGGCCATGAATGGGTCCGGCGTTGGAACGAGCCAATCCACTCCGATGAAACCTGAGCTGTATGCTGAGCTTGTACGACAACATCAGTTGACAAGTGAAGCAATTCGAAGAGAACTTAACTTGGGCAATCCCCAAGCTGCTTATCAAAACTTGGGCATTCCCCGAGGAGAAAGAATACCACCTCCAGTGGCCCGAAGAGATCTTGGAGCTGTAACCGAAGAGGTTGGTGAAGAGGAATTTCCTGAGGACGAATATGAGCGTGAGCCGCCATTCGCTCAACGAAGGCAAGCTCACCGAGGACGTGGAAATTTCCGAGGTCGAGGCCGAGGCGCAAATGTTGAAAGAAATATTGGGCGCGAGGATGATGATCGAGAAGATGAGTTTCCCGAACAGGCTAGAGCTGTTCGAGACTCAAATTTGAACAGTGTCAAGATCACTATTCCACCCTTTAAAGGAACTAGTGATCCCGACGAGTATCTTGAATGGAAGCTTAAAATGGAGCGCATCTTTGAAACAAATGAGATGACCGATGAGAGAAAAGCTGCCCATGCCATTGCTTCGTTTGAAGCTTATGCATCAACATGGTGGGAATCTGACAAGAGGCATAGAAGAAGAAATGACTATCCAGTAGTCAATACATGGCCACAGTTGATGAGAGCGATGGATGGTAAGTACTTGAGTGCCAAATACAGGCAGACTCAAATGCAAAAACTCTATGAGTTAAAGCAAGGGTCCAAGTCTGTCCAAGAGTACCACGATGAGTTCGAAAAGGTTCGATTGAATCTTGATCTGGTCGAAGACGAAGAGCAAGCCATTATCAGATTCAAAAATGGCTTGGCTAGGGATGTTTCATCTCAGTTGAGACTCCACGTGTACCACACGTTGGAAGATTTGTTTGATGCTGCCACCGAAGCTGAAAAATTGGTGAAGGACGATAAGGCAAACCGGTATCGAGGAGTCACTACTTCTACTCCTTTGAACCGAAATAAAGAATGGAAGAGTCCAAACCAAACAAGTGCTAACACTGTTCGAGATTCGAAGAGACCCTTCGAAAGAGGTGTGACC
The DNA here is from genome assembly GCA_029990175.1 of Petunia secreta. NCBI lineage: Eukaryota > Viridiplantae > Streptophyta > Magnoliopsida > Solanales > Solanaceae > Petunia > Petunia secreta. The sequence goes on along the minus strand of JARKIP010000241.1, from coordinate 162,111 downwards.
GTTAACCAACCAAGAGAAGTGGGAGGTAAAGTTCAACTCAACTCTCCTAGTGCTTCAAATATTCAGTGTCACAAATGCAAAGGTTATGGTCACATGGCAAAAGAGTGTCCAACTCGCAAAGTTATGCTTCTGCTCGAAGATGGAACCGTCCATGAGCAAGCGAGTGACACCGAGGAGGAAATTATCGAGGAGACTGATCGAGCTGAAGTTGATGATGATCATGAGGCTGCCGAAGCTGATCATCCGGAAATGTTTCTTGTGGTTCGAAGGAATTTGAGCTGCATGACTCTTGAAGAAGAGGACAACCAAAGAGAAAACCTCTTTCATGCCCGATGTCGAGTGAGGGGAAAGGTGTGTTCGATGATCATTGATTCCGGTAGTTGTGCCAATGTAGTGAGCAAAACTTTGGTTTCACAAATGGGATTACCTACGATGAAGCATCCCCACCCTTACAAGTTACAATGGCTGAATGAGTGTGGTGAATTGAGAGTTGTCAAACAAGTGTGGATCAAGTTCAAAATCGGAGAGTATCAAGATGAAATGATATTCGACGTGGTTCCGATGCAAGCTTGTCATTTGCTATTGGGTCGACCATGGCAGTATGACCGAACAGCTGTTCACAATGGCAGATCCAACACTTACACTGTGAAGCTTGATGGGAAGAGTTTCGTACTCAAACCCTTGTCTCCAAAACAAGTCACCGAGGACTATAAACGAATGAAAGAATTGAAAGAAGCGGCCAAAGCTAAGCTTCCGATAGGAGCAAAATTGGTGCCCGAAGAAACAAACTCACCGATCGAAGTGAAAGGAATTTGTGCAATCATGCAACCCGGTGAGATCTTACGAGGCAACGACCACGGTCAGATGATGATTTGCCTCGTGCACAAGGGTATCTTTCTAAACTCTAATGATGATATTTCTAATGATAACCCTTTGCCTTTGTTTGTTCAAAAAGTTTTGCAGGACTTCGAGGACATGTTTCCCGAGGAAATGCCAGGTGGATTACCTCCATTGAGAGGAATCGAGCACCAAATTGACTTCGTACCAGGGTCTCAAATCCCTAACAAACCTGCATACCGGTGTAATCCCGAAGACACCAAAGAGCTCCAACGGCAGGTTGATGAATTGCTGAACAAGGGCCTCGTTCGTGAGAGCTTGAGTCCTTGCGCCGTTGCTGTTATCCTTGTTCCGAAGAAGGATGGAACATGGCGAATGTGTGTTGACTGTCGAGCAGTCAACAAAATAACGGTAAAGTATCGTCATCCTATCCCTCGATTTGACGACATGCTAGATGAGTTAAGTGGTTCGTCATGTTTTTCGAAGATAGACCTCAGGTCCGGTTACCACCAGATCCGAATGAAACCCGGGGACGAGTGGAAAACCGCATTCAAGACCAAATTCGGTCTCTATGAATGGTTGGTGATGCCTTTTGGCTTATCCAATGCACCGAGCACATTCATGCGACTGATGAACCATGTGCTCAAACCGTTCATAAATAAGTTTGTTGTCGTTTATTTCGATGACATACTTGTTTATAGCAGAACCGTGGATGAACATGTCGACCACCTAAGGCAAGTGCTCGAGAAGCTACGAGAAGAGAAGTTGTATGCCAACTTCAAGAAATGCGCCTTTGGTGTCGATCGTGTAGTCTTTCTTGGATTTGTTGTCAGTGCTAATGGTGTCGAAGTCGACGAATCAAATGTCGAAGCCATCAAAGATTGGCCAACTCCAACCTCGGTATCACAAGTTCGTAGCTTCCATGGCTTAGCTAGCTTTTACCGAAGGTTTGTTCGTGACTTTAGCACCGTGGCAGCTCCTTTAACCGAGCTGGTGAAGAAAGACAATCCATTTGTGTGGGGAGAGTCCCAAGAGAGGGCTTTCCAAGAGTTGAAGCGGAGGCTTTGTTCTGCCCCGTTGTTGCAACTCCCTGATTTCGGCAAAGCATTCGAAGTCGAGTGTGATGCGTCTGGAGTTGGGATCGGAGGAGTGCTGATGCAAGACTCGAAGCCAATCGCTTACTTTAGTGAAAAGCTTAAGGGTGCAACTTTGAATTACTCTACGTATGACAAAGAGTTGTATGCCCTCGTTCGAGCACTCGCCCATTGGCAGCATTATTTGTGGCCTCGAGAGTTTGTGATCAAAAGTGATCATGAGTCTTTGAAACATCTCCGAGGTTAGGAGAAATTGAATCGAAGACATGCCAAGTGGGTTGAATTCATTGAAAGCTTTCCCTATGTAATTCAGTACAAAAAGGGAAAAGATAATGTTGTGGCCGATGCGCTATCAAGGAAATTTGCCTTAGCGACCACTCTCGCCTCTAGGCTCATGGGATTCGAAAGCATCAAGTCAATGTACGAGGACGATCCCAAGCTGAAATGTGTTCGAGACGCAATCTTGAGTGGCCGAAAGGTTGAGAAATATCAGTGGCATGATGGCTACCTCTTCAAAAATGGGAGGGTTTGTGTGCCAGTGTCATCGTGGAGAGAGCTCTTGGTTCGAGAAGCTCACTCAGGTGGACTAATGGGGCACTTCGGTGTCGATAAAACTCTTGGTATCTTGACCGAGCAGTTCCATTGGCCCAAAATGCGACGAGATGTGGAAAAGCTTTGCAACGCTTGTCTCGTTTGCAAGAAAGCAAAATCGAAGTCCAACCCTCATGGATTGTACACCCCGTTGCCTGTGCCTGATCGACCTTGGGTTGATATATCCATGGACTTTATCTTGGGGTTACCGAGGTCGGGAGGAGGACATGATAGCATCTTCGTTGTGGTTGACCGTTTTTCAAAAATGGCTCACTTTATTCCTTGCAAAAAGTGTTATGATGCACAGCATGTAGCTACATTGTTTGTCTCTAATGTGTTAAAATTGCATGGTGTACCTCGTACTATTGTGAGTGATCGAGACTCGAAGTTCTTGAGTCATTTTTGGAAATGTTTGTGGGGTGCCCTCGGCACCAAGCTACTATTCTCGACGTCTCACCATCCTCAGACTGATGGACAGACCGAGGTAGTTAACCGAACCTTGGGATCTTTGCTTCGGGCAATGACCAAAGGGAAGGTTGGAAACTGGGCTGATCGTTTGCCCATGATGGAGTTCGCATACAATCGAACGGTGCATAGAATGATCAACATGACCCCGTTTGAATGTGTGTATGGCTTTAATCCTTTGATTCCACTTGATTTAACTCCATTGCCTCGAGATTCTGTTCTTGATTTTGAAGGTACTCGAAGAGCAGCTGCCTTGATCGAATTGCATGCCAAGGTGAAGAAGAACCTCGAGGAGGCCTATGCAAAGGTTGCCTTAAAGAAAAACAAGGGGCGTAAAAAGTTGGAATTAAAGAAGGGAGATTGGGTTTGGGTTCACTTCCGAAAGGAACTGATGAGACCCAAAACCCCTCAAGACCATTCACACGTAGCCAAGCTAAGGAGATCCAAGGAGTGCACATACACTTGGTGAGGAAGGGCCTTGAAGAAGGAAGCGATTGGAAGCCGTTCCGGGTGCTCAAGCTAGGCCTCACGCCTAAGGAGGAAGAGAACCCAGCAGAGCTAGGCGCCCCGCCTACCCCAGGCGCCCCGCCTAGGGAGCTCACTGCCTAAGGCCCAGGCGCCCCGCCTAGTTTCAGGCGCCCAGCCTAGCTCAAGGCCAAGCCAGGCGCCCCGCCTAGATCCAGGCGCCCCGCCTGGCTTCAGCATATGCCAGGCGCCCCTCCCAGCCCCAGGCGCCCCTCCTAGCTACTGAATTTATGTTTCTTGACTGTTTTGCCCTACGTGGCTTATTTGGTGAACCTTATTAGTAAGGGTAATTAAGTCTTTGTGTAAGCTTGGGAAAACACTATAAATACCCAAGCATAGCTTATTTTACACCTAGCTTATTATTGATGATTATGAATGATGAACATGAGCAAGGCTCTTGACTATTGAATGAATGAAACCTTTTGTTCTTGGACTTGTATGTCTTCTAGCGGATCTAGATGAATACTCTTCCTCTCCGACCATTCTACTTGCGTGCTCGCGTTAGCTCGAGGGTAGTTGCATAGCGTAGGTGTTCTTGTCCTTCTCCCGGGGTGTATCGGAACAAGTTCTCCGTTGCTACTTGGGATTAGAGATCGAGTTACGTCTCGTTCTTTATCTTTTACTTTTTCCGCGTTTGATTCCCTTCATCCTTTGGTATCAGAGCAAGGCGCGGGTTTTGTTTCTACAAACCCCCGACCCTTGATTCTTCGTGCCTAGTATCTTCTTTAGTTTTTCTTGTTGTTGAAGTTATTAGAAAGGAGAAAATTACAAAAAAAAAAAAAAAAAAAAATTGAAAAATTGAAAATTACAAAATTGGGTGTTACTTGTTGATTTGGATGATTTATGATATGGGTGTTGTGGATTCTTGATCGTGATTGATTTCCCGTTACTTGAGTACCAAAATCGTTGGAATTGGTGAAGTTTGAAAAATTGAAACCCCAAAACCCCTTAAACCCTTGAAGAACTTGTTCTTGATGAATTTTGGCTTGATTCTTGGGTTGGATTGATGCTTGATTGAAAACTTGTTATTGGGGATTGATCTTCATTGAAATACAAACAATTCGGTACCAATTTTGTGGGATTTGAACATATATAACACCTTCTTTGATGAATCACAATCCTTGTTGAAACCCTTTTGTTAAACCCTTGTGTTCTTGAGTTCTTGAGATTGAACCCTGATTTGATTGATTGTTTGATTGAAAATTTGATTGGGTTTTGTTAAGGAAGATCAAACACAACTTTGGGTATCATTGGATTGTGAAAACAAGTTGAAAACATCGGATTTGAGGCTTGAAAATCGACTTGAAACGAGTTTGGAACGAGTTGGAAAGAGCTTCAGGCTAGGCGCCCCGCCTGACTTGGCTACTGACTAAGTCCCAGGCGCCCCGCCTAGACCCAGGCGCCCCGCCTGGAACACAGCACAACCCAGGCGCCCCACCTGAGTTTCAGGCGCCCCTCCTGAGTGCTGAACGCATTGTTTCGGGTAGATTTTCGTAGGTATTTCCCTTTGTTTGATAACATAACATCTAGTTAGTACTAATTTGAGTAACCGATCTACTTGAATAGTGCTAACCCTTTGATTGCTCCTAAGTGATTCGTGCCTAGCAAGGAGAGTAGAATTCCAAGGAAAAGCGTAGAAATCTTTTAACTCAAGTCCTTTACTTCAAAGTGCATAGCGTTCATTGAGTCCCATTAACTCCACTCACCCCAGAGTGTGCGTGACTCGTGAATAGTTTAGTTGAGTTGAGGAGTTGCTAATCATCTACGTGAAGCTTGGGACTACAAGTTGAGTGAAATATCCACCGCCACCCAAAAGAGTGATCCGAGTGAACACAAGTGAGGGAGCGAGTGAGGTGTTTTAACTAACTCTTGTTTTCTTTGTTGTAGGTACAATGGCCAACGAAGGTCAAGATTTTATAAAGGAGGCCTTGGCTAGCCTTCTTGCCAAGATGGATGTCATGACTCAAAGGATTGAGTCAATTGAAAAGGGTGCCTCAAGCACCCAAGGTGAACATGGGACCCCGAGTGTCCCAATTGAACATGGGACCCCGAGTGTCCCAATTGAAAAGGGGACCCCGAGTGTCCAAATTGAGACCGGTGAAGGCTCAAGTAGTCCTACTTTTACCCCGGAGCAAGTTGTTGAATTGCTCAATCAACAACGGGTGAAGGAGGACCGAGAGAGAGTTGAACGAACGGGCATTCCCCGTATCTTAGACAATCCTCCAAGAAACTTTCCACTACCAAGACCCGTCCGAAATGTGCAACCTCTTGAGCAAGTTGTTGAGGCTCAAGAAGGGGAGGAAGTTGATTATGATGACAATGTGTATGGGTATGATGATCACTTTCAACCAAGGCGAGCTATGAATTGGGGTCGAAATGTGGATCGGGGTAGAGGCCGAGGTCGAGGGCCACCCTTAGGATATGGAGGGAGGAATGTTAGAAGGGACTATGTTGCTTATGATGATCACTATGGGGGCCAACCGGAGCCATTCCAAGGGGGTCGTGATAACAACAACAATCTTAATAGTGTGAAGCTCACTATTCCTTCTTTCAAAGGAAGTAGTGACCCGGTGGAGTACATTGGTTGGAAATTGGCTATGGAGCGTATCTTTGACACCAATGATATGCCCGATGTGAAGAAGACCAAGTATGCAATATCCTCCTTTGAATCTTTTGCTTCTACTTGGTGGGAGTCGGTGAAGAGAAATAGAAGAAGGACGGGTATGGCTATTAATCTTACTTGGGAAGAGTTGATCCGTGTGATGGATGAGAAGTACTTGACTAATCAATACCGGGTTGAACAACAAAGGCGTCTATATGATTTGAAGCAAGGTTCCAAATCGGTTGGTGAATACTTCAATGAATTTGAGCAAATCCGAATGATCCTTGACTTAGATGATGAAGACAATGAGACGGCCATGATCCGTTTCAAAGGGGGCTTGAACCGAGACATAGCTTCACAATTGAAGTTCCACAAATATGATGATCATTACAAGCTATGTGAAGATGCGGTTGAGGCCGAGAAATGGCTCAAGGAGGAGAAATCCCTTCGCTACAAGAGTAGCACTACTACTCCAACAAGCAAACCAAAGGATTGGAAGCCTCCTACTACAAATGCAAGGTTCCCAAGTGCAAGTGGAACAAGTGGTGCAAATGCTACAAAGGATGTGAAAAAGCCGTTTGAGAAGAACACACCTAATGTGGGAGGTAACTCTAAAACTCAACTACATGCTCCTACTTCTTCTTCAATACAATGCCACAAGTGCAAGGGGTATGGTCACTTTGCTAGGGAGTGTCCTACAAAGAGGACCATGATTGTTGTTGGCAATGATGCATATGAGAAAGAGAGTGAATCGGAAGATGAGGGAGTAGAGGGAGTAGAGGGAGATGAGGGGGTAGAGGAGAATGATTTGCTTGATGATACAATGGAGGAGGAGGATCCTCATACTTTCTTGGTTGTGAGACGGAGCCTAGGAGCTATGATTGTGGAAGATAGTGAAACCTTGCCAAGGGAAAATCTTTTCCATGCTAGGTGCCGGGTCAAAGATGTTGTTTGCTCTATGATAATTGATTCCGGAAGTTGTGCAAATGTAGTGAGTCAATCACTAGTGGCTCAATTGAAGTTGACTACCATGAAGCATCCTAAACCTTACCGGTTACAATGGCTTAGTGAATGTGGAGAGCTTAAGGTGATGAAACAAGCCATGATCAAGTTTAGAATGGGTAGTTATGTTGATGAGCATTTGTTTGACGTTGTGCCTATGCAAGCATGCCACCTACTCTTAGGGAGGCCATGGCAATTCGATAGGCAAGTGGTGCATGAAGGTCGTGTCAACACTTACACGGTCAAACATGAAGGGAAGAGATTTGTGCTTAAACCTCTCACTCCTAAGCAAGTAAGTGATGATTACAAGAAAATGAAGGAGTTGAGGGAGGTGGCAAAGGCTAAGTCACTCATTGAGACTAGCCCTTTGTCCAAAAGCATGGTGGCAATCCCACCTACTTCATCTACCGGTGGCATGTGTGCCATGATGCAACCGGGCGAGCTCTTGAAAGGTAATGATGGCACCAAGTTTCTCCTATGCCTAGTGCACAAAGGTATGATCCTTAACTCTAATTGTGATTTTTCTTCTAGCCTTATGCCTAGTGCTTTGAAAAATGTCTTGGAAGACTTTGGGGACATGTTCCCGGATGAGATGCCCGATGGCTTACCTCCCTTGAGAGGTATTGAACATCAAATTGACTTTATTCCGGGCTCTCAAATCCCGAACAAGCCGGCCTATAGAAGCAATCCCGAGGATACAAGGGAGTTGCAAAAACAAGTTGATGACTTGCTTTCCAAAGGCTTGGTAAGGGAGAGTTTGAGTCCTTGTGCCGTACCGGTCATTCTTGTCCCAAAGAAAGACGGCACTTGGAGAATGTGCGTAGATTGCCGAGCCGTGAATAAGATAACGGTCAAGTACCGTCACCCTATTCCACGGCTTGATGATATGTTGGATGAATTGAGTGGGTCGTGTGTTTTTTCCAAAATCGACCTTAGGTCCGGTTACCATCAAATCCGGATGAAACCCGGGGATGAATGGAAAACCGCATTCAAGACCAAATTCGGTCTCTATGAATGGTTGGTAATGCCCTTCGGGCTTTCCAACGCACCTAGCACTTTCATGCGACTCATGAATCATGTTTTGAAGTCTTTTATCAACAAGTTTGTTGTTGTCTATTTTGATGATATCTTGATCTATAGTAAGACAATGGATGAACATGTTGACCACCTTAGGCAAGTGCTTGATGCTTTGAGAGCCGAAAAGCTCTATGCTAATTTCAAAAAGTGTGCCTTTGGTGTGGATAAGGTTGTCTTTCTTGGGTTTGTTGTGAGTGCCCAAGGAGTGGAGGTGGATGAGTCTAAGGTAGAGGCCATACGTGATTGGCCTACTCCTACTACCGTGACTCAAGTGAGGAGCTTCCATGGTCTCGCAAGCTTTTATAGGCGATTTGTGAGAGACTTTAGCTTCATTGCCGCTCCACTCACCGAATTGGTGAAGAAAGACCAACCGTTTGTTTGGGGAGAGCCTCAAGAGAAGGCCTTCCATGAATTGAAAAGTAGGTTGAGTACCGCCCCTCTATTGCAATTGCCCGACTTCGGAAAGGCATTTGAGGTTGAATGTGATGCCTCGGGGGTGGGAATCGGTGGTGTATTAATGCAAGATAGCAAACCCATCGCCTACTTTAGTGAGAAGTTGAAAGGGGCCACCTTGAATTATTCGACATATGACAAGGAATTGTATGCCCTTGTGAGAGCCCTTGCCCATTGGCAACACTATCTTTGGCCTCGTGAGTTTGTAATCAAGAGTGACCATGAGTCACTCAAGCATTTGAGAGGCCAAGAGAAGCTCAATAAGAGACATGCCAAGTGGGTTGAATTCATTGAGTCCTTTCCCTATGTGATTCAATATAAGAAAGGGAAGGACAATGTTGTGGCGGATGCGCTTTCGAGAAAGTTTGCTCTAGCCACCACTCTCACCTCTAAGCTCATGGGTTTTGAGAGCATTAAATTGATGTATGCTCATGACCCAAAGCTAAAGAGTGTCCATGACGCTCTAGAGAAGGGGGAGAGAGTTGAAAAATACCAATGGGTTAAAGGTTATATCTTCAAAAATGGTAGAGTGTGCATTCCGGAGTCCTCTTGGAGGGAGTTGCTTGTGCAAGAGGCACATTGCGGGGGACTCATGGGACATTTTGGCACAAGAAAGACTTTGGCTATTCTTAAAGAACAATTTCATTGGCCAAAGATGGGGGTGCAAGTAGAAAAGTTTTGCAACAATTGCCTTGAGTGCAAGCGTGCTAAATCCAAAGCCCTCCCCCATGGGTTGTATACCCCTCTTCCCGTACCTACTAGTCCTTGGTTGGATATCTCAATGGATTTTGTGATGGGATTACCTAGGACTAGGGGAGGCCATGATAGCATTTATGTTGTTGTGGATAGGTTCTCAAAGATGGCTCATTTCATTCCATGCAAGAAATGCGATGATGCCCAACATGTAGCTTCCTTGTTTGTTGAAAATGTTTTGAAGTTACATGGTGTGCCTCAATCTATAGTGAGTGATAGGGACACTAAGTTCCTAAGCCATTTTTGGCGAAGTTTATGGGGTGCTTTAGGCACCAAGCTCTTGTTCTCCACGTCCCACCACCCACAAACCGATGGGCAAACGGAAGTGGTAAACCGAACCTTGGGTGCTCTTCTTAGAGCCATGACTCGAGGTAAGGCCGGGACTTGGATTGATCGTTTACCTCTTATGGAGTTTGCCTACAATCGAACCGTGCATAGAATGATTGGCATGACTCCATTCGAGTGTGTTTATGGTTTTAACCCCTTGATTCCCCTTGATCTAACCCCTTTGCCAAGGGAAATGGTTGTTAATTTTGAAGGTAAAGCTAGAGCCAAAGCAATGATGGAACTCCATGCCAAGGCGAAGAAGAATTTGGAGGAAGCCTATGCTAAGGTTGCTTCCAAGAAAAACAAGGGACGCAAGAAGGTGGAACTCAAGAAGGGTGACTATGTGTGGGTGCACTTCCGGAAAGAAAGGTTTCCAAACCTTAGAAAAGGGAAGTTAGCACCCCGTGGCGATGGCCCATTCCAAGTGCTTTCAAAGATAAACAACAACGCCTATGTGGTCGACTTGCCAAGTGAGTATCAAGTTTCTAATACTTTTAATGTTTGTGACTTGGTTCCTTTGGATGTAGGTGATGATGCGGTCGTGGGTGATGATGCCTCAATTTCGAGGACGAAATCTTCTCAAGAAGGGGAGGATGATGAGACCCAAAACCCCTCAAGACCATTCACACGTAGCCAAGCTAAGGAGATCCAAGGAGTGCACATACACTTGGTGAGGAAGGGCCTTGAAGAAGGAAGCGATTGGAAGCCGTTCCGGGTGCTCAAGCTAGGCCTCACGCCTAAGGAGGAAGAGAACCCAGCAGAGCTAGGCGCCCCGCCTACCCCAGGCGCCCCGCCTAGGGAGCTCACTGCCTAAGGCCCAGGCGCCCCGCCTAGTTTCAGGCGCCCAGCCTAGCTCAAGGCCAAGCCAGGCGCCCCGCCTAGATCCAGGCGCCCCGCCTGGCTTCAGCATATGCCAGGCGCCCCTCCCAGCCCCAGGCGCCCCTCCTAGCTACTGAATTTATGTTTCTTGACTGTTTTGCCCTACGTGGCTTATTTGGTGAACCTTATTAGTAAGGGTAATTAAGTCTTTGTGTAAGCTTGGGAAAACACTATAAATACCCAAGCATAGCTTATTTTACACCTAGCTTATTATTGATGATTATGAATGATGAACATGAGCAAGGCTCTTGACTATTGAATGAATGAAACCTTTTGTTCTTGGACTTGTATGTCTTCTAGCGGATCTAGATGAATACTCTTCCTCTCCGACCATTCTACTTGCGTGCTCGCGTTAGCTCGAGGGTAGTTGCATAGCGTAGGTGTTCTTGTCCTTCTCCCGGGGTGTATCGGAACAAGTTCTCCGTTGCTACTTGGGATTAGAGATCGAGTTACGTCTCGCTCTGATACCAAATGATGAAGGGAATCAAACGCGGAAAAAGTAAAAGATAAAGAACGAGACGTAACTCGATCTCTAATCCCAAGTAGCAACGGAGAACTTGTTCCGATACACCCCGGGAGAAGGACAAGAACACCTACGCTATGCAACTACCCTCGAGCTAACGCGAGCACGCAAGTAGAATGGTCGGAGAGGAAGAGTATTCATCTAGATCCGCTAGAAGACATACAAGTCCAAGAACAAAAGGTTTCATTCATTCAATAGTCAAGAGCCTTGCTCATGTTCATCATTCATAATCATCAATAATAAGCTAGGTGTAAAATAAGCTATGCTTGGGTATTTATAGTGTTTTCCCAAGCTTACACAAAGACTTAATTACCCTTACTAATAAGGTTCACCAAATAAGCCACGTAGGGCAAAACAGTCAAGAAACATAAATTCAGTAGCTAGGAGGGGCGCCTGGGGCTGGGAGGGGCGCCTGGCATATGCTGAAGCCAGGCGGGGCGCCTGGATCTAGGCGGGGCGCCTGGCTTGGCCTTGAGCTAGGCTGGGCGCCTGAAACTAGGCGGGGCGCCTGGGCCTTAGGCAGTGAGCTCCCTAGGCGGGGCGCCTGGGGTAGGCGGGGCGCCTAGCTCTGCTGGGTTCTCTTCCTCCTTAGGCGTGAGGCCTAGCTTGAGCACCCGGAACGGCTTCCAATCGCTTCCTTCTTCAAGGCCCTTCCTCACCAAGTGTATGTGCACTCCTTGGATCTCCTTAGCTTGGCTACGTGTGAATGGTCTTGAGGGGTTTTGGGTCTCATCAGGAACGCTTCCCGAACCAAAGGAAGGGAAAGTTGGCTCCTCGAGGGGATGGTCCATTTCAAGTGTTGACCAAGATCAACAACAATGCCTACGTGATCGACCTCCCTGGTGAGTATAACGTGTCCAACACCTTTAATGTTGCTGACTTAGTTCCTTGTGTTGTAGGTCCAACTTCGGAGGACGAGGAGGGCTTGATTTCGAGGACGAAATCTTCTCAAGAAGGGGAGGATGATGCAGCCCGATCACGTGCTGATCAAGTGATCGATCCACCGAGGAGACCGATGACAAGAAGCCAAGCCAAGCTGCTGCACGATGTGCACGTTCACTTAGCCTGGCCGAAGGAAAACAATTGCTCCGAAGCTGAGTGGCCGAGCTCAAGAATCGAAGGCATTATCTTCAGATTTGAGCCCGAAGGCAATGTGACCGAGGACAATGAGCTCGGAGACAATTGAGCGTCCGAAGGCAACAAGTGTGTGTTCGAGCAGACAATCGAGAACCGAAGCCAAGGCTTACCGAAGTCAAAGTCTACCGAACACATTTTAACTCAGCCCTGCGTGGCTTATTTCTATTGGTCAACTGTGACCTATTTACTAGTTTACCCTTAGTATTTCCTATATAAACATTGTTTCCTTTCATTGTAAGCAGCTAGTTTTTAAAACATTGATGAATTGAATGAAAGTGCCGAGCACATTTCTTCTTGTCTCCGTCGTGAGTAAAACCCCGGTGAGGGCTTTTAAGGACTTGTGGCTTTCGGTTAGTCCGATTGAACATTCCTCTTGATCATTCAGTTTGCAAGAGGCAATGTTCTCTTGAGGATTGTTGCATAGTATAGGTGATCCTTGTATCCCTTTTGATTGAGCTTTGAGACAGGTTCCTCACTGTTCTTTCGAAAGAAGCAAGTTTTGTCTTGCTTTTATCTTTATCTTTATTGTTTGTTCTTCCGCGTTTGTGCTAGCAACCCCTTCGGGAATTGCATTGCACCATCAAGTGAGGGAGCGAGTGAGGTGTTTTAACTAACTCTTGTTTCTTTCTTTGTAGGTACAATGGCCAACGAAGGTCAAGATTTCATTAAGGAGGCCTTGGCTAATCTTCTTGCCAAGATGGACCTCATGAACCAAAGGATTGACTCTCTTGAAAAGGGAGCCTCGAGTACTCAAGGTGAACATGGGACCCCGAGTGTCCCAATTGAAAAGGGGACCCGAGTGTCCAAATTGAGACCGGTGAAGGCTCAAGTAGCCCTACCTTTACCCCGGAGCAAGTTGTTGAATTGCTCAATCAACAACGGGTAAAGGAGGATCGAGAGAGAATTGAACGAACGGGCATTCCCCGTATCTTGGATAATCCCCCAAGAAACTTTCCACTACCAAGACCCGTCCGAAATGTGCAACCTCTTGAGCAAGTTGTTGAGGCTCAAGAAGGGGAGGAAGTTGATTATGGTGACGATGTGTATGGGTTTGATGATCACTTTCAACCAAGGCGAGCTATGAATTGGGGTCGAAATGTGGATCGGGGTAGAGGCCGAGGTCGAGGGCCACCCTTAGGATATGGAGGGAGGAATGCTAGAAGGGACTATGTTGCTTATGATGATCACCATGGAGGCCAACCGGATCCATTCCAAGGGGGTCGTGACAACAACAACAACCTTAATAGTGTGAAGCTCACTATTCCTTCTTTCAAAGGAAGTAGTGACCCGGTGGAGTACATTGATTGGAAATTGGCTATGGAGCGTATCTTTGACACCAATGATATGCCCGAAGTGAAGAAAACCAAGTATGCAATATCCTCCTTTGAATCTTTTTCTTCTACTTGGTGGGAGTCGGTTAAGAGGAATAGAAGGAGGACGGGTATGGCTATTAATCTTACTTGGGAAGAGTTGATCCGTGTGATGGATGAGAAGTACTTGACTAACCAATACCGGGTTGAACAACAAAGGCGTCTATATGAGTTGAAGCAAGGTTACAAATCGGTTGGTGAATACTTCAATGAATTTGAACAAATCCGAATGATCCTTGACTTAGATGATGAAGACAATGAGACGGCCATGATCCGTTTCAAAGGGGGCTTGAACCGAGACATAGCTTCACAATTGAAGTTCCACAAATATGATGATCATTGCAAGCTATGTGAAGATGCGGTTGAGGCCGAGAAATGGCTCAAGGAGGAGAAATCCCTTCGCTACAAGAGTAGCACTACTACTCCAACAAGCAATCCAAAGGATTGGAAGCCTCCTACTACAAATGTGATGCAATATAAATCGGGCCTAAACGACAATCATCAAGAGCCAAGCTCAAGAGCACAAGGAGTATACATCAAGGGCTCCCGAGGAGGATCCGAGAGTGATTTGGAGTCATGAACTTGATCACCATCGAGGGAGGACCAACTACGGACCAAGGAGGAACGCCTAGAGTCCATTTTGAGCCATTTCAAGACCTCCCAGGAAGAGGCAGAGCGCCTCCCCAAAGAGGCGGACCGCCTGCCAAAGTCCAGAAGGCTGCACAGCAAGAGGCAGAGCGCCTCCCCCACTGAGGCGGACCGCCCCTCACTGAAGGGCCATGAGGCGGAGCGCCTCCCCCAATGAGGCGGAGCGCCTCCCCCTGTAAGCTGAGGCGGGATTTTATGTAAAGTTCCATTTTTGCCCTTAAGTGGCTTGTATTGTTATAACCCACTTTGGGGGTGTTTTAGACATTTACTTTAGTCTTAGAAAGGGCCTATAAATAGAGCCCTTAGGTCTTCATTTCATTTTAACAAACCTTGAATGTAGAATGATGAATTTCTTGAGTGACTCTCAATGAAGAACCCGTGAGCGGGCATGATTTCACTTGGTGGATTCCAAGTTGAACATCGAAACCTCTTTGATCATTCTATTTGCAAGAGCCGGGTGCCTCTTGAGGGTAGTTGCATAGTATAGGTGATCCTTGACTTCACCCGGGGTGTATCGAGACGAGTTCCTCGGTGCTACTTAGGTAAACGTTCAAGCCTCGTCTTGCTCTTTATCTCGATATCTTCATCGATATCGCCTATCTTGTTTTAGCTTCCGCATTTTCATATCGTTTGTCGCTTCCGCCTATTTTCCATTGCATCAGTTGGTATCAGAGCACGGCTAGGCTTCGTTCTTACGAATCCTCGGTCTTGTTCTTATCGTTGTTGTGTTCTTGTTGTTTGTTCTTGAAATTTGAAGAAAAAAACAAAAAAATCCAAAAACTTGAAAATCACAAAAAAATTGCTAGAAATCGTTCGTTGTTACGATTTTGTTGGTTTTGATTATCGGGGATTGTTTGTTTATGTATTCTCGACAATTGGGTACCAACAAAACACGTTTTGGAGTTGAAAATCAAATTTGTGAAAATCAAACCCAAAAGTTGACATTTCACAAAATTGACTAAAACTTGTTGGATTCAAACCCCCAAACATTGAAAATCATTGGGGTTTGATATATGTTTGATTCCCGTTCTTTTGGTACCAAAATATCTTGATTTGGTGTTGTGATTCGAAAATTTGAAGAATCAAATCTCAAAATTTTCAAAACCCTTGAAACTTGTCTTCAAGAATCGAAATCGATTATTTGTTGTTTGATTGGGGTTAAAAACTATTGGGGTTTGTTTGTAATCATCCTATACACCTTTGGGTACCATTAGATTGGAAAAACAATGTGTTTTGGTTGGAAATTTGGGTGCTAAAGAATCAAAAACGCGGAGTGCAAAGTTGCAGGAAAATCAAGTAGGCGGACCGCCTACATTTTGAGGCGGACCGCCTCCCTCTGGGCTGCACTCTGGACATTTGGAGGCGGAGCGCCTCCCCCTCTGGGCGGAGCGCCTCCCCCTGTTACTTGTTTCCGGGTAGTTTTTTCGTAGGTTTTCACTTGTTGTTTGCCTCCGGGCTTCTTGGTTAGTGTTTCTAGGGTAATTGGCCTACTCGAAACACACTAACTCTTGAGCGTATTAGGACATTCGTGCCTAGAGGAGAGTAGAACTCAAAGAAGCCTCGTAGAACATTTTTGCTTCAAGTGCTCACTCATATAGCCGTTCGTCCATCGAGTCCCATCGATTCCACTCACCCCGAAGAGTATTTGGTTCGTGTGACTTGAGTGGTTATTGAGGTGGTTGTTCAACTACGAGGAAGCCTTTGAAATCAAGCTTGAGTGATCCTACCACCCACTAAATTGAGTGTACCCGAGAAACATTCCAAAGGTGAGGGAGCGAGTGAGGTTTTTACTCTAACCTCTTTCTCTTGTCTTTAATTTTTGTAGGTACATGGCCGGAGACGTATACGATACCGTTGAGGTACCGGTAAGCACTTTGGTCAACCTCTTGGCCGAGGTGAGATCCATAAGCTCGAGGTTTGATCGCCTCATAGAGGAATGGACCCCGAGTGTCCAAAATGGTACCGAAGGGGGTACTAGTGATGAAGTGTTGGGCAATCCCCAACCGTTGGGCACTCCCCAACAAGTGGGCATTCCCCACAACTTGGGCATACCCCAAGTAAATGTAACTACTCACTCTAGGAGTAATTCTACTACTCCTATGAGCCAACCAATGGCAAATGAGGGAGTTGGGGAAGGTGAGCGAGGTGATGACATTCTTGGACCTCATCCCCACACACTTGCACATGAGAGCGAATTGAAAGAAAGGAGAGGAGAGGAAAAACAAATTGGGAGTGAGGGCACCCTTTGTCCTAACCATATGTTATCTTCTTCTTCTTGCTATAGCTTTTGTGTAGGTACTCTTGGAGGCGAGCTATTGGAGCCTCCACCATTTGCCTTGGAAGAAGGACAAGAGGATGAAGATCTTCATTGTGAGTTTCATGAGGGAGGACTTGAACGTGACACTTCAAGCGATGTGAGTACTCACGGGAGCTACTCAAGTGTAAGTGTTTCTTCACCTTCTTATGAACATGGTCATTCCTTGTCTTGTGAAGACTCAATGCTAGTTAGTACTTGTAATGTATGTGATAGAATCGCAACTAGCGTAGAGTCGATTAGTCAACTTGTGTGTACATGTGAACCACTAGTTGAGAGGATTGATAAGCCACGTCATGATGTGAGCTCGATATTCAATGAACCTCTCTTTAGTGAGAAAATGGTAGTTGACTATACTTGTGAACCTTGTTATGACACACCACCAATTTTTGATAAAGGGGAAGATGAGTTGTTTGATCATGCCCTTATTGATTTAATTGCCTTTGGTGGGCCTGTGTGTCGTAGTAAGGATGATAGTGACCTTGAGGAGTCCAAATTGCATGAATTGGACAAGGTTGTCTATGATGACTCCTCAAGTGTGGGTGATGAACCTAGCTTTGATACTATGCTTTTGCTTGACCATGAAATTGAGGTGCGTGCTTTTACTAATCCTTTGTTTGATAGCATCCTTATTTGTGGTGGTGAGTTGTATCGAGCTAGGGTTGAGAGAGAGTTGGAACCTCCGTGGTGTGAGGGATTTGATCCCACAGACAACTCTTTGTTTGAAGCTTCGAGTGAGGTAGATGATTCTTCTAGTGACCCTACTCTTGTTGGTTCGGGTTATGATGATGAAGAGGCCATTATTATCGCCTCCCTTGAGAGCTTACCTTGTGAGAGGGGTTGTCTTGAGGATGAAATTAGAAGTGAGGAGGTATCTCTTAGTGTGAGTATGAGAGCTCTTAAGAAGGGGAGTGGGGTGATTGATTCTAATTGTGAATTGACTTACTTTGCCTATCCCATCCCGCATATTAACCACACTTTGAGAATTGAGCATGTCGAACCCATTGTGCCACACTGTGAAAGCATTGCGTTAAAGGTTTGGCGTGTCGATCATGAGCTTAGGGGTCATAGGAAACTTGATTGTGTAATCTTGAATATTCTATGTCCTAATGATCTCTTTGCTTGTTATGGTTGTGAGTGCTTGTCATTGGTGAGCCAAGAACTTGTTGTCTCCTTGGGGGACATAAGCTTTTTGATTAGTATTGATACTTGGCTCTATCACAAGAGTGAATTTTCCACACCACTTGCCTTCACTCTTGTTAGACTTGCCCACTCGCATAGTGGGGAATCTTGGTGCACTAATCAACTTAGGGGTCGTAGGGAATTTGATAACTTGATCTTGCATATGCCATGCCCAATTAATCCCTTTGTTTGTTCTTGTGTTGAGTGCACTTCTTTGTTGAACCAAGTACTTGCTAGTTCCTTTGGGAACATGAGCTTCTTTGTTGCCATTGATACTTGGTTGTACCATAAGAGTGTGTTTTCCCACACTTGGCGCACTAACCTACTATTGTAGTAGGAGTTTTGTTTTTTTTGTTTGTGCTTGTGTTTGATTGTAGGACTTGATGGTTTGATTTCGAGGACGAAATCCTTTCAAGAAGGGGAGGATGATGCAATATAAATCGGGCCTAAACGACAATCATCAAGAGCCAAGCTCAAGAGCACAATGAGTATACATCAAGGGCTCCCGAGGAGGATCCGAGAGTGATTTGGAGTCATGAACTTGATCACCATCGAGGGAGGACCAACTACGGACCAAGGAGGAACGCCTAGAGTCCATTTTGAGCCATTTCAAGACCTCCCAGGAAGAGGCGGAGCGCCTCCCCAAAGAGGCGGACCGCCTGCCAAAGTCCAGAAGGCTGCACAGCAAGAGGCGGAGCGCCTCCCCCACTGAGGCGGACCGCCCCTCACTGAAGGGCCATGAGGCGGAGCGCCTCCCCCAATGAGGCGGAGCGCCTCCCCCTGTAAGCTGAGGCGGGATTTTGTGTAAAGTTCCATTTTTGCCCTTAAGTGGCTTGTATTGTTATAACCCACTTTGGGGGTGTTTTAGACATTTACTTTAGTCTTAGAAAGGGCCTATAAATAGAGCCCTTAGGTCTTCATTTCATTTTAACAAACCTTGAATGTAGAATGATGAATTTCTTGAGTGACTCTCAATGAAGAACCCGTGAGCGGGCATGATTTCACTTGGTGGATTCCAAGTTGAACATCGAAACCTCTTTGATCATTCTATTTGCAAGAGCCGGGTGCCTCTTGAGGGTAGTTGCATAGTATAGGTGATCCTTGACTTCACCCGGGGTGTATCGAGACGAGTTCCTCGGTGCTACTTAGGTAAACGTTCAAGCCTCGTCTTGCTCTTTATCTCGATATCTTCATCGATATCGCCTATCTTGTTTTAGCTTCCGCATTTTCATATCGTTTGTCGCTTCCGCCTATTTTCCATTGCATCAAAATGCAAGGTTCCCAAGTGCAAGTGGAACAAGTGGTGCAAATGCTACCAAGGATGTGAAAAAGCCGTATGAGAAGAACACACCTAATGTGGGAGGTAACTCTAAAACTCAATTGCATGCTCCTACTTCTTCTTCAATACAATGCCACAAGTGCAAGGGCTATGGTCACTTTGCTAGGGAATGTCCTACAAAGAGGACCATGATTGTTGTTGGTAATGATGCATATGAGAAAGAGAGTGAATCGGAAGATGAGGGAGTAGAGGGAAATGAGGGGGTAGATGATGCAATCGAAAATACGCGGAAGCTAAACACGATACAAATATGCGGAAGCGATAAAAACAAGATACGAGATATCTAGGATATCGAGAAATTAGAGACTAGGAAGGCAAGAAATAGAAGAAAGAATCGAATTCAATTCACTAACGTTAATTGAATTCAAAAGGGAGAAGGGAAACTCGAACCTTACAATGGAATCAAACTAGGTGTCGATCTCCATAGGTTCCAAGTCGAGACATACACGAGCCTCGGGCTCAAACAAGAAGGGCTCGGCCTCTTCAATGTTCTCTCTCAATTCTATCTTCTAAACAATGGCTAACTAATGAAATGAAGAGCAAATGTGCTATATATACATTTTCACTAAAAATGGACAAAAATGGCCCTGCAGCTGATTCTGGTTCGCTGAGCAAACTCTCTTCATCGCGATCGCGCAGGCAACAACACTAGGCATCGCGATCGCGCAGATGGCTCGCGATCGCGCAGGTCTCCATTACCTTCTCGTTCTTCAGCATCCTCAGCTTCTCCTTCGCGCTCAAGGTCACGCTGTCGCGCAGGCTAACTAAATACTCTTCGCGATCGCGTGAGAAGTGGTCGCGATCGCGAAGAACAAAAGTTCTTCCTTAGGCAGTGAGCTCCCAGTGTGCTCCCCTGTTTTGCCCTGTTTTGGGCTGCCTGTTTTCCTGCGCTGTTTCCTCCGTCCTCGGCGCTCCAATGCATGATCTTCCAAGACGTTCCCGGAGGCCTTGACTCGTATCCGTTGTGCACTCGAGCTTGGCTTTTTCATCAGTAGAGGAGGCTGATTGATAAGGGGCAAACCCACGAAAGCGATAAAGAGATAAAGCGAGACGAGACTTACACTAAAGTTCGAGTAGCAACGAAGAACTTGTTCCGTTACACCCCAAACGATTGGAAAGAATCACCTATCACTATGCAACTATCCTCAAGAGACACGAGGCTCAAGCAAATAGAATGATCGAAGATGGATTGAAGAGCAACTTGGATTCATCCAATTGATTTCAAGCCAAAATGAGTTACAAGTGTTTGAGAGCAATGCTCATTAATGTTCTTTGTTCAAAGTAAGGTGAGAGCAATAAATGAAAGAGGGGTGTTATAAATACACCCCTTTACAAGGTTTTCCTAGTTTCTGGTCCGAGACTGCCAATGATAAGAATCAAATACGAAACGCGGAAATAAAGATAAAGAGCGAGACACTACTCGAACTCCCTACGAAGTAACTATGGAGAACTCGTTCCATAATACCCTCGTATCGGTGTCAAGGAGGACCTACACTATGCAACTACCCTCGAGCCGCACCTGGGACTCGCAAATAGAATGATCGGGGGTGGTTTGGGGTTCAACTAGAATCCACTAGTAAACTCAAACCGTCTCAAAGGGTTTTCATTCAGAGAGAATCCACTCTTGAACATTGTCATTGACAATCAATCATTCATCATAATAGCTAACTAAGGAATAATGCTAAGCTAGGGAGTATTTATAGGCCTCATTTAAGACATAAGGAAAGGCCTAAAATACCCTTAAGTAAGTTCTAAAGTCAAAAGCCACGTAGGGGCATAATAGAAATTACATAGGCTAATAACTAGAAAATCCCGCAGCTTGTTCAGCACTAGGCGCCCCGCCTGTTTCAACCAGGCGGTCCGCCTACTCTGCCTAGGCCCTCCGCCTCTGCACTAGGCGGCCTTAGATCCAGAGAGTTCTCCACAAGTGGGCGGTCCGCCCCTTTGACTAGGCGGTCCGCCTGCTTCCCTGAGTGCTTGAAACGCCTCGAAATGTGTCTCTAAGGCACCTCGTTCCATGGCGTTCCAATGCATAAGCTCTTCCTTGGCCTTGGATGATGTTTTTAGATGGTTGCTCGATTTGGGTCTTATCATCCTCCCCTTCTTGAGAAGATTTCGTCCTCGAAATCAAGGCTTGGTCTCTCACGGCTTTATCAACTCCTCGGGGTGGCCAAGAATCTCTTCCTTCGTCCTTCTTGATCGTCACTTTGGCATAGGCTTCTTCCAAGATCTTCCCCGCCTTAGCATGGAGCTTAGAACCTACAAGCAATGACAAGCAAAAACAAGCAAACGCCCTACTTTGAAAGTAGGTTAGTGCAAGAAGTGTGGAAAACACACTCTTGTGATATAACCAAGCATCAATAACAATCATGAATATCAAGTCCCCAAAGAGAACCCTAAGCACTTGGTTAAAAATCAACATGCACTCAACAAGATAATGAGCAAAGAGGTCATGGGGAGATGGGAAATGCAAGATCAAGCTACCAAAATCCCCTTGAACCTTAAGCTCAAGATCAACACACCAACCTATCCTCGAGGTGTGATCAACATGTGGAGTGGAGTGAGTCAAATAGCCCACCCTACAAGTAGGATCAAGCACTCCACCTTCTTTAGAGCATACCTACTCACACCAAGGGGTTCCTCTTTCCCTTCCATTTCATCAACTAGGCAACCCTCCTCAAAAGTCAAGCTCTCAAGGAAGGTGTTGATGATGGATTCTTCTTCATCACAACCCACACTAGCAATAGTAGGGTCACTCAAAGAACCATTTACCTCACCCACATTTTCAAGCAATGGGTTGCCTAAGGGGTCAAACCTTTCACACCATGGGGGTTCTATTTGACCACCCACCCTAGTCCGATACAAGTCATATCCACTAGTGAGAATGCCTTCAAATAAGGGATTGGTAAAAACATGCATCTCACTATCATGATAAAACATAGACGAGCTATCAAGACTAGGTTCACTTGAGGAGTCATCACGAACAACCTTGTCCAATTCATGCAATTTGGACTCATCAAGGACAATTCCATCTTTACCACAACACATTGACCCACCAAATAGTAGCAAATCAACAAGAGCATGATCAACTATCTCATCTTCACCTATGTCAAAGGTTGGTGGTGTGTCATAGCAAAGGTCACAATCATGGTCAACTATCAAATCTACACTAGGGAGGGGTTCAATGAACAATGAGCTCACATCATGATGTGGCATAGTGCTCCTCCCAACTAGTGTTTCACATGCAAACTCAAGTTGACAACTAGACTCTTCACTAGTGGTATACTCACTAGATGCATCAAAAACACCAACTAGTGTTGAGTCATCACAAGACAAGTAGCTAGTAGGCTCATGAAAAGGTGAAGTGACACTTACATTGGTAGTACTTCCTTGATCACTCACAAGGTTTGAAGTGTCATATGCAACTCCTCCTTCATGAAGCTCACATTGAGGCTCCAATGACTTGTCTTTCAATGTACCTACACAAGAACTTTCACAAGAAGAGATAGAAGATAAAGAAGGGTTAGAACAATGGGTGCTCTCACTCTCAATTTTTTCTTCCTCACCCCTCATCTCTCTCAATTTTACCTCATGGTCAAGTGTAGTTTGTGGTGACAATCCGCTCACATCACTCCTCAAATACTCCCCTTTTTCCTCTCTTGGATTGTCACCGGTCACTCCCTCACTTCTCTCTATCTTTTCTCTCTCAATTGGAGTGGAGTGACTCCCATTTTCATCATGCATTGGAAAAACAATGAAATTGTTTACCTCGGGTTCAAGTACAATGGGTGACTTGGCTTTAGCCGCTTCCTTCAACTCCCTCATGAGTTTGTAGTCATCATTCACTTGCTTGGGGGTTAGGGGTTGAAGCACGAACTTTTTTCCCTCATGCATCACCGTATAGGTGTTGGCATGGCCATTATGAACCACACGTCGATCAAATTGCCATGGCCTACCAAAGAGAAGGTGGCATGCTTGCATAGGCACAACATCGAACATGTGCTCATCCACATAGTTCCCAATCTTGAACTTGATCAAACATTGCTCAACCACCCTCAACTCACCACACTCGCTAAGCCATTGTAGCCTATAAGGATTTGGGTGCTTCAAGGTAGGTATTTTCAATTGGGCAACTAGTGTTTGGCTAATGACATTAGCACAACTTCCCGAGTCGATGATCATAGAGAAAAGGAGACCCATGACTCGGCATTTGGCATGAAAAAGGTTCTCTCTTTGTAAGGTCTCAACATCCTCCACACACATGGCTCCTAGACTCCTTCTCACAACAAGGAAGGCATGGGCATCATCATCTTCTTCCATGGTAATCTCCCCAACATCTCCTTCCTCATCACCCTCTACTCCCTCTTCTTCCTCGGGTTCACTCTCTTGCTCATACACTAAATCACCAACCACAACCATGGTTCTTTTTGTAGTGCATTCCTTAGCAATATGCCCAAAGCCCTTACACTTATAACATTGAGTAGAAGTAGAAATAGGGTTACTCAAGCGAGTTTTAGAGTTACCTTCCAATTGCGGTGTAGTCTTCTCATATGGCTTCTTCACTTCTTTGCTAGCACTTGCACTTGGAAAGTTTGCACTTGGAGTCTTCCATTCTTTTGGCTTGCTTGTGGTAGTAGGAGTGTTGTTTTTGAACTTCTCTCTTTTGAGCCAAGTCTCGGCATCAATTGCGGCTTCAAACATATCTTGAAGTGTGAGATAATGATGCAACCTCAATTGAGAAGCTATACCATAGCTCAAGCCATTCTTGAATCGGATCATGGCTTCTTCTTCACCTTCAGTATCCATATCCAATGCCATCCGGATCTTCTCAAACTCATCATAGTACTCATGCACCGATTTGACACCTTGCTTTAGATCATAGAGCTTCTTGAGTTGCTCTTGCCGATACCTTGGAGTTATGTACTTGGTGTTCATAAGGCCTTTCAACTCATCCCAAGTCACATTCAAATGCAAATTCATCCTTCTCCTAGACCTCTTCATAGACTCCCACCAAGTAGAAGCATAGGCCTCAAAGGTAGAAATAGCATATGTACCCTTTCGCTCCTCGGTCATCTCATTGGTATCAAACACCCTTTCCATTTGTAGTACCCATTCCATGTATGCCTCCGGATCACAAGTTCCTTTGAAGGATGGAAGATTGAGCTTGACACTATTGAGGTTGTTGTTGTTGTCACGTACCCCATAGTTAGGCTCCGGTTGGCCTCCATAATGGTCATCATGTGCAACATACTCCCTCCTAGCATTCCTCCCTCCATATCCCATGGGTGGCCCTCGACCTCGGCCTCTACCCCTATCTACATTTCGACCCCAATTCATTGGCCTCCTAGGTTGATAAGGAACATCATACCCATAGGCTTCATCACCATACCCGGCCTCCTCCTCTTCTTGAACCTCATCAATTTGTTCAAGAGGTGGGACATTCCGTACGGGTCTTCTAAGTGGAGCATCTACTTGGGGATTGCCCAAGTTGAGGGGATTGCCCTCTTGTCGGGGATTGCCCAACCCACGCTCTCGTAGAGCTTCAACTTTGCTTTGTTCATACCTCTTGTTTAGCTCAACAAAGTGTCCGGGAGTCATAGGAGTGCTATGACTCGTACCTTCTCCGGATTCAATTTGGACACTCGGGGTCCTCCTCTCACCGGTCTCAACTTGGTTCCTCTCGACGGACTCAAGTCTCAAAGTAATATCCTCCAACTTTGCTATAACGGTAGCCATGAAAATTTTCATAGGATCATCTCCATCGGTTGCCATAGTACCTACAAAAAGCAACAAACGTTAGCAAAATTCCTCACCCACTCCCTTACAATTGTTTTCACTCGGCTCGCTCGTGTTTAGTGGGGGATGGATATTTCACACAAGTTTGAGTCTAAAAGCTTCAAGTAGTTGACCAACGAACCACAACTCAATCACTCACTTATCAAGTCCAAATGCACTCCGGGGTGAGTGGAGTTAATGGGACTCGATTGGACGATAGGCACTTTAAATGAGGACTTGAATCAAAAGATACTACGGATCTTCTTTGAATTCTAGTCTCCTTTCTATGGCACGATGATCCTAATAGCTCAAATTAATTAGCACTAATCGAGTAGGATAATACTCTAATAGCACTAACCGGAAGCAATGCAATCAACAAAACAAGAGAACCTAGAAGGAACTACCCAATGCCCAACTTGAAGGAAGTAGGCGCCCCACCTGTTTTGAGTAGGTGGTCCGCCTGGTTCCCTGTAGAGGGGAGTAGGCGGTCAGCCTACTTGAAGTAGGCGGTCAGCCTACTCTACTAGGCGGTCCGCCTCTGTAAAATCCAGAGAGTGAGCAAAAAGTAGGCGGTCCGCCCCTTCTAATAGGCGCCCCGCCTAGTGCAACTTCCAGCACTGTTCAAACTCATTTTTCTTGCCTTTGGCACCCAAAAATCCAACAATCCACACGTTGTTTTATCAATCCGAAGGTACCCAAACGTTGTTTCAAGCACAGAGATCAAACCCCAATCAATTTCATCAAAACCCAATCAAAATTCAACAATCTACCATGTACATCATGTTCATAGCTAGGGTTTCAAGCTTTTTCAATTTCTTCAAGGGTTTCAAATCTCAAATCATGGAATACAACTCCAAATCGTGTGTGTTGGGTACCAAAATAACGGGTTTCCAATAAGGAACAAACCCCAATATCAATCACAACACGAATCAATCCAAAACACAAGATAGAACAAATTTTTGGTATTTTTAAATTTTCCAATTTTTTTGTGATTTTCTTCTTTCAATAACAATAAACAAGAACCTAAGATAGAAACCAACCTAGGCATGAAGAATCAAGGGTCGGGGGTTTGTAGAAACAAAACCCGAGCCTTGCTCTGATACCAAGATGATAAGAATCAAATACGAAACGCGGAAATAAAGATAAAGAGCGAGACACTACTCGAACTCCCTACGAAGTAACTATGGAGAACTCGTTCCATAATACCCTCGTATCGGTGTCAAGGAGGACCTACACTATGCAACTACCCTCGAGCCGCACCTGGGACTCGCAAATAGAATGATCGGGGGTGGTTTGGGGTTCAACTAGAATCCACTAGTAAACTCAAACCGTCTCAAAGGGTTTTCATTCAGAGAGAATCCACTCTTGAACATTGTCATTGACAATCAATCATTCATCATAATAGCTAACTAAGGAATAATGCTAAGCTAGGGAGTATTTATAGGCCTCATTTAAGACATAAGGAAAGGCCTAAAATACCCTTAAGTAAGTTCTAAAGTCAAAAGCCACGTAGGGGCATAATAGAAATTACATAGGCTAATAACTAGAAAATCCCGCAGCTTGTTCAGCACTAGGCGCCCCGCCTGTTTCAACCAGGCGGTCCGCCTACTCTGCCTAGGCCCTCCGCCTCTGCACTAGGCGGCCTTAGATCCAGAGAGTTCTCCACAAGTGGGCGGTCCGCCCCTTTGACTAGGCGGTCCGCCTGCTTCCCTGAGTGCTTGAAACGCCTCAAAATGTGTCTCTAAGGCTCCTCGTTCCATGGCGTTCCAATGCATAAGCTCTTCCTTGGCCTTGGATGATGTTTTTAGATGGTTGCTCGATTTGGGTCTTATCAGCCAAAGTGTTCATCGCGATCGCGCATGATTATATGCGATCGCGAGGCACACTTAAAACTAGTTGCGCGATCGCGCAAGACATGGCGCGAAGGCGAAGAGCAAAAAGAGACTCTTCGCGATCGCGAAGGTATTCACGCGATCGCGAAGAACAAAAATCCAGCTTCAGGCAGTAAGCTCAGCAGAATTCCCCTGTTTTGGCCCTGTTTTGGTCCCCTGCTTCTTGCTCTGTTTCCTGCCCTGTTTCAACGTTGATTGAGCTCCAATGCATTGTTTTCAAGTCTTCTCCCGAGCTCGTATCGTCCATGCCCTTCCGGATCAAGTGTAAGTGAGCATCATGAAGTGCTTTGGCTTGGCTTCTCGTAAAGGGTCTTGTGACGGTGGTTTGCCCCGCATCATCCTCCCCTTCTTGAGAAGATTTCGTCCTCGAAATTGTAGCGTTAACCTCCACGACATTGTCCTCTACGGCGCCATTACCTACATCAAAAGGAGCCAAGTCACTAACATTAAAAGTGTTTGAAATAGCGTACTCACTTGGCAAATCGATCACATAGGCGTTGTTGTTGATCTTGGATATCACTTGGAAGGGTCCATCTCCCCGGGGTGCCAATTTCCCTTTCCTGAGGTTTGGAAACCTTTCTTTGCGGAAATGCACCCACACCCAATCTCCTTTCTTGAGTTCCAACTTCTTCCTCCCCTTGTTCTTCTTGAGGGCAACCTTGTCATAGGCTTCCTCCAATCGCTTCCTCGTTTTGGCATGGATTTCAAGCATGGCTTTAGCACGGTTTTCACCTTCAAAATTAACAACCATTTCCTTGGGCAAAGGGGTTAGATCAAGTGGAATCAAAGGATTAAAACCATAAACGCACTCAAACGGAGTCAAGCCAATCATGCTATGCAATGTACGGTTATAAGCAAACTCCATAAGAGGCAACTTGTCAACCCAAGTCCCGGCCTTACCTCGGGTCATGGCTCTAAGGAGAGCACCCAAGGTTCGGTTCACCACTTCGGTTTGACCATCCGTTTGGGGGTGGTGGGACGTAGAGAATAACAACTTGGTGCCAAGAGCACCCCAAAGACACCTCCAAAAATGGCTAAGGAACTTAGAGTCCCTATCACTCACAATGGTTTGAGGCACACCATGCAACTTTAACACATTATCAATGAACAAAGAAGCTACATGTTGTGCATCATGACTCTTCTTACAAGGAATAAAGTGAGCCATTTTGGAGAACCGATCCACGACAACATAAATGCTATCGTGCCCCCCTTTAGACCGTGGCAAGCCCATAACAAAATCCATTGAAATATCCATCCACGGGCTAGTAGGAATAGGTAGGGGAGTATACAAACCATGGGAATTAGATTTGGACTTAGCATACTTGCAATCCAAGCAAGTATTGCAAAGTCTCTCAACTTGCACACCCATCTTTGGCCAATGAAATTGCTCCATGAGAATGGCCAAGGTTTTGTTCCTCCCAAAGTGACCCATCAAGCCCCCACAATGTGCTTCACGAACAAGCAGCTCCCTCCATGAGGACTCGGGCACACAAACTCTTCCATTTTTAAAAATGTAGCCGTCAACCCATTGGTATTTCTCCACCCGCTTTCCACTCACTAGAGCATCATGAATGCTCTTGAACTTTGGGTCATGTTCATACAAAGACTTTATACTCTCAAAACCCATAAGTCTAGAGGCAAGAGTGGTAGCAAGGGCGAACTTCCTAGAAAGCGCATCGGCTACAACATTGTCCTTGCCCTTCTTGTAATGAATTACATAAGGGAAAGACTCAATGAACTCCACCCACTTGGCATGCCTTTTGTTCAATTTCTCTTGGCCTCTTAGATGCTTGAGTGACTCATGGTCACTCTTGATCACAAATTCCCGAGGCCATAGATAGTGTTGCCAATGGGCTAATGCTCTCATGAGGGCATACAACTCCTTGTCATACGTGGAGTAATTCAAGGTTGCGCCCTTCAACTTCTCACTAAAGTAGGCAACGGGCTTCCCTTCTTGCATGAGAACACCCCCAATTCCCACCCCCGAGGCATCACATTCAACCTCAAAAGCCTTCCCGAAGTCGGGCAATTGTAGCAAGGGGGCGGTACTCAACCTACCTTTTAATTCTTGGAAAGCTCTCTCTTGAGACTCTCCCCACACAAAGGGTTTATCTTTCTTCACCAACTCGGTGAGTGGTGCGGCAATGGTGCTAAAGTCTCTAACAAAGCGCCGATAGAAACTAGCAAGGCCATGGAAACTCCTCACATGAGAAACGGTGGTAGGAGTAGGCCAATCTCTAATGGCTTCAACTTTTGACTCATCAACTTCCACACCATTGACACTAACAACAAAGCCCAAAAAGACAACCTTTTCAACACAAAAGGCACACTTCTTAAAGTTGGCATAGAGCTTTTCGGCTCGTAGCACTTCAAGCACTTGACTCAAGTGGCCCACATGGTCGTCTATTGACTTGCTATAAATCAATATGTCATCAAAGTAGACGACCACGAATTTGTTGATAAATGGCTTAAGCACGTGGTTCATTAATCTCATGAAAGTGCTAGGTGCGTTGGAGAGGCCGAAGGGCATCACCAACCATTCATATAGACCAAATTTGGTCTTGAATTCGGTTTTCCATTCATCCCCGGGTTTCATCCGGATTTGATGGTAGCCGGACCTAAGGTCTATTTTAGAAAAGACACTAGAACCACTAAGCTCATCCAACATATCATCCAAACGAGGTATGGGATGTCGATACTTTACCGTGATCTTGTTGACCGCGCGACAATCCACACACATCCTCCAAGTGCCATCCTTCTTTGGAACGAGGATCACGGGCATGGCACAAGGACTCAAGCTCTCCCTCACCAACCCCTTTGTAAGCAATTCATCAATTTGTTTTTGCAACTCCCTTGTGTCCTCGGGATTGCTTCTATATGCCGGCTTGTTGGGGATTTGAGATCCCGGGACAAAATTAATTTGATGTTCAATACCTCTCAAGGGAGGTAGTCCATCCGGCATCTCTTCCGGAAACATGTCCTCGTAGACCTTCAAGACATTGTCAATGGCACTAGGCAAAGGGTTAGGGTTAGATAAATAATCACTTTCGGAATTTAAAACCATACCTTTGTGCACTAGGCATATGAGCATCTTGGTGCCATCATTACCTCTCAAAACCTCACCCGGTTGCATCATGGCACACATGCGACCGGTGGGAGATGGTGGAGTCTCGGCCAAAGATTTGGTCACAATCGGGGACTTGGCCTTAGCCGCTTCCCTCAACTCTTTCATGCGCCGATAGTCTTCACTTACTTGCTTCGGGGTCAAAGGTGTAAGCACGAACCTTTTTCCCTCATGTTTCACCGTGTAAGTGTTGGCCCGGCCATCATGAACCACTTGTTTGTCGTATTGCCAAGGCCTTCCAAACAAAAGATGGCAAGCTTGCATTGGCACCACGTCAAACATATGTTCATCTTGATAGTTTCCAATCTTGAACCTAACCAAGACTTGCTTCACTACCCTCAATTCCCCACACTCACTTAGCCATTGCAAACGGTAGGGGCTCGGGTGTTTAATGGTAGTCAACTTCAATTGTGAGACCAAAGATTGGCTCACCACATTTGCACAACTACCCGAGTCAATAATCATGGAACAAACTTGCCCCCTCACTCTACAACGGGCATGGAACAAGTTCTCCCTTTGCTCATCTTCCCTCTCCTCACTCAACATAGTTCCCAAAATGCGGCGTACCACAAGGAACATATTAGGATCATCCCCCTCCGTCGCTCTCTCCTCACCTTCACCCTCAACTTCCTCACTCTCCTCCTCATCATCTTCCTCGGGCTCACTTTCCCCCTCATAGACCAACCCATCATCCATTACAATCATTGTTTTCCGGGTAGGGCACTCTTTGGCAAAGTGGCCATAACCCTTGCATTTATGACATTGGAAGGAAGAAGAAGAAGGAGTATTTAAAGTAGTTTTAGAAGTACCTCCAACTTCTTTGTGGTCGCTCTTCGGGGTAGCCTTCTCAAAAGGCTTCTTTACATCTCGACTCCCACTTGCCCCACTAGCATATGGGCTCTTCCATTCTTTGGTGCGAGTTGAAGGAGTGGTAGTGGTAGTACTCCTATAGCGAGGAGCCTTTTCTTCTTTGAGCCATTTCTCGGCTTCAACCGCGGCATCACAAACATCTTGTAAGGAGTGAAAGATGTGAAGTCTCAATTGGGATGCAATCTCCTTACTCAAGCCACTTTTGAAACAGATGATAGCTTGTTCCTCATCTTCCGTTTCCATATCTAGAGCCATCCGAATTTTCTCAAAGTCGTTGAAATATTCATCAACGGACTTGTAACCTTGTTTTAATTCATAGAGCCTTTTGAGTTGCTCTTGTCGATACTTGGGAGTCACATATTTGTTGTTCATTATTTCTTTCAACTCTTCCCAAGTAATGTTCATCCGCAACCCAAGTCGTCTCCTTGATCGCTTCATGGATTCCCACCATGTAGATGCATAAGACTCAAATGATGATATAGCATAGGTGGCCTTCTTCTCCTTGGTCATATCATTTGTGTCAAAGACCCGCTCTAGTTGGACCTTCCATTCAAGAAACGCTTCCGGATCACTAGTCCCCTTGAAAGGAGGGATAGTGATCTTGACACTATTGAGATTAGTGTCACGACCCCCACGGTGTTGTTCCAGTTGAACCCCATAGTTGTCATCAATATCTTCATATTCCCTTCCCAAATTCCTTCCCATATAAGCTCTTGGTGGTCCTCGACCTCGACCACGACCTCTATCTATCCCTCGGCCTCCATTCATCGCCCTCCTATTTGGATAGGGGACATCAAAGTAATCA
The DNA here is from genome assembly GCA_029990175.1 of Petunia secreta. Lineage (NCBI taxonomy): Eukaryota > Viridiplantae > Streptophyta > Magnoliopsida > Solanales > Solanaceae > Petunia > Petunia secreta. The sequence goes on along the minus strand of JARKIP010000241.1, from coordinate 130,527 downwards.
TCATCAAGTCCGAGGCCCTCCCCTTCTTGAGCTTCATCAACTTGCTCAAGAGGTGCAATGTTTCTCCATGGCCTTAGGAATGGAACATCTCCTTGGGGATTGCCCAAGGGTTGGGGATTGCCCAACATTCTTTCTCTAGCAAGAGCCTCATCCCTCAACCGTTGTCGACGAACTAGCTCCGCATAATGATCCGGCTTCATGATGGAATCATCACTAGTGCCTTCATTGGGGTCCTTTTGGACACTCGGGGTCCTCTCCTTTTCAAGAACCTCCATTTTAAGGTTTAGGGCCTTCACCTCGGCTAACAAGCTAGCCAAGACGTCGGTTGGAACCTCAATGGTACTCTTTGCTTTCTCCTCCGCCATGTACCTACAACAATCAAAAACAAGAAAGGAAGATTAGAGTAAAAGTCCTCACTCACTCCCTCACTTTTGTTTGTCGCTCGGGTTCACTCAAGCTTGGGGTTGGTTTCACACAAACTTGAAATTAATGGCCTCCTCGTAGTTGCGCAACCTCCTCAAAGATCAAACCAAAATACAAGAACCAAATGCTCTTCGGGAAGAGTGGATTCAATGGGACTCGATCAACGCCAAGCTATTTGGTGCGCACTTGAACCAAACAATTAACTACGAATCTTCTTTGAAATCTACTCTCCTTCTAGGCACGAGTATCCTAGTCGAATGAGGGATTAGTACTAATTGGGTAGAAGTGTTACCCTCAAAGTACTAACCGGAAGTGGCGCGATCAAATGTTCAAAGATCGAATCGCCACTAAACGGATTCGGAATTGGATGAATTTTGGTTTGTGATCTAGAAACTCACCATATTTGATGATGCTATGGGAGTTTTGGTGGTTGGAAACTGTTACGACGCCTTTGCGAACATTCTGTCCAACTTCAGGAAATTCTGGAAATTGGTACCCTTCGCGATCGCGTGCAGAGGGGCGCGATCGCGATGAACAAGAATTCAGAAATGGCGCGATAGCGCGAGACCTTGCGCGATCGCGCAGGTTTGTTCAGCTGAACCAGAAACTCGACAGAAAAATAGCAGTTTTGGCACACACAATAACCCAAATTCAACCTTTTCAGTTTTCAAGCTTGCAAAAGGTGTTTTCAACTGTGGTAAACAACCCACAATGGTTCTAACACAAAACAACCATTTAACAACTTGTTTTTCAATGATTTTGGGTCAAGTTCTTCAACTTTTCAAAACCTTCAAAGTTCAAAATTTCGATTTTCACTACAATACTCCAAATGATGTTATGATGGTATCAAATCAACGGGAAAACTATAGGGAACAATCCCCGATACCAAACAACCACAAAATCATAACATCAAACAAGTTTTTGGCAAATTTTGCAAAATACCCAACCTAGGGTTCAAATTTTGAACTTTTGATTTTCAACTCCAAAACGCGTTTTGTTTGTACCCAATTGTCGGGTTCACGTAAACAAACAATCCCCGATAATCAAAACCAACAAAATCGTAACAACAAGCGATTTCCTTCAAATTTTTGGGTTTTCAAGTTTTTGAATTTTTTTTCTTCTTTTTCAATATAACAAGAACAAGAACAAGAAAATAAACGCGGAACAAAGATGACAAGCACGACGAGTAGGACGAGGGCTCGTAAGAACGCAACCCTAGCCTTGCTCTGATACCAACTGATAAGGGGCAAACCCACGAAAGCGATAAAGAGATAAAGCGAGACGAGACTTACACTAAAGTTCGAGTAGCAACGAAGAACTTGTTCCGTTACACCCCAAACGATTGGAAAGAATCACCTAACACTATGCAACTATCCTCAAGAGACACGAGGCTCAAGCAAATAGAATGATCGAAGATGGATTGAAGAGCAACTTGGATTCATCCAATTGATTTCAAGCCAAAAAGAGTTACAAGTGTTTGAGAGCAATGCTCATTAATGTTCTTTGTTCAAAGTAAGGTGAGAGCAATAAATGAAAGAGGGGTGTTATAAATACACCCCTTTACAAGGTTTTTCTAGTTTCTGGTCCGAGACTGCCAAAGTGTTCATCGCGATCGCGCATGATTATATGCGATCGCGAGGCACACTTAAAACTAGTTGCGCGATCGCGCAAGACATGGCGCGAAGGCGAAGAGCAAAAAGAGACTCTTCGCGATCGCGAAGGTATTCACGCGATCGCGAAGAACAAAAATCCAGCTTCAGGCAGTAAGCTCAGCAGAATTCCCCTGTTTTGGCCCTGTTTTGGTCCCCTGCTTCTTGCTCTGTTTCCTGCCCTGTTTCAACGTTGATTGAGCTCCAATGCATTGTTTTCAAGTCTTCTCCCGAGCTCGTATCGTCCATGCCCTTACGGATCAAGTGTAAGTGAGCATCATGAAGTGCTTTGGCTTGGCTTCTCGTAAAGGGTCTTGTGACGGTGGTTTGCCCCGCATCACTGATTTGCTTGATGACACGGGGGAGGAGGAGGATCCTCATACTTTCTTGGTTGTGAGAAGGAGCCTAGGGGCCATGATTGTGGAAGATAGTGAAACCTTGCAAAGGGAAAATCTTTTCCATGCTAGGTGCCGGGTCAAAGATGTTGTTTGCTCTATGATAATTGATTCCGGAAGTTGTGCAAATGTAGTGAGTCAATCACTTGTGTCTCAATTGAAGTTGACTACCATGAAGCATCCTAAACCTTATCGGTTACAATGGCTTAGTGAATGTGGAGAGCTTAAGGTAATGAAACAAGCCATGATCAAGTTTAGAATGGGTAGTTATGTTGATGAGCATTTGTTTGACGTTGTGCCTATGCAAGCATGCCACCTACTCTTAGGGAGGCCATGGCAATTCGATAGGCAAGTGGTGCATGATGGTCATGTCAACACTTACACGGTCAAGCATGAAGGGAAGAGATTTGTGCTTAAACCTCTCACTCCTAAGCAAGTGAGTGATGATTACAAGAAGATGAAGGAGTTGAGGGAGGTGGCAATGGCTAAGTCACTCATTGAGACTAGCCCTTTGTCCAAAAGCATGGTGGCAATCCCACCTACTTCATCTACCGGTGGCATGTGTGCCATGATGCAACCGGGCGAGCTCTTGAAAGGTAATGATGGCACCAAGTTTCTCCTATGCCTAGTGCACAAAGGTATGATTCTTAACTCTAATTGTGATTTTTCTTCTAGCCCTATGCCTAGTGCTTTGAAAAATGTCTTGGAAAACTTTGGGGACATGTTCCCGGATGAGATGCCCGAAGGCTTACCTCCCTTGAGAGGTATTGAACATCAAATCGATTTTATTCCGGGCTCTCAAATCCCAAATAAGCCGGCCTATAGAAGCAATCCCGAGGATACAAGGGAGTTGCAAAAACAAGTTGATGACTTGCTTTCCAAAGGCTTGGTAAGGGAGAGTTTGAGTCCTTGTGCCGTACCGGTCATTCTTGTCCCAAAGAAAGACGGCACTTGGAGAATGTGCGTAGATTGCCGAGCCGTGAATAAGATAACGGTCAAGTACCGTCACCCTATTCCACGGCTTGATGACATGTTGGATGAATTGAGTGGGTCGTGTGTCTTTTCCAAAATCGACCTTAGGTCCGGTTACCATCAAATCCGGATGAAACCCGGGGATGAATGGAAAACCGCATTCAAGACCAAATTCGGTCTCTATGAATGGTTGGTAATGCCCTTCGGGCTTTCCAACGCACCTAGCACTTTCATGCGACTCATGAATCATGTTTTGAAGTCTTTTATCAACAAGTTTGTTGTTGTCTATTTTAATGATATCTTGATCTATAGTAAGACAATGGATGAACATGTTGACCACCTTAGGCAAGTGCTTGAAGCTTTGAGAGTCGAAAAGCTCTGATAATAATCAAAAACGCGGAAAAGATAAAAAGATAGAAAACGAGACGAGGCTCGAACAAAGACCCAAGTAGCACCGGAGAACTAGTTCCGATACACCCCGGGTGGATGTCAAGGATCACCTACGCTATGCAACTACCCTCGAGCCACACCTGGGACTCGCAAATAGAATGATCGGGGGTGGTTTGGGGTTCAACTAGAATCCACTAGTAAACTCAAACCGTCTCAAAGGGTTTTCATTCAAAGAGAATCCACTCTTGAACATTGTCATTGACAATCAATCATTCATCATAATAACAAAACTAACTAAGGAATAATGCTAAGCTAGGGAGTATTTATAGGCCTCACTCAAGACATAAGGAAAGGCCTAAAGTACCCTTAAGTAGGTTCTAAAGACATAAGCCACATAGGGGCATAGTAGGAATTACATAGCAATTAAAGTCAAATTCCCGTCAAAGTTGAACAGAGGGAGGCGCTCCGCCTCTGGGGGAGGCGCTCCGCCTTAGCTTGCCTAGGCGGTCCGCCTCCTTGGTCCGCCTCCAAAAGTCCCGAGAGTCATCTTCTTTTAGGCGGTCCGCCTCAATCCGTAGGCGGTCCGCCTCTTCCTGAAGCTTCTTGAAACACTTCGAAATGTGTCTCGGATGCTCTTCTTTCCATGGCGTCCCAATGCATGACCTTGAAGTGCTCTTCCTTGGCCTTGGATGGTGCTTTTGGATGGTTGCTCGATTTGGGTCTTATCATCCTCCCCTTCTTGAGAAGATTTCGTCCTCGAAATCAAGGCTTGGTCTCTCATGGCTCTATCAACTCTTCGGGGTGGCCAAGAATCTCCTCCTTTGTCCTTCTTGATCGTCACTTTGGCATAGGTTTCTTCCAAGATCTTCCTCGCTTTAGCATGGAGCTTAGAACCTACAAGCAACGACAAGCAAAAACACGCAAACGTCCCACTTTGAAAGTAGGTTAGTGCAAGAAGTGTGGAAAACACACTCTTGTGATATAACCAAGCGTCAATAACAACCATGAATATCAAGTCTCCAAAGAGAACCATAAGCACTTGGTTAAAAATCAACATGCACTCAACAAGATAATGAGCAAAGAGGTCATGGGGAGATGGGAAATGCAAGATCAAGCTACCAAAATCCCCTTGAACCTTAAGCTCAAGATCAACACACCAACCTATCCTCGAGGTGTGATCAACATGTGGAGTGGAGTGAGTCAAATAGCCCACCCTACAAGTAGGATCAAGCACTCCACTCCCCTTCTTTAGAGCATACCTACTCACACCAAGGGGTTCCTCTTTCCCTTCCATTTCATCAACTAGGCAACCCTCCTCAAAAGTCAAGCTCTCAAGGAAGGTGTTGATGATAGATTCTTCTTCATCACAACCCACACTAGCAATAGTAGGGTCACTCAAAGAACCATCTACCTCACCCACATTTTCAAGCAATGGGTTGCCTAAGGGGTCAAACCCTTCACACCATGGGGGTTCCATTTGACCACCCACCCTAGTCCGATACAAGTCATATCCACTAATGAGAATGCCTTCAAATAAGGGATTGGTAAAAACATGCATCTCACTATCATGATAAAACATAGACGAGCTATCAAGACTAGGTTCACTTGAGGAGTCATCACGAACAACCTTGTCCAATTCATGCAATTTGGACTCCCCAAGGACAAGACCATCATCACCACAACACATTGGTCCACCAAATAGAAGCATATCAATTAGGGAATGGTCAACTACCTCATCTTTCCCTATGTCAAAGGTTGGTGGTGTGTCATAGCAAAGGTCACAATCATGGTCAACTATCAAATCTACACTAGGGAGGGGTTCAATGAACAATGAGCTCACATCATGATGTGGCTTAGCATCCCTCTCAACTAGTGTTTCACAAGCACACTCAAGTTGACAACTAGACTCTTCACTAGTGGTATACTCACTAGATGCATCAAAAACACCAACTAGTGTTGAGTCATTACAAGACAAGTAGCTAGTAGGCTCATGAAAAGGTGAAGCAACACTTACATTTGTAGTACTTTCTTGATCACTCACAAGATTTGAAGTGTCATATGCAACTCCTCCTTCATGAAGCTCACATTGAGGCTCCAACGACTTGTCTTTCAATGTACCTACACAAGAACTTTCACAAGAAGAGATAGAAGATAAAGAAGGGTTAGAACAATGGGTGCTCTCACTCTCAATTTTTCCTTCCTCACCCCTCATCTCTCTCAATTTTACCTCATGGTCAAGTGTAGTTTGTGGTGACAATCTGCTCACATCACTCCTCAAATCCTCTCCTTTTTCCTCTCTTGGATTGCCACCGGTCACTCCCTCACTTCTCTCTATCTTTTCTCTCTCAATTGGAGTGGAGTGACTCCCATTTTCATCATGCATTGGCAAAACAATGAAATTGTTTGCCTCGGGTTCAAGCACAATGGGTGACTTGGCTTTAGCCGCTTCCTTCAACTCCTTCATGAGTTTGTAGTCATCACTCACTTGCTTGGGAGTTAGGGGTTTAAGCAAATATCTCTTCCCTTCATGTTTGACCGTGTAAGTATTGACACGACCGTCATGAACCACTTGTCGATCAAATTGCCAAGGCCTTCCAAAGAGAAGGTGGCAAGCTTGCATGGGCACCACATCGAACAAGTGTTCATCCACATAACTACCCATTTTGAACTTGATCATTGCTTGCTCCACTACCTTTAACTCCCCACACTCACTAAGCCATTGTAATCGATACGGCTTGGGGTGCTTCACGGTAGGCAATTTCAATTGGGATATAAGAGATTGACTCACAACATTAGTACAACTCCCGGAGTCAATGATCATAGAGCACACAACATTTTTGACCCGGCACCTAGCATGGAATAGATTTTCCCTTTGCAAGGTTTCACTATCCTCCACTATCATGGCTCCTAGACTCCTCCTCACAACAAGGAAGGCACGGGCATCATCGTCTTCCTCTTCCATGGCAACAATCTCCCCAACATCTCCTTCCTCATCACCCCCTACTCCCTCTTCTTCCTCGGGTTCACTCTCTTGCTCATACACCAAATCACCAACCACAACCATGGTTCTTTTTGTAGTGCATTCCTTAGCAATATGCCCAAAGCCCTTACACTTATAACATTGAGTAGAAGTAGAAATAGGATTACTCAAGCGAGTTTTAGAGTTACCTCCCAAGTGTGGTGTAGTCTTCTCATAAGGCCCTTTCACTTCTTTGCTAGCACTTGCACTTGGAAAGTTGGCATTTGGAGTCTTCCACTCTTTTTGCTTGCTTGTAGTAGTAGGAGTGTTGTTTTTGAACTTCTCTCTTTTGAGCCAAGCCTCGGCATCAATTGCGGCTTCAAACATATCTTGAAGTGTGAGATAATGATGTAACCTCAATTGAGAAGCTATACCATAGCTCAAGCCATTCTTGAATCGGATCATGGCTTCTTCTTCACCTTCGGTATCCATATCCAATGCCATCCGGATCTTCTCAAACTCATCATAGTACTCATGCACCGATTTGACACCTTGCTTTAGATCATAGAGCTTCTTGAGTTGCTCTTGCAGATACCTTGGAGTTATGTACTTGGTGTTCATAAGGCCTTTCAACTCATCCCAAGTCACATTCAAATGCAAATTCATCCTTCTCCTAGACCTCTTCATACACTCCCACCAAGTAGAAGCATAGGCCTCAAAGGTAGAAATAGCATAGGTACCCTTTCTCTCCTCGGTCATCTCATTGGTGTCAAATACCCTCTCCATGAGTAGTACCCATTCCATGTATGCCTCCGGATCACAAGTTCCCTTGAAGGGTGGAAGATTTAGCTTGACGCTATTGAGGTTGTTGTTGTTGTCACGTACCCCATAGTTAGGCTCCGGTTGGCCTCCATAATGGTCATCATGAGCAACATACTCTCTCCTCGCATTCCCTCTAGCATGGCCCATGGGTGGCCCTCGACCTCGGCCTCTACCCCTATCCACATTTCGACCCCAATGCATTTGCCTCCTAGGTTGATAAGGAACATCATACCCATAGGCTTCATCACCATACCCGAACTCCTCCTCTTCTTGAACTTCATCAATTTGTTCAAGAGGTGGGACATTCCGCACGGGTCTTCTAAGTGGAGCATTTACTTGGGGATTGCCCAAGTTGAGGGGATTGCCCTCTTGTCGGGGATTGCCCAACCCACGCTCTCATAGAGCTTCAACTTTGCTTTGTTCATACCTCTTGTTTAGCTCAACAAAGTGTCCGGGAGTCATAGGAGTGCTATGACTCGTTCCTTCTCCAGATTCAATTTGGACGCTCGGGGTCCTCCTCTCACCGGTCTCAACTTGGTTCCTCTCGACGGACTCAAGTCTCAAAGTGATATCCTCCAACTTGGCTATAACGGTAGCCATGAAAATTTTCATAGGATCATCTCCATCGTTTGCCATGGTACCTACAAAAAGCAACAAACGTTAGCAAAATTCCTCACCCACTCCCTTACAATTGTTTCACTCGGCTCGCTCGTGTTTAGTGGGAGATGGATATTTCACACAAGTTTGAGTCTAAAAGCTTCAAGTAGTTGACCAACGAACCACAACTCAATCACTCAACTTATCAAGTCCAAATGCACTCCGGGGCGAGTGGAGTTAATGGGACTCGATTGGAACGCTAGGCACTTTAATTGAGGACTTGAATCAAAAGATACTACGGATCTTCTTTGAATTCTAGTCTCCTCTCTAAGGCACGATGATCCTAATAGCTCAAAGTAATTAGCACTAATCGAGTAGGATTATACTCTAATAGCACTAACCGGAAGCAATGCAAGCAACAAAACAAGAAATCCTAGAAGTTTCTACCCAATTCCCAAGCTTCAGGAAGTAGGCGCCCCGCCTCAGGAAGTGGGCGGTCCGCCCTGGGCAAACCTACAGGGGGAGGCGCTCCGCCTCTTCAGGGGAGGCGCTCCGCCTCAGGAAATCCAGAGAGCTCACAGAGCTGAGGCGCTCCGCCTCTAAATTGAGGCGCTCCGCCTCTGCAACTTTTCAGCACAGTTCAAACTCGTTTCAAGTCGATTTCCAAGCCTCAAATCCGATGTTTTCGACTTGTTTTCACAATCCAAGGATACCAAAAGTTGTTTTTGGTCACAAAGATCAAACCCCAATGATTTTTAACAAACCCCAATCGAAAACAACGAATTCACCATGTTCATCTTCCTCAAGAACACAAGGGTTTATCAAAGGGTTTCAAAATGGATTGTGATTCATCAAGGTAGGTGTTATATAGGTCCAAATCCCACAAAATTGGTACCGATTCGTTTGTTTTTCAATGAAGATCAATCCCCAATATCAAGTTTTCAATCTAACATCAATCCAACCCAAGAATCAAGCCAAAATTCATTAAGAACAAGTTCATCAAGGGTTTAAGGGCAATTGGGGTTTCAATTTTTCAAACTCCACCAAATCCAACAATCTTGGTACCCAAGTAACGGGGATTCATCCACGATCAAGAATCTATAACACCCATATCAAAAATCATCCAAACCAACAAGATACACCAAATTTTTAGATTTTTCAATTTTTTAATTTTTTTTGTAATTTTCTTCTTTCAATAACAACAAACAAGAAACAAAAGATAGGAATCAACCTAGGCACGAAGAATCAAGGGTCGGGGGTTTGTAGAAACAAAACCCGAGCCTTGCTCTGATACCAAGATGATAAGAATCAAAAACGCGGAAAAGATAAAAAGATAGAAAACGAGACGAGGCTCGAACAAAGACCCAAGTAGCACCGGAGAACTAGTTCCGATACACCCCGGGTGGATGTCAAGGATCACCTACGCTATGCAACTACCCTCGAGCCACACCTGGGACTCGCAAATAGAATGATCGGGGGTGGTTTGGGGTTCAACTAGAATCCACTAGTAAACTCAAACCGTCTCAAAGGGTTTTCATTCAAAGAGAATCCACTCTTGAACATTGTCATTGACAATCAATCATTCATCATAATAACAAAACTAACTAAGGAATAATGCTAAGCTATGGAGTATTTATAGGCCTCACTCAAGACATAAGGAAAAGCCTAAAGTACCCTTAAGTAGGTTCTAAAGACATAAGCCACGTAGGGGCATAGTAGGAATTACATAGCAATTAAAGTCAAATTCCCGTCAAAGTTGAACAGAGGGAGGCGCTCCGCCTCTGGGGGAGGCGCTCCGCCTCAGCTTGCCTAGGCGGTCCGCCTCCTTGGTCCGCCTCCAAAAGTCCCGAGAGTCATCTTCTTTTAGGCGGTCCGCCTCAATCCATAGGCGGTCCGCCTCTTCCTGAAGCTTATTGAAACACTTCGAAATGTGTCTCGGATGCTCTTCTTTCCATGGCGTCCCAATGCATGACCTTGAAGTGCTCTTCCTTGGCCTTGGATGGTGCTTTTGGATGGTTGCTCGATTTGGGTCTTATCAAGCTCTATGCTAATTTCAAAAAGTGTGCCGGTGCAATGCAAACCCGAAGGAGTTGCTTAGCACGAACGCGGAAGATGAACAAGAAAGATAAAAAGATAGAAGCAAGACAAAACTTGCGTCTTTCGAAAGAACAGTGAGGAACCTGTCTCAAAGCTCGATTGAAAGGGATTCAAGAATCACCTAAACTATGCAACAATCCTCAAGAGAACATGCCTCTTGCAAACTGAATGATCAAAGAGGAATGTTCAATCGGATTAACCGAAAGCCACAAGTCCATAATTTCCTCACAGGGTTTTGCTCACGACAGAGACAAGAGAAAGGTACTCGGCACTTTCATTAATTTATCAAAAACTAGGTATCTTTACAATAAAAGGGAACAAGGTTTATATAGGAAACACTAAGGGTAAACTAGTAAAAGGGTCACAGGCGACCAATAGAGATAAGCCACGCAGGGCTGAGATAAGCCACGCAGGACTGAATTAAATTGTGTTCGGCAGACTTTGACTTCGGTAAACCTTGGCTTCGGTTCTCGATTGTCTGCTCGAACACACTTGTTGCCTTCGGACGCTCAATTGTCTTCGAGCTCATTGTCCTCGGTCACTTTGCCTTCGTGCTCAAATCTGAAGATAATGCCTTCGATTCTTGAGCTCGGCCACTGAGCTTCGGAGCAATTGTTTTCCTTCGGCCAGGCTAAGTGAACATGCACATCGTGCAGCAGCTTGGCTTGGCTTCTTGTCATCGGTCTCCTCGGTGGATCGATCACTTGATCAGCACGTGGTCGGGCTGCATCATCTTCCCCTTCTTGAGAAGATTTCGTCCTCGAAATCAAGCCCTCCTCGTCCGCCGAAGTTGGACCTACAACACAAGGAACTAAGTCAGCAACATTAAAGGTGTTGGACACGTTATACTCACCAGGGAGGTCGATCACGTAGGCATTGTTGTTGATCTTGGTCAACACTTGAAGTGGACCATCCCCTCGAGGAGCCAACTTTCCTTTCCTTTGGTTCGGGAAGCGTTCCTTTCGGAAGTGAACCCAAACCCAATCTCCCTTCCTTATTCCAACTTTTTACGCCCCTTGTTTTTCTTTAAGGCAACCTTTGCATAGGCCTCCTCGAGGTTCTTCTTCACCTTTGCATGCAATTCGATCAAGGCAGCTGCTCGTCGAGTACCTTCAAAATCAAGAACAGAATCTCGAGGCAATAGGGTTAAATCAAGTGGAATCAAAGGATTAAAGCCATACACACATTCAAACGGGGTCATGTTGATCATTCTATGCACCGTTCGATTGTATGCAAACTCCATCATGGGCAAACGATCAGCCCAGTTTCCAACCTTCCCTTTGGTCATTGCCCGAAGCAAAGATCCCAAGGTTCGGTTAACTACCTCGGTCTGTCCATCAGTCTGAGGATGGTGAGACGTCGAGAATAGTAGCTTCGTGCCGAGGGCACCCCACAAACACTTCCAAAAATGACTCAAGAACTTCGAGTCTCGATCACTTACAATAGTACGAGGTACACCATGCAATTTTAACACGTTAGAAAAAAACAATGTAGCTACATGCTGTGCATCATCACACTTTTTGCAAGGAATAAAGTGAGCCATTTTTGAAAAACGGTCAACCACAACGAAGATGCTATCATGTCCTCCCCCCGACCTCGGTAACCCCAAGACAAAGTCCATGGATATATCAACCCAAGGTCGATCAGGTACAGGCAACGGGGTGTACAAACCATGAGGGTTGGACTTCGATTTTGCTTTCTTGCAAACGAGACAAGCGTTGCAAAGCTTTTCCACATCTCGTCGCATTTTGGGCCAATGGAACTGCTCGGTCAAGATACCAAGAGTTTTATCGACACCGAAGTGTCCCATCAGTCCACCTGAGTGAGCTTCTCAAACCAAGAGCTCTCTCCACGATGACACTGGCACACAAACCCTCCCATTTTTTAAGAGGTAGCCATCATGCCACTGATATTTCTCAACCTTTCGGCCACTCAAGATTGCGTCTCGAACACATTTCAGCTTGGGATCGTCCTCGTACATCGACTTGATGCTTTCGAATCCCATGAGCCTGGAGGCGAGAGTGGTCGCTAAGGCAAATTTCCTTGATAGCGCATCGGCCACAACATTATCTTTTCCCTTTTTGTAATGAATTACATAGGGAAAGCTTTCAATAAATTCAACCCACTTGGCATGTCTTCGGTTTAATTTCTCATGACCTCGGAGATGTTTCAAAGCCTCATGATCACTCTTGATCACAAACTCTCGAGGCCACAAATAATGCTGCCAATGGGCGAGTGCTCGAACGAGGGCATACAGTTCCTTGTCGTACGTTGAGTAATTCAAGGCTGCACCCTTAAGCTTTTCGCTAAAGTAAGCGATCGGCTTCGAGTCTTGCATCAGCACTCCTCCAATCCCAACTCCAGATGCATCACACTCGACTTCGAATGCTTTGCCGAAGTCAGGGAGTTGCAACAACGGGGCAGAACAAAGCCTCCGTTTCAACTCTTGGAAAGCCCTTTCTTGGGACTCTTCCCACACAAATGGATGGTCTTCTTGGAAAGCCATTTCTTGGGACTCTTCCCACACAAATGGATGGTCTTTCTTCACCAGCTCGGTTAAAGGAGCTGCCACGGTGCTAAAGTCACGAACAAACCTTCGGTAAAAGCTAGCTAAGCCATGGAAGCTATGAACTTGTGATACCGAGGTCGGAGTTGGCCAATCTTTGATGGCTTCGACTTTTGATTCGTCGACTTCGACACCACTAGCACTGACAACAAATCCAAGAAAGACTACACGATCGACACCAAAGGCGCATTTCTTGAAGTTGGCATACAACTTCTCTTCTCGAAGCTTTTCAAGTACTTGCCTTAGGTGTTCGACATGTTCATCCATGGTGCTACTATAAACAAGTATGTCATCGAAATAAACGACAACAAACTTATTTATGAACGGTTTGAGCACATGGTTCATCAGTCGCATGAATGTGCTCGGTGCATTGGATAAGCCAAAAGGCATCACCAACCATTCATAGAGACCGAACTTGGTCTTGAATGCGGTTTTCCACTCGTCTCTGGGTTTCATTCGGATCTGGTGGTAACCGGACCTGAGGTCTATCTTCGTAAAGCATGAAGAACCACTTAACTCATCTAGCATGTCATCTAATCGAGGGATAGGATGACGATACTTTACCGTTATTTTATTGACTGCTCGGCAATCAACACACATTCGCCACGTTCCATCTTTCTTTGGGACAAGTATAACAGGAACGACGCAAGGACTCAAGCTTTCTCGAACAAGGCCCTTGTTCAGCAATTCATCAACCTGCCGTTGGAGCTCTTTGGTGTCTTCGGGATTACACCGGTATGCAGGTTTGTTAGCGATTTGAGACCCTGGCACGAAGTCAATTTGGTGCTCGATTCCTCTCAACGGAGGTAATCCACCTGGCATTTCCTCGGGAAACATGTCCTCGAAGTCCTGCAAAACTTTACGAACAAACAAAGGCAAAGTGTTATCATTAGAAAAATCATCATTAGAGTTCAGAAAGATACCCTTGTGCACGAGGCAAATCATCATCTGACCGTGGTCGTTGCCTCGTAAGATCTCACCGGGTTGCATGATTGCACAAATTCCTTTCACTTCGGTCGGTGAGTTTGTCTCTTCGGGCCCCAATTTTGCTCCCATCGGAAGCTTAGCTTTGGCCGCTTCTTTCAATTCTTTCATTCGTTTATAGTCCTCAGTGACTTGTTTTGGAGACAAGGGTTTGAGTATGAAACTCTTCCCATCGAGCTTCACAGTGTAAGTGTTGGATCTGCCATTGTGAACAGCTGTTCGGTCATACTGCCATGGTCGACCCAATAGCAAATGACAAGCTTGCATCGGAACCACATCGAATATCATTTCATCTTGATACTCTCCGATTTTGAACTTGATCCACACTTGTTTGACAACTCTCAATTCTCCACACTCATTCAGCCATTGTAACTTGTAAGGGTGGGGATGCTTCATCGTAGGTAATCCCATTTGTGAAACCAAAGTTTGGCTCACTACATTGGCACAACTACCGGAATCAATGATCATCGAACACACCTTTCCCCTCACTCGACATCGGGCATGGAAGAGGTTTTCTCTTTGGTTGTCCTCTTCTTCAAGAGTCATGCAGCTCAAATTCCTTCGAACCACAAGAAACATTTCCGGATGATCAGCTTCGGCAGCTTCATGATCATCATCAACTTCAGCTCGATCAGTCTCCTCGATAATTTCCTCGGTGTCACTCGCTTGCTCATGGACGGTTCCATCTTCGAGCAGAAGCATAACTTTGCGAGTTGGACACTCTTTTGCCATGTGACCATAACCTTTGCATTTGTGACACTGAATATTTGAAGCACTAGGAGAGTTGAGTTGAACTTTACCTCCCACTTCTCTCGACTGGTTAACGGTCACACCTCTTTCGAAGGGTCTCTTCGAATCTCGAACAGTGTTAGCACTTGTTTGGTTTTGACTTTTCCATTCTTTACCTCGGTTCAAAGGAGTAGAAGTAGTGACTCCTCGATACCGGTTTGCCTTGTCGTCCTTCACCAATTTTTCAGCTTCGGTGGCCGCATCGAACAGATCTCCCAACGTGTGATACACGTGGAGCCTCAATTGAGATGACACATCCCTCGCCAAGCCATTTTTGAATCTGATAATGGCTTGTTCTTCGTCTTCGACCAGATCAAGATTCAATCGAACCTTTTCGAACTCATCGTGGTACTCTTGGACAGACTTAGACCCTTGCTTTAACTCATAGAGCTTTTGCATTTGAGTTTTCCTGTACTTGGCACTCAAATACTTAGCATCCATTGCTCTTCTCAATTGCGGCCAGGTAGTGACTTCAGGATAGTCATTCCTTCGTCTGTCTCTTGTCAGATTCCTACCATGTTGATGCATAAGCTTCGAACGAAGCAATGGCATGGGCAGCTTTTCTCTCATCGGTCATCTCATTGGTTTCAAAGATGCGCTCCATTTTAAGCTTCCATTCAAGATACTCATCGGGATCACTAGTTCCTTTAAAGGGTGGAATAGTGATCTTGACACTGTTCAAGTTTGAGTCTCGAACACCTCTAGCCTGTTCGGGAAACTCATCATCTCGATCATTAGCCTCACGCTCAATATTTCTTCCAACATTTGCGCCTCGGCCTCGACCTCGGAAATTTCCACGACCTCGGTGAGCTTGCCTTCGTTGAGCGAATGGCAGCTCACGCTCATATTCGTCCTCGGGAAATTCCTCTTCATCAACCTCCTCGGCAACGGCTCGAAGATCTCTTCGGGCCACTGGAGGCTGTATTCTTTCTCCTCGGGGAATGCCCAAGTTTGGATAAGCAGCTTGTGGATTGCCCAAGTTAAGTTCTCTTCGAATTTCTTCACTTGTCAACTGATGTTGTCGTACAAGCTCAGCATACAGATCAGGTTTCATCGGAGTGGATTGGCTCGTTCCAACGCCGGACCCATTCATGGCCACGGACGCGTTTCCCTGCTCGAGGAGAGTCACTCGAGCAGTCACTCCTCTTAATTCGGCACTGACGCCTTGTATCGCAGCCATGAGATCGGCTAGCGATACCTCGGGCTTCTCAATGCTTTTGCCATCATTTCCAGCCATGGTACCTGCACAAGTCAAAGATCAAACAAATGTTAGGGTTAGAAATCACCTCACACACTCCCTCACCTTTGATGGGTGGCACTCGGGTCCACTCAATTCATGGGTTCGGTTTTTGATCACTCAAGGACTTGTTAACAGTGGCTCGTCTGATTGATCGGTCCTCTAAGATCCTTCAAGTTCGACAATTGTCACTGCCTCTTCGGGAAGAGTGAAGTGATGTTCGACTCGATGGAACGGACGCTTTTTTAACTGAGCTCGGGGAGTCAAAAGAATTTCTACGAAAGTTTGGACTTCGGTCACCCCTTCGCACGAATTCCTATCAGCTCTAAAGAGTTAGTACGACCTCAAGTAGGACAATTACTCGGAAGATCCACCAACTAGAATTTGACACGAAAGAAAGTGAGAACCTAGGAGAATCTACCCTTTGATTCCCTTTTGGAATCTTCCTCGGCCACACCAACTCTTGTCCGTACAAGAGTGGTCCCTCCTTGGTACGGATAGGGTTTTACCTTATCCACTTTCCTTTTCTCAGCCGACAAATTTTCACCTGGGGTTTTGATGTTTACACTTTACCCCTTCTTCTTCAATGGAACAGTGACCTTTGCTCCGGCGTACGGACACAACAACTTCGGTTCACTGACCACGAAATTCAACAGATCTGTGTTGCTTTATCGACTCCGGTTTCAACAGCATCGGAGGAATTCAGTTCAAGTTCTTCGAGCTAAGAACCAGCTCGTTCGAGTCGTACACTGTTACGATTTACAATTTTCCGGTGTACGGACTACGATTTAAACTCAGAACTTCGAATTTTAAGCAACAAACAAACCCAAATCACTCAAGAACCACCAATCTTCACCGGTTTCTTCCAAACACAGTGGGGTTCGAGTTTTCAGTCACCATTAAAGCTCAAAACAGTCCAAAAATTCACCAAGAAACCCTAGTCACGAAATTAGTACGTCGGGTACTTGTTGGATTCGGAACTCGATGGTGAACAAGAATCAATGGTTGTTTTTCCCAAACAACCAACAATCAACACAATTTTTTTTTTGAATTTTCTTTTTAACACTTTTTTTTTTGTATAATAACAATAGTAACAAAACCAAATCAAGAACTCGAAACGGAAAACAGAGACACAAACGCACGAAAATAAAGATAACGTGAACAGGATTTGGGGTTGTAGAAACAAGCCCAAACCGTGCTTTGATACCAAGATGGTGCAATGCAAACCCGAAGGAGTTGCTTAGCACGAACGCGGAAGATGAACAAGAAAGATAAAAAGATAGAAGCAAGACAAAACTTGCGTCTTTCGAAAGAACAGTGAGGAACCTGTCTCAAAGCTCGATTGAAAGGGATACAAGAATCACCTAAACTATGCAACAATCCTCAAGAGAACATGCCTCTTGCAAACTGAATGATCAAAGAGGAATGTTCAATCGGATTAACCGAAAGCCACAAGTCCATAATTCCCTCACAGGGTTTTGCTCACGACGGAGACAAGAGAAAGGTACTCGGCACTTTCATTAATTTATCAAAAACTAGGTATCTTTACAATAAAAGGGAACAAGGTTTATATAGGAAACACTAAGGGTAAACTAGTAAAAGGGTCACAGGCGACCAATAGAGATAAGCCACGCAGGGCTGAGATAAGCCACGCAGGACTGAATTAAATTGTGTTCGGCAGACTTTGACTTCGGTAAGCCTTGGCTTCGGTTCTCGATTGTCTGCTCGAACACACTTGTTGCCTTCAGACGCTCAATTTTCTTCGAGCTCATTGTCCTCGGTCACTTTGCCTTCGGGCTCAAATCTGAAGATAATGCCTTCGATTCTTGAGTTCGGCCACTCAGCTTCGAAGCAATTGTTTTCCTTCGGCCAGGCTAAGTGAACATGCACATCGTGCAGCAGCTTGGCTTGGCTTCTTGTCATCGGTCTCCTCGGTGGATCGATCACTTGATCAGCACGTGGTCGGGCTGCATCAGTGCCTTTGGTGTGGATAAGGTTGTCTTCCTTGGGTTTGTTATGAGTGCCCGAGGAGTGGAGGTGGATGAGTCTAAGGTAGAGGCCATACGTGATTGGCCTACTCCTACTACCGTGACTCAAGTGAGGAGCTTTCATGGTCTTGCTAGCTTTTATAGGCGATTTGTGAAAGACTTTAGCTCCATCGCCGCTCCACTCACCAAATTGGTGAAGAAAGACCAACCTTTTGTTTGGGGAGAGCCTCAAGAGAAGGCCTTCCATGAGTTGAAAAGTAGGTTGAGTACCGCCCCTCTATTGCAATTGCCCGACTTCGGAAAGGCATTTGAGGTTGAGTGTGATGCCTCGGGGGTGGGAATTGGTGGTGTCTTAATGCAAGATAGCAAACCCATCGCCTACTTTAGTGAAAAGTTGAAAGGGGCCTCCTTGAATTATTCTATGATGCCGGGCAATCCACCACAAGGAGACCATTCACTCGGAGCCAAGCCAAGGATGTCCAAGAGGTGCATTTATACTTGGAGAGGAGAGGACTTGAGGAAGGAAGCGAGTGGAAGCCATTCCGGGTGCTCAAACTAGGCCTCACGCCTAAGGAAGAAGAGAGCCTAGCAGAGCCAGGCGCCCCGCCTGAGCCAGGCGTCCCGCCTGGCAAGCTCACTGCCTAAGGAGCTGAAAAGTGCACAGGCGCCCTGCCTGCCCAGGCGCCCCGCCTAGCTGAAGGCCAAGCCAGGCGCCCCGCCTGATGCCAGGCGCCCCGCCTAGCTGACAGCATTCCCAGGCGCCCCTCCCAGATCCCAGGCGCCCCTCTCAGATGTGAAGGCCTATGTTTATTTTACCGTTTTGCCCTACGTGGCCTATTTTGTGAACCTTATTAGTAAGGGTATTTTAGCCATTGTGCAAGTTTGGGAAACACTATAAATAGCCATGCTTAGCCTATTTTGAACTTAGTTTATTATTGATAGTTGATGAATATTGAACATGAGCAAGGCTCTTGGTTATTGAATGAAACCCTTTGTTTTGGGACTTGTAGTTCTTCTAGCGGATCTAGATGAATACTTTTCCTCTCCGACCATTCTACTTGCGTGCTCGCGTTAGCTCGAGGATAGTTGGTGCAATGCAATTCCCGAAGGGGTTGCTAAGCACAAACGCAGAAGAACAACAAGAAGGATAAAGATAGAAGCAAGACAAAACTTGCTTCTTTCGAAAGAACAGTGAGGAACCTGTCTCAAAGCTCAATCGAAAGGGATACAAGGATCACCTATACTATGCAACAATCCTCAAGAGAACATTGCCTCTTGCAAACTGAATGATCAAGAGGAATGTTCAATCGGACTAACCGAAAGCCACAAGTCCTTAAAAAGCCCTCACCGGGGTTTTGCTCACGACGGAGACAAGAAGAAATGTGCTCGGCACTTTCATTCAATTCATCAATATTCAAAAACTAGATGTCTACAAATAAAAGGGAACAAGGTTTATATAGGAAACACTAAGGGTAAACTAGTAAAAGGGTCACAGGCGACCAATAGAAATAAGCCACGCAGGGCTGAATTAACTTGTGTTCGGCAGACTTTGACTTCGGCAAGCCTTGGCTTCGGTTCTCGATTGTCTGCTCGAACACACTTGTTGCCTTTGGACGCTCAATTGTCTTCGAGCTCATTGTCCTCGGTCACTTTGTCTTCGGGCTCAAATCTGAAGATAATGCCTTCGAATCTTGAGCTCGGCCACTCAGCTTCGGAGCAATTGTTTTCCTTCGGCCAGGCTAAGTGAACATGCACATCGTGCAGCAGCTTGGCTTGGCTTCTTGTCATGATGCGGGGCAAACCACCACAAGGCCCATTACGAGAAGCCAAGCCCAAACACTTCATGATGCTCACTTGCACTTGATCCGGAAGGGCATGGACGACATGAGCTCGGGAGAGGACTTGAAGACAATGCATTTGAGCTCACTCAACGTTGAAACAGGGCAGGAAACTGTGCAGGCAGCAGGGGAACAAAACAGAGCAAAACAGGGGAACATCTGCTGAGCTACTGCCTGAAGCTGGACTTTTGTTCTTCGCGATCGCGTGCCCAACCTTCGCGATCGCGATGAGTCTTTCTTTTGTCTTCGCGATAGCGCCGTGTCTCGCGCGATCGCGCTACTCAGTTTTAAGTGTGCCTCGCGATCGCATATAATCATGCGCGATCGCGATGAACACTTAAGCAGACTCGGACCAGTAGCTAGGAAAACCTTGTAAAGGGGTGTATTTATAACACCCCCTCTTTCATTTATTGCACTTACATTACTTTGAACACAAAACACATTGAATGAGCTTAGCTCTTGAAAACTTGTAACCTTTTTGGCTTGAAATCAATTGGATGAATCCAAGTTGCTCTTCAATCCATCTCCGATCATTCTATTTGCTCGAGCCTCGTGACTCTTGAGGATAGTTGCATAGTGTTAGGTGATTCTTTCGAATCGTTCGGGGTGTAACGGAACTAGTTCTTCGTTGCTACTCGACTTTAGTGTAAGTCTCGTCTCGCTTTTATCTTTTTATCGCTTTCGTGGGTTCGCCCCTTATCAGTTGGTATCAGAGCAAGGCTCGGGTTACGTTCTTACGAACCCTCGTCCTACTCTTCGTGCTTGTCATCTTTGTTTCGTGTTTATTTTCGTGTTCTTGTTCTTGTTATATTGAAAAGAAGAAAAAAATTCAAAAAAAAACTTGAAAA
The DNA here is from genome assembly GCA_029990175.1 of Petunia secreta. Taxonomy (NCBI): domain Eukaryota; kingdom Viridiplantae; phylum Streptophyta; class Magnoliopsida; order Solanales; family Solanaceae; genus Petunia; species Petunia secreta. The sequence continues at coordinate 109,973 of JARKIP010000241.1, read as the reverse complement.
CCCAAAAATTTGAAGGAAATCGCTTGTTGTTACGATTTTGTTGGTGTTAATTATCGGGGATTGATCGTTTATGTAATCCCGACAATTGGGAACCAACAAAACACGTTTTGGAGTTGAAAATCAAAGTTTGGGAAAATTTGAACCCTAAGTTGAATATTTTGCAAAATTTTCCAAAACTTGTTTGATGTTATGATTTTGTGGATGTTTGGTATCGGGGATTGTTCACTATAGTTTTCCCGTTGTTTTGATACCATCATAACATCATTTGGAGTGTTGGAGTGAAAATCGAAATTTTGAGTTCTTGAAGGTTTGAAACATTTGAAGAACTTGACCAAAATTCATTGAAAACAAGTTGTTTGTTTGTTTAAACCATTGGGAAGTGTTTACTACAGTTGAAAACCCTTGTGGAAGCTTGAAAAACTGAAACAAGTTGAAGTTGGGTTGTTTGTGTGCCAAATTCTGCAGTTTTCTGTCGAGTTTCTGGTTCAGCTGAACAAACCTGCGCGATCGCGCAAGGTCTCGCGCTGTCGCGCCATTTCTGAGTTTTTTGTTCATCGCGATCGCGCTCCTCTGCACGCGATCGCGAAGTGTACCAATTTCCAGAATTTCCTGAAGTTGGACAGAATGTTCGCGAAGCTATCGTAGCAGTTTCCAACCACCAAAACTCCCATACCATCATCAAATATGGTGAGTTCCTAGATCACAAACCAAATTTCATCCAATTCCGAATCCGTTTGGTGACGATTCGATCTTTGGAGATTTGATCGCGTCACTTCCGGTTAGTACTTTGAGGGTAACACTTCTACCTAATTAGTACTAATCCATTGTGCGAATAGGATCCTCGTGCCTAGAAGGAGAGTAGAATTCAAAGAAGATTCGTAGTTAATTGTTTGGTTCAAGTGCGCACCAAATAGCTTAGCGTTTATCGAGTCCCATTGAAATCCACTCTTCCCGAAGAGCATTTGGTTCTTGTATTTTGGTTTGATCATTGAGGAGGTTGCGCAACTACGAGGAGGCCATTGATCTCAAGCTTGTGTGAACCTAACCCCAACTTGAGTGAACCCGAGCGACAAACATAAGTGAGGGAGTGAGTGAGGACTTTTTACTCTAATCTCTTTTCTTGTTTTGATTGTTGCAGGCACAATGTCCAACGAAGGACAAGATTTCATAAAGGAGGCCTTGGCTAACCTTCTTGCCAAGATGGACCTCATGAACCAAAGAATTGAGTCTCTTGAAAAGGGTGCTTCAAGTGCCCTAGTTGAGCAAGGGACTTCCAATGAGCAATCGGAAAAGGGGACCCCGAGTGTCCAAGTTGAGAAGGGGGCCCCGAGTTCCCAAGTTGATGGTGTTGAGGGCACAAGTAGCCCGACCTTTACCCCGGAACAAGTCGTTGAGTTGCTCCATCGCCAACAATGGGTAAGGGAGGATCGTGATCGAATTGACCAATTGTTGGGCAATACCCAACGTGTGACCATTCCTAACCTTATGGGCAATCCCCAAAGGAATGCTCCACTTCCCGGACCGATCCGAAATGTTCAACATCTTGAGCAAGTTGCACAAGCTCAAGAAGGGGAGGAGGATGATTATGGTGATGGTGGGTATGGTGCTCACTTCCCATTTAGGGGTCGCAATGTGGATAGGGGTAGAGGCCAAGGTCGAGGGCCACCCATAGGGTATGTTGGAGGGAATGCTAGGAGAGATTATGGCGGTTATGGAGATAACTTTGGAGGCCAACCGGAGCCGCACCAAGGGGGTCGAGAGCATAACAACCTTAATAGTGTGAAGCTTACTATTCCTTCTTTCAAAGGGGGTAGTGACCCGGTGGAGTATATTGATTGGAAGTTGTCCATGGAGCGGATATTCGACACCAACGACATCCCTGAGGTGAAGAAGACCAAGTATGCAATATCCTCCTTTGAATCCTTTGCTTCTACGTGGTGGGAGTCGGTAAAGAGGAATAGAAGGAGGACGGGAATGGCTATCAATCTTACTTGGGAAGAGTTGATCCGTGTGATGGATGAAAAGTACTTGACTAGTCAATACCGTGTGGACCAACACAAGCGTTTCTATGAGTTGAAACAAGGCCCCAAAACGGTTGGGGAATATTTCAATGACTTTGATCAAATCCGCATGAGTCTTGACTTGGATGAGGAAGACAATGAGACGGCCATGATCCGTTTCAAAGGGGGTTTGAACCGAGACATAGCTTCACAATTGAAGTTCCAAAAATATGATGATCTTTACAAGCTATGTGATGATGCCATCGAAGCCGAGAAATGGCTCAAAGAGGAGAGAGCCCTCCGAAACAAGAGTGGTACTACTACTTCCATGAGCAAGCCAAGGGAGTGGAAGACTCCTACTCCCAATGCCAAGTTCCCAAGTTCAAGTGGTGCAACCCCTAGCAGGGATGTGAAGAAGCCTTTTGAAAAGTCTACACCACAAGTGGGAGGTAATTCTAGAACTCACTTAAGTAATCCTATTTCTACTTCTACTCAATGCTTTAAGTGTAAGGGTTATGGACATATCTCCAAAGATTGCCCTACCCGGAAAACTATGGTTCTTGTGGGTGATTTGGTGTATGAACAAGATAGTGAACCCGAGGAAGAAGAGGGAGTAGAGGATGATGAGGGGGTTGATGAGGGGGAGGTTGCAATGGAGGATGATGATGACGCCCATGCTTTTCTTGTTGTGAGGAGGAGTTTAGGGGCCATGTTGGTGGAGGATAGTGAGACTTTACAAAGAGAGAACCTCTTCCATTCTAAATGCCGAGTCATGGGTCTCCTTTGTTCCATGATTATTGACTCGGGAAGTTGTGCCAATGTCATTAGCCAAACACTAGTCTCCCAATTGAAAATACCCACCTTAAAACACCCAAGTCCTTACCGTTTGCAATGGCTTAGTGAGTGTGGTGAATTGAGGGTGGTCAAACAATGCTTAATCAAGTTCAAGATAGGGAACTATGTGGATGAGCACATGTTCGATGTTGTGCCCATGCAAGCATGCCACCTTCTCTTTGGAAGGCCATGGCAATTTGATCGACATGTGGTTCATGATGGCCGTGCCAACACCTAAGCATGAAGGTAAAAAGTTTGTACTCAAGCCCTTATCGCCCAAGCAAGTAAGTGATGACTACAAGCGCATGAGGGAATTGAGGGAAGCGGCAAAGGCTAAGTCGGATGTTGGGACTAGCTCTTTGGCCGAGAGCTTGGTGGTGACACCACCATCTTCTACCGGTGGCATTTGTGCCATGATGCAACCGGGTGAACTTTTGCGAGGAAATGATGGCAACAAACTACTCATTTGCCTAGTGTACTTTGTATGATTCTTACTTCCGAAATTGATTATTCTTCTAACCCTTTGCCTAGTGCTTTTGAAAATGTTTTGAAGGATTATGGGGACATGTTCCCGAATGAGATGCCCGATGGATTACCTCCCTTGAGGGGTATTGAGCACCAAATCGATTTTGTTCCGGGGTCCCAAATCCCAAACAAGCCGGCCTATAGGAGCAACCCGGAGGACACCAAGGAATTGCAAAGGCAAGTGGATGAGTTGCTCACCAAAGGGTTTGTTCGAGAAAGCTTGAGCCCGTGTGCCGTACCGGTCATTCTTGTGCCAAAGAAGGACGGGACATGGAGGATGTGTGTTGATTGCCGTGCGGTCAACAAGATAACGGTAAAGTATCGTCATCCCATTCCTAGACTTGATGACATGCTTGATGAATTGAGTGGTTCAAGTGTCTTTACCAAGATAGATCTTAGGTCCGGCTACCACCAAATCCGGATGAAACCGGGTGATGAGTGGAAGACCGCATTCAAGACCAAATTTGGTCTTTATGAATGGTTGGTGATGCCTTTCGGCCTCTCCAACGCACCTAGCACTTTCATGCGGTTAATGAACCATGTCTTGAAGCCGTTTATCAACAAATTCGTGGTTGTCTATTTTGATGATATCTTGATATATAGCAAATCAATAGACGACTATGTTGGCCACTTGAGGCAAGTGCTTGAGGTTTTAAGGGCCGAAAAGCTCTATGCCAACTTCAAGAAGTGTGCCTTTGGTGTTGAAAAGGTAGTCTTTCTTGGGTTTGTTGTGAGTGCCCGAGGAGTGGAGGTAGATGAGTTTAAGGTAGAGGCCATTCGTGATTGGCCTACTCCTACTACCGTGACTCAAGTGCGGAGATTTCATGGTCTTGCTAGCTTCTATAGGCGATTTGTGAAAGACTTTAGCTCCATTGCCGCCCCACTCACCGAGTTAGTAAAGAAAGACAAATCCTTTGTTTGGGGGGAGCCGCAAGAAAATGCTTTCCAAGAATTGAAAAGTAGGCTAAGTACCGCCCCATTGCTACAATTGCCCGACTTCGGGAAGACTTTTGAGGTAGAATGTGATGCCTCGGGGGTGGGTATTGGGGGTGTTCTCATGCAAGAAGGGAAACCCGTTGCCTACTTTAGCGAGAAGTTGAAGGGCGCTTCCTTGAACTACTCCACGTATGACAAGGAGTTGTATGCCCTTGTGAGAGCTCTAGCCCATTGGCAACACTATCTTTGGCCTCGGGAATTTGTGATCAAGAGTGACCATGAGTCACTCAAACATCTAAGAGGCCAAGAAAGGTTGAACAAGAGACATGCCAAGTGGGTGGAGTTCATTCAGTCTTTCCCTTACGTGATTCATTACAAAAAGGGTAAGGACAATGTTGTAGCCGATGCGCTTTCTAGGAAATTCGCCCTTGCTACCACTCTTGCCTCTAGACTTATGGGTTTTGAGAGTATAAAATCTTTGTATGAACATGACCCAAAGTTCAAGAGCATTCATGATGCTCTAGTGAGTGGCGAGCGGGTGGAGAAATACCAATGGGTTGATGGCTACATTTTTAAAAATGGAAGAGTTTGTGTACCCGAGTCCTCATGGAGGGAGTTGCTTGTTCGTGAAGCACATTGTGGGGGCTTGATGGGTCACTTTGGGAGGAACAAAACCTTGGCCATTCTCATGGAGCAATTCCACTGGCCAAAGATGGGTGTGCAAGTTGAGAGACTTTGCAAAACTTGCTTGGATTGCAAGTATGCTAAGTCCAAATCTAATTCCCATGGTTTGTATACTCCCCTCCCTATTCCTACTAGCCCGTGGGTGGACATCTCGATGGATTTTGTTATGGGATTGCCGCGGTCTAAGGGGGGGCACGATAGCATTTATGTTGTCGTTTCTCCAAAATGGCTCACTTCATTCCTTGTAAAAAGAGTCATGATGCACAACATGTAGCTACTTTGTTCATTGATAATGTGTTAAAGTTGCATGGTGTGCCTCAAACCATTGTGAGTGATAGGGACTCTAAGTTCCTTAGCCATTTTTGGAGGTGTCTTTGGGGTGCTCTTGGCACCAAGTTGTTGTTTTCTACATCCCACCACCCACAAACGGATGGTCAAACCGAAGTGGTGAACCGAACTTTGGGTGCCCTTCTTAGAGCCATGACCCGAGGTAAGGCCGGGACGTGGATTGATAAATTACCTCTTATGGAGTTTGCTTACAATCGCACATTGCATAGCATGATTGGTTTGACTCCGTTTGAGTGCGTCTATGGTTTTAATCCTTTGATTCCACTTGATCTAACCCCTTTGCCCAAGGAAATGGTTGTTAATTTTGAAGGTAAAAACCGAGCTAAGGCCATGCTTGAAATCCATGCCAATGCGAGGAAGCGATTGGAGGAAGCCTATGACAAGGTTGCCCTTAAGAAGAACAAGGGGAGAAAGAAGTTGGAACTCAAGAAAGGAGATTGGGTGTGGGTGCACTTCCGCAAAGAGAGGTTTCCAAACCTTAGAAAAGGGAAGTTGGCACCCCGAGGTGATGGACCCTTTCAAGTGCTCTCCAAGCTCAACAACAACGCATATGTGATCGATTTGCCGGGTGAGTATAATGTATCAAACACTTTTAATGTTAGTGACTTGGCTCCTTTTGATGTAGGTCATGATGCCGTGGAGGTGGATACTTCAATTTCGAGGACGAAATCTTCTCAAGAAGGGGAGAATGATGCGGGACAAACCACCACAAGGCCCTTTACGAGAAGCCAAGCCCAAACACTTCATGATGCTCACTTGCACTTGATCCGGAAGGGCATGGACGACATGAGCTCGGGAGAGGACTTGAAGACAATGCATTGGAGCTCACTCAACGTTGAAACAGGGCAGGAAACTGTGCAGGCAGCAGGGGAACAAAACAGAGCAAAACAGGGGAACATCTGCTGAGCTACTGCCTGAAGCTGGACTTTTGTTCTTCGCGATCGCGTGCCCAACCTTCGCGATCGCGATGAGTCTTTCTTTTGTCTTCGCGATAGCGCCGTGTCTCGCGCGATCGCGCTACTCAGTTTTAAGTGTGCCTCGCGATCGCATATAATCATGCGCGATCGCGATGAACACTTAAGCAGACTCGGACCAGTAGCTAGGAAAACCTTGTAAAGGGGTGTATTTATAACACCCCTCTTTCATTTATTGCACTTACATTACTTTGAACACAAAACACATTGAATGAGCTTAGCTCTTGAAAACTTGTAACCTTTTTGGCTTGAAATCAATTGGATGAATCCAAGTTGCTCTTCAATCCATCTCCGATCATTCTATTTGCTCGAGCCTCGTGACTCTTGAGGATAGTTGCATAGTGTTAGGTGATTCTTTCCAATCGTTCGGGGTGTAACGGAACTAGTTCTTCGTTGCTACTCGACTTTAGTGTAAGTCTCGTCTCGCTTTTATCATTTTATCGCTTTCGTGGGTTCGTCCCTTATCATGTCATCGGTCTCCTCGGTGGATCGATCACTTGATCAGCACGTGATCGGGCTGCATCATCCTCTCCTTCTTGAGAAGATTTCGTCCTCGAAATCAAGCCCTCCTCGTCCTCCGAAGTTGGACCTACAACACAAGGAACTAAGTCAGCAACATTAAAGGTGTTGGACACGTTATACTCACCAGGGAGGTCGATCACGTAGGCATTGTTGTTGATCTTGGTCAACACTTGAAACGGACCATCCCCTCGAGGAGCCAACTTTCCTTTCCTTTGGTTCGGGAAGCGTTCCTTTCGGAAGTGAACCCAAACCCAATCTCCCTTCTTTAATTCCAACTTTTTACGCCCCTTATTTTTCTTTAAGGCAACCTTTGCATAGGCCTCCTCGAGGTTCTTCTTCACCTTTGCATGCAATTCGATCAAGAGTGGATTCTCTTTGAATGAAAACCCTTTGAGACGGTTTGAGTTTACTAGTGGATTCTAGTTGAACCCCAAACCACCCCCGATCATTCTATTTGCGAGTCCCAGGTGCGGCTCGAGGGTAGTTGCATAGCGTAGGTGATCCTTGACATCCACCCGGGGTGTATCGGAACTAGTTCTCCGGTGCTACTTGGGTCTTTGTTCGAGCCTCGTCTCGTTTTCTATCTTTTTATCTTTTCCGCGTTTTGATTCTTATCATCTTGGTATCAGAGCAAGGCTCGGGTTTTGTTTCTACAAACCCCCGACCCTTGATTCTTCGTGCCTAGGTCGATTTCTATCTTAGGTTCTTGTTTGTTGTTATTAAAGGAAGAAAATTACAAAAAAATTGAAAAGTTGAAAAATCTAAAAATTTGGTGTATCTTGTTGGTTTGGATGATTTTTGATATGGGTGTTATAGATTCTTGATCGTGGATGAATCCCCGTTACTTGGGTACCAAAATTGTTGGATTTGGTGGAGTTTGAAAAATTGAAACCCCAATTGCCCTTAAACCCTTGATGAACTTGTTCTTGATGAATTTTTGCTTAATTCTTGGGTTGGATTGGTGTTAGATTGAAAACTTGATATTGGGGATTGATCTTCATTGAAAAACAAATGATTCGGTACCAATTTTGAGGGATTTGGACCTATATAACACCTACCTTGATGAATCACAATCCATTTTGAAACCCTTTGATAAACCCTTGTGTTCTTGAGGAAGATGAACATGGTGAATTCGTTGTTTTCGATTGGGGTTTGTTAAAAATCATTGGGGTTTGATCTTTGTGACCAAAAACAACTTTGGGTATCCTTGGATTGTGAAAACAAGTCGAAAACATCGGATTTGAGGCTTGGAAATCGACTTGAAACGAGTTTGAACTGTGCTGAAAAGTTGCAGAGGCGGAGCGCCCCAATTTAGAGGCGGAGCGCCTCAGCTCTGTGAGCTCTCTGGATTTCCTGAGGCGGAGCGCCTCCCCTGAAGAGGCGGAGCGCCTCCCCCTGTAGGTTTGCCCAGGGCGGACCGCCCACTTCCTGAGGCGGGGCGCCTACTTCCTGAAGCTTGGGAATTGGGTAGAAACTTCTAGGATTCCTTATTTTGTTGCTTGCATTGCTTCCGGTTAGTGCTATTAGAGTATAATCCTACTCGATTACTGCTAATTACTTTGAGCTATTAGGATCATCGTGCCATAGAAAGGAGACTAGAATTCAAAGAAGATCCGTAGTATCTTTTGATTCAAGTCCTCAATTAAAGTGTCTATCGTTCCGATCGAGTCCCATTAACTCCACTCACCCCGGAGTGCATTTGGACTTGATAAGTTGAGTGATTGAGTTGTGGTTCGTTGGTCAACTACTTGAAGCTTTTAGACTCAAACTTGTGTGAAATATCCATCCCCCACTAAACACGAGCGAGCCGAGTGAAACAATTGTAAGGGAGCGGGTGAGGTATTTTGCTAACGTTTGTTGCTTTTTGTAGGTACCATGGCAAACGATGGGGATGATCCTATGAAGAAATTTATGGCCACCATTATGGCTAAATTGGAGGATATCTCATTGAGACTTGAAACCGTCGAGAGGAATCAAGTTGAGACCGGTGAGAGGAGGACCCCGAGCGTCCAAATTGAATCCGGAGAAGGAACGAGTCAGCACTCCTATGACTCCCGGACACTTTGTTGAGCTAAACAAGAGGTATGAACAAAGCAAAGTTGAAGCTCTACGAGAGCGTGGGTTGGGCAATCCCCGACAAGAGGGCAATCCCCTCAACTTGGGCAATCCCCAAGTAAATGCTCCACTTAGAAGACCCGTGCGGAATGTCCCGCCTCTTGAACAAATTGATGAAGTTCAAGAAGAGGAGGAGTTCGGGTATGGTGATGAGGCCTATGGGTATGATGTTCCTTATCAACCTATGATAAGACCCAAACCCCCTCAAGACCCTTCACTCGGAGTCAAGCCAAGTTGATCCAAGACACCCATCTTCATTTGATATGGAAGGGTATGGAAGAAGGCTCCAAGACCAACTTGAAGACTATACTTTGGTGTGCCATGGATGGAGAACCTTCTAGTACACTTGTCGAGGCATCCGGAGCACTTTTGGAAGCAACTCAAGAGGCCACAGCACCAGGCGGACCGCCTACTCCACTAGGCCGGCCGCCTAGTTTTTGCACACTCTCTGGATCTCACCAGGCGGACCGCCTCTGTGAGAGTCCCAGACCAGGCGGACCGCCCACTCCTTCAGCACAGTGAAAAGAGGTGGGGCGCCTAGTTAGAGTAGGCTGGGCGCCTACTTTTGTGAAGGGTTGCGGGATTCCTAGTTTAATTGCTATGTTGTGGACAACTATAGCCTTATGAGGCCCTTATTGTTTTAACCCACTTTGGGGGTATTTTTGAGCTTTCATTACATGTAAGTGAAGTCTATAAATACTTCACAAACCTATTCAAACCTTAGTCTACCTTGAATTATATGAATGATGAAAAGAAACTATCTCTTGTTTGGAGAATCCTTTGCCTTGGTTGCTTGAGTTCACTAGTGGAATCTAGTTGAGTCTTGAACCGAAAACCCGATCATTCTATTTGCGAGCCCCAAGTGTGGCTCGAGGGTAGTTGCATAGTGTAGGTCCTCCTTGACACCGATACGAGGGTATTATGGAACGAGTTCTCCATAGTTACTTCGTAGGGAGTTCGAGTAGTGTCACGCTCTTTATCTTTATTTCCGCGTTTCGTATTTGATTCTTATCATCTTGGTATCAAAGCAAAGGCTCGGGTTTTGTTTCTACAAACCCCCGACCCTTGATTCTTCGTGCCTAGGTTGGTTTCTATCTTAGGTTCTTATTTGTTGTTGAAGAAAAGGAAGAAAACACAAAAAAAAATAGAAAAGGGTTGAAAAACACAAAAAAAATTGATCATAGAATCTTGGTTTGTTGGACCCATTGCTTGATTGATATTGGGTTTTGTTCCTTGTTGGAAACCCGTTCTTTTGGTACCCTGAGCATCGAATTTGAAGTAGAAACACAGGGATTGAAAATTTGAAACCCTTGAAGAACTTGAAAATTTGAAACCCTAGCTATGAACATGGTGGAATGTTGAACTTTGATTGGGGTTTGATAAAATTGATTGGGGTTTGATCTCTGTGCTTGAAACAACATTAGGGTACCTTTGATTTGCCAAAACAACGTGTGGATTGATGAATTTTTGGGTGCAAAACCAAGAAAATCGTGTTTGAACTGTGCTGGAACTTGCAGTAGGCGGAGCGCCTAGGGAAACGGGCGGACCGCCTGAAATTTGCTAGCTCTCTGGACTTTACAGAGGCGGACCGCCTACTTAGAGTAGGCTGACCGCCCACTCCCCACTGCAGACACTGGGCGGACCACCTAGTCCAAACAGGTGGGGCGCCTACTTCCTGGAGAGTTGGGAATCGGGTAGTTTCTTCTAGGTTCGCTTGTTTTGTTGTTTGCATCGCTTCTAATTAGTATTATTAGAGTATAATCCTACTCGATTAGTACTAATTACTTCAAGCTACTAGGATCATCGTGCCTTAGAACGGAGACTAGAACTCAAAGAAGATCCGTAGTGCCTTTTGACTCAAGTCCTCACTCAAAGTGCTTAGCGTTCCAAATCGAGTCCTATTAACTCCACTCACCCCGGAGTACATTTGGCTCTTGAGTCGAGTGATTAGGTTTAGGCTTACTATTCAACTTTGTGAAGCTTTGAGTTCAAGCAAGAGTGAAATATCCACCGCCACCTAAAAGAGTGATCCGAGTGAACACAAGTGAGGGAGCGAGTGAGGTGTTTTAACTAACTCTTGTTTCTTTTCTTTGTAGGTACAATGGCCAACGAAGGTCAAGATTTCATCAAGGAGGCCTTGGCTAGCCTTCTTGCCAAGATGGATGTTATGACTCAACGGATTGAGTCACTTGAAAAGGGTGCTTCAAGTACCCAAGGAGACCAAGGGACCCCGAGTGTCCCAATTGAAAAGGGGACCCCGAGTGTCCAAATTGAGACCGGTGAAGGCTCGAGTAGCCCTACCTTTACCCCGGAGCAAGTTGTTGAATTGCTCAATCAACAACGGGTAAAGGAAGATCGAGAGAGAATTGAACGAACGGGCATTCCCCGTATCTTGGATAATCCCCCAAGAGACAACCCATTACCAAGACCCATCTGAAATGTGCAACCTCTTGAGCAAGTCGATGAAGCTCAAGAAGGGGAGGAAGCCGAGTATGGTGATGATATGTATGGGCTTGATGACCACTTTCAACCGAGACGTGGTATGAATTGGGGTCGTAATGTGGATCGAGGTAGGGGCCGAGGTCGAGGGCCACCTATGGGATTTGTTGGAGGGAATGCGAGAAGGGAGTATGGTGTGAATGAAGACCACTATGGGGGCCAACCGGAGCCATTCCGTGGGGGTCGTGACAACAACAACAATCTTAATAGTGTGAAGATTACTATTCCTCCTTTCAAAGGGAGTAGTGATCCGGTGGAGTACCTTGATTGGAAGTTGTCCATGGAACGTATATTTGACACCAATGACATGCCCGAATTGAAGAAGACTAAGTATGCTATCTCTACCTTTGAGTCCTTTGCTTCTACATGGTGGGAGTCGGTAAAGAGGAATAGAAGGAGGATGGGGATGGTTCTTAATCTTACTTGGGATGAGTTGATCCGTGTGATGGATGAAAAGTACTTGACTAACCAATACCGAGTGGACCAACAAAAGCGTCTCTATGAATTGAAACAAGGTTCCAAGTCGGTTGGGGAGTACTTCAATGAGTTTGAACAAGTCCGGATGACTCTAGACTTGGATGAGGAAGACAATGAGACGGCCATGATCCGTTTCAAAGGGGGCTTAAACCGAGACATCGCTTCACTATTGAAGTTTCACAAGTACAATGATCACTACAAGCTATGTGAGGATGCGGTTGAAGCCGAGAAGTGGCTCAAAGAGGAGAAATCCCTTCGCTACAAGGGTAATGCTATTACTCCATTGAACAAGCCAAAGGATTGGAAGTCTCCTACAACTAATGCCAAATTCCAAAGTGCAAGTGGTGCGAGTGCTAGCAAAGAAGTGAAAAAGCCTTTTGAAAGGTCAACACAACCCGTGGGAGGTAATTCTAGAACCCAATTGAGTAATCCAATCTCTTCTTCTACTCAATGCTTTAAGTGTAAAGGTTATGGTCATCTCTCTAAAGATTTCCCTACTCGGAAAACTATGGTTCTTGTTGGTGACTTGGTCTATGAGCAAGATAGTGAGCCCGAGGAAGAAGAGGGAGTCGAGGGTGAGGATGAGGGAGATGAAGGGGAGATTACTATGATTGAAGATGATGAATCCCATGCCTTCCTTGTTGTGAGGAGGAGTCTAGGAGTCATGTGTGTAGAGGATGTTGAGACCTTGCAACGAGAGAATCTTTTTCATTCCAAATGCCGAGTCATGGGTCTCATTTGCTCTATGATCATTGACTCGGGAAGTTGTGCTAATGTTATTAGCCAAACACTTGTTACCCAATTGAAAATACCTACCTTGAAACACCCAAGTCCTTATAAGCTTCAATGGCTTAGTGAGTGTGGTGAGTTGAGGGTGGTTAAGCAATGTTTGATCAAATTCAAGATTGGGAACTATGTGGATGAACACATGTTCGATGTCGTGCCTATGCAAGCATGCCACCTACTCTTTGGTAGGCCTTGGCAATTTGATCGGCGTGTGGTTCATAATGGTCATGCCAACACCTATACGGTGACGCATGAGGGAAAAAAGTTTGTGCTCCAACCTATGACTCCCAAACAAGTGAGCGATGATTACAAACGGATGCGGGAGTTGAGAGAAGTGGCAAAGGCTAAGTCGGTTGTTGAGACTAGCCCTTTGTCCAAAAGCTTGGTGGCAATCCAACCTACTTCTACCGGTGGCATATGTGCCATGATGCAACCGGGCGAGATCCTAAAAGGAAATGATGGCAACAAGCTTCTCATATGCCTAGTGCACAAAGGTATGGTTCTAAACTCTAATTGTGATTTTTCTTCTAACCCTTTGCCTAGTGTGTTTGAGAATGTTTTGAAGGATTTTGGTGACATGTTCCCGGATGAAATGCCGGATGGATTGCCTCCTTTGAGGGGCATTGAGCATCAAATAGATTTTGTCCCGGGATCCCAAATCCCAAACAAACCGGCCTATAGGAGCAACCCGGAGGATACAAGGGAATTGCAAAAGCAAGTTGATGAATTGCTCACTAAAGGCTTGGTGAGGGAAAGCTTGAGTCCTTGTGCCGTGCCCGTGATCCTTGTTCCCAAAAAGGACGGCACTTGGAGAATGTGTGTTGATTGTCGGGCCGTGAACAAAATAACGGTAAAGTACCGTCATCCTATTCCCCGGCTTGATGATATGTTAGATGAATTGAGCGGTTCATGTGTGTTTAGCAAAATTGACCTTAAGTCCGGCTACCATCAAATCCGGATGAAACCCGGTGATGAATGGAAAACCGCATTCAAGACCAAATTTGGTCTCTATGAATAGTTGGTGATGCCCTTTGGGCTCTCCAATGCACCTAGCACTTTCATGAGGCTAATGAACCATGTTCTAAAGCCATTCATCAACAAGTTTGTGGTCGTCTATTTTGACGATATATTGATCTATAGCAAATCAATAGGCGACCATGTTGAACACCTTAGGCTAGTGCTTGAAAAGTTGAGAGCCGAAAAGCTCTATGCTAATTTTCAAAAGTGTGCCTTTGGTGTTGAGAAGGTGGTCTTCCTTGGGTTTGTTGTGAGTGCCCAAGGAGTGGAGGTGGATGAGTCTAAGGTAGAGGCCATACGTGATTGGCCTACTCCTACTACCGTGACTCAAGTGAGGAGCTTTCATGGTCTCGCGAGCTTTTATAGGCGATTTGTGAAGGACTTTAGCTCCATTGCCGCTCCACTCACCGAATTGGTGAAAAAAGACCAACCGTTTGTTTGGGGAGAGCCTCAAGAGAAGGCCTTCCTTGAGTTGAAAAGTAGGTTGAGTACCGCCCCTCTATTGCAATTGCCCGACTTCGGAAAGGCATTTGAGGTTGAATGTGATGCCTCGGGGGTGGGAATTGGTGGTGTTTTAATGCAAGATAGCAAACCCATCGCCTACTTTAGTGAAAAGTTGAAGGGGGCATCCTTGAATTATTCTACATATGACAAGGAGTTGTATGCCCTTGTGAGAGCCCTTGCCCATTGGCAACACTATCTTTGGCCTCGTGAGTTTGTAATCAAGAGTGACCATGAGTCACTCAAGCATTTGAGAGGCCAAGAGAAGCTCAATAAGAGACATGCCAAGTGGGTTGAATTCATTGAGTCTTTTCCCTATGTGATCCAATACAAGAAAGGGAAAGACAATGTTGTGGCGGATGCGCTTTCAAGAAAGTTTGCCCTAGCCACCACTCTCACCTCTAAGCTCATGGGTTTTGAGAGCATTAAATTGATGTATGCTCATGACCCAAAGCTAAAGAGTGTCCATGACACTCTAGAGAAAGGGGAGAGAGTTGACAAATACCAATGGTTTGATGGTTATATCTTCAAAAATGGTAGGGTGTGCATTCCGGAGTCCTCTTGAAGAGAGTTGCTTGTGCATGAAGCACATTGCGGGGGACTCATGGGACATTTTGGCACAAGAAAGACTTTGGCCATTCTTCAAGAACAATTCCATTGGCCAAAGATGAGGGTGCATGTGGAAAAGTTTTGCGCTAATTGCCTTGAGTGCAAACGAGCCAAATCTAAAGCCCACCCTCATGGGTTGTATACCCCTCTCCCCGTACCTACTAGTCCATGGTTGGATATCTCAATGGATTTTGTGATGGGATTACCAAGGACTAGAGGGGGCCATGATAGCATTTATGTTGTTGTGGATAGGTTTTCCAAAATGGCTCATTTCATTCCATGCAAGAAATGTGATGATGCACAACATGTGGCAACTTTTTTTATTGAAAATGTCTTGAAGTTGCATGGTGTGCCTCAAACCATAGTGAGTGATAGGGACACTAAGTTCCTAAGTCATTTTTGGAGGTGTTTATGGGGTGCTTTAGGCACCAAGCTCTTGTTCTCCACGTCCCACCACCCCCAAACCGATGGGCAAACGGAAGTGGTAAACCGAACCTTGGGTGCTCTTCTTAGAGCCATGACTCGAGGCAAGGCCGGGACTTGGATTGCTCGTCTTCCTCTTATGGAGTTTGCCTACAATCGCACATTGCATAGCATGATAGGCATGACTCCATTCGAGTGTGTTTATGGATTTAACCCCTTGATTCCCCTTGATCTAACCCCTTTGCCAAGGGAAATGGTTGTTAATTTTGAAGGTAAAGCTAGAGCCAAGGCTTTGGTTGAACTCGATGCAAAGGCGAAGAAGAACTTGGAGGAAGCTTATGCTAAGGTTGCCGCCAAGAAGAACAAAGGACGCAAGAAGGTGGAACTCAAGAAGGGGGACTATGTGTGGGTGCACTTCCGGAAAGAAAGGTTTCCAAACCTTAGGAAAGGGAAGTTGGCACCCCGAGGAGATGGCCCATTCCAAGTGCTCTCGAAGATAAACAACAATGCCTATGTGGTCGACTTACCAAGTGAGTATCAAGTTTCTAATACTTTCAATGTTAGTGACTTGGTTCCTTTGAATGTAGGTGATGAAGAGGCTGTGCTTAATGATGAAGAGGTCGTGGATGATGCTTCGATTTCGAGGACGAAATCTTCTCAAGAAGGGGAGGATGCTAAGACCCAAACCCCCTCAAGACCCTTCACTCGGAGTCAAGCCAAGTTGATCCAAGACACCCATCTTCATTTGATATGGAAGGGTATGGAAGAAGGCTCCAAGACCAACTTGAAGACTATACTTTGGTGTGCCATGGATGGAGAACCTTCTAGTACACTTGTCGAGGCATCCGGAGCACTTTTGGAAGCAACTCAAGAGGCCACAGCACCAGGCGGACCGCCTACTCCACTAGGCCGGCCGCCTAGTTTTTGCACACTCTCTGGATCTCACCAGGCGGACCGCCTCTGTGAGAGTCCCAGACCAGGCGGACCGCCCACTCCTTCAGCACAGTGAAAAGAGGTGGGGCGCCTAGTTAGAGTAGGCTGGGCGCCTACTTTTGTGAAGGGTTGCGGGATTCCTAGTTTAATTGCTATGTTGTGGACAACTATAGCCCTATGAGGCCCTTATTGTTTTAACCCACTTTGGGGGTATTTTTGAGCTTTCATTACATGTAAGTGAAGTCTATAAATACTTCACAAACCTATTCAAACCTTAGTCTACCTTGAATTATATGAATGATGAAAAGAAACTATCTCTTGTTTAGAGAATCCTTTGCCTTGGTTGCTTGAGTTCACTAGTGGAATCTAGTTGAGTCTTGAACCGAAAACCCGATCATTCTATTTGCGAGCCCCAAGTGTGGCTCGAGGGTAGTTGCATAGTGTAGGTCCTCCTTGACACCGATACGAGGGTATTATGGAACGAGTTCTCCATAGTTACTTCGTAGGGAGTTCGAGTAGTGTCTCGCTCTTTATCTTTATTTCCGCGTTTCGTATTTGATTCTTATCAACCTAGGAGGCAAATGCATTGGGGTCGAAATGTGGATAGGGGTAGAGGCCGAGGTCGAGGGCCACCCATGGGCTATGCTAGAGGGAATGCGAGGAGAGAGTATGTTGCTCATGATGACCATTACGGAGGCCAACCGGAGCCTAACTATGGGGTACGTGACAACAACAACAACCTCAATAGCGTCAAGCTAAATCTTCCACCCTTCAAGGGAACTTGTGATCCGGAGGCATACATGGAATGGGTACTACTCATGGAGAGGGTGTTTGACACCAATGAAATGACCGAGGAGAGAAAGGGTACCTATGCTATTTCTACCCTTGAGGCCTATGCTTCTACTTGGTGGGAGTGTATGAAGAGGTCTAGGAGAAGGATGAATTTGCATTTGAATGTGACTTGGGATGAGTTGAAAGGCCTTATGAACACCAAGTACATAACTCCAAGGTATCGGCAAGAGCAACTCAAGAAGCTCTATGATCTAAAGCAAGGTGTCAAATCGGTGCATGAGTACTATGAGTTTGAGAAGATCCGGATGGCATTGGATATGGATACCGAAGGTGAAGAAGAAGCCATGATCCGATTCAAGAATGGCTTGAGCTATGGTATAGCTTCTCAATTGAGGTTGCATCATTATCTCACACTTCAAGATATGTTTGAAGCCGCAATTGATGCCGAGACTTGGCTCAAAAGGGAGAAGTTCAAAAACAACACTCCTACTACTACAAGCAAGCCAAAAGAGTGGAAGACTCCAAGTGCAAACTTTCCAAGTGCAAGTGCTAGCAAAGAAGTGAAGAAGCCTTATGAGAAGACTACACCACACTTGGAAGGTAATTCTGAAACTCGCTTGAGTAATCCTATTTCTACTTCTACTCAATGTTATAAGTGTAAGGGCTTTGGGCATATTGCTAAGGAATGCACTACAAAAAGAACCATGGTTGTGGTTGGTGATTTGGTGTATGAGCAAGAGAGTGAACCCGAGGAAGAAGAGGGAGTAGAAGGTGATGAGGAAGGAGACGTTGGGGAGATTGTTGCCATGGACGAAGAAGATGATGATGCCCGTGCCTTCCTTGTTGTGAGGAGGAGTCTAGGAGCCATGATAGTGGAGGATAGTGAAACCTTGCAAAGGGAAAATCTATTCCATGCTAGGTGCCGGGTCAAAGATGTTGTGTGCTCTATGATCATTGACTCCGGGAGTTGTACTAATGTTGTGAGTCAATCTCTTATATCCCAATTGAAATTGTCTACCGTGAAGCACCCCAAGCCGTATCGATTACAATGGCTTAGTGAATGTGGGGAGTTAAAGGTAGTGGAGCAAGCAATGATCAAGTTCAAAATGGGTAGTTATGTGGATGAACACTTGTTCGACGTGGTGCCCATGCAAGCTTGCCACCTTCTCTTTGGAAGGCCTTGGCAATTTGATCGACAAGTGGTTCATGACGGTCGTGTCAATACTTACACGGTCAAACATGAAGGGAAGAGATATGTGCTTAAACCCCCTAACTCCCAAGCAAGTGAGTGATGACTACAAACTCATGAAGGAGTTAAAGGAAGCGGCTAAAGCCAAGTCACCCATTGTACTTGAACCCGAGGCAAACAATTTCATTGTTTTGCCAATGCATGATGAAAATGGGAGTCACTCCACTCCAATTGAGAGAGAAAAGATAGAGAGAAGTGAGGGAGTGACCGGTGACAATCCAAGAGAGGAAAAAGGAGAGGGATTGAGGAGTGATGTGAGCGGATTGTCACCACAAACTACACTTGACCATGAGGTAAAATTGAGAGAGATGAGGGGTGAGGAAGGAAAAATTGAGAGTGAGAGCACCCATTGTTCTAACCCTTCTTTATCTTCTATCTCTTCTTGTGAAAGTTCTTGTGTAGGTACAATTGAAGACAAGTCATTGGAGCCTCAATGTGAGCTTCATGAAGGAGGAGTTGCATATGACACTTCAAATCTTGTGAGGTGAACAAGAAAGTACTACAAATGTAAGTGTTGCTTCACCTTTTCATGAGCCTACTAACAACTTGTCTTGTAATGACTCAACACTAGTTGGCGTTTTTGATGCATCTAGTGAGTATACCACTAGTGAAGAGTCTAGTTGTCAACTTGAGTGTGCTTGTGAAACACTAGTTGAGAGGGATGCTATGCCACATCATGATGTGAGCTCATTGTTCATTGAACCCCTCCCTAGTGTAGATTTGATAGTTGACCATGATTGTGACCTTTGCTATGACACACCTCCAACCTTTGACATAGGGAAAGATGAGGTAGTTGACCATTCCCTAATTGATATGCTTCTATTTGGTGGACCAATGTGTTGTGGTGATGATGGTCTTGTCCTTGAGGAGTCCAAATTGCATGAATTGGACAAGGTTGTTCGTGATGACTCCTCAAGTGAACCTAGTCTTGATAGCTCGTCTATGTTTTATCATGATAGTGAGATGCATGTTTTTACCAATCCCTTATTTGAAGGCATTCTCATTAGTGGATATGACTTGTATCGGACTAGGGTGGGTGGTCAAATGGAAACCCCATGGTGTGAAGGGTTTGATCCCTTAGGCAACCCATTGCTTGAAAATGTGGGTGAGGTAGATGGTTCTTTGAGTGACCCTACTATTGCTAGTTTGGGTTGTGATGAAGAAGAATCCATCATCAACACCTTCCTTGAGAGCTTGACTTTTGAGGAGGGTTGCCTAGTTGATGAAATGGAAGGGAAAGAGGAACCCCTTGGTGTGAGTAGGTATGCTCTAAAGAAGGGGAGTGGAGTGCTTGATCCTACTTGTAGGGTGGGCTATTTGACTCACTCCACTCCACATGTTGATCACACCTCGAGGATAGGATGGTGTGTTGATCTTGAGCTTAAGGTTCAAGGGGATTTTGGTAGCTTGATCTTGCATTTCCCATCTTCCCATGACCTCTTTGCTCATTATCTTGTTGAGTGCATGTTGATCTTTAACCAAGTACTTATGGATCTCTTTGGAGACTTGATATTCATGATTGTTATTGACGCTTGGTTATATCACAAGAGTGTGTTTTCCACACTTCTTGCACTAACCTACTTTCAAAGTGGGACGTTTGCTTGTTTTTGCTTGTCGTTGCTTGTAGGTTCTAAGCTCCATGCTAAGGCGGGGAAGATCTTGGAAGAAGCCTATGCCAAAGTGACGATCAAGAAGGACAAAGGAGGAGATTCTTGGCCACCCCGAAGAGTTGATAGAGCCATGAGAGACCAAGTGATAAGAATAAAAAACGAAACGCGGAAATAAAGATATAGAGCGAGACACTACTCGAACTCCCTACGAAGTAACTATGGAGAACTCGTTCCATAATACCCTCGTATCGGTGTCAAGGAGGACCTACACTATGCAACTACCCTCGAGCCACACTTGGGGCTCGCAAATAGAATGATCGGGTTTTCGGTTCAAGACTCAACTAGGTTCCACTAGTGAATTCAAGCAACCAAGAAAGGGTTTCTTCATAAAAAGAGATAAACTCTATTCATCATTCATAAGATTCAAAGGTAAGCTAATGTTTCAAAGAGGCTAAGTGAAGTATTTATAGGCTTCACTTAGGCGTAATAAAAGGTCTAAATTACCCCCAAAGTGGGTTAAAACAAATAAGGCCACGCAGGGCTAAAGTTGGAAGTCCAAGACAAAAGTAGTAAAATATCCCGCAGCTCGTCACAGGTTGAGGCGCTCCGCCTCAGGTTGAGGCGCTCCGCCTCAGGATGAGGCGCTCCGCCTCCTTCTGCTCAGCTCTCTGCTTTTTGGTAGGCGCTCCGCCTCAGTTTTGAGGCGCTCCGCCTCCTTCTGGAACTTGTGCAAGAGGCTCAAAATGAGCTTGAGGTGGATCACCTTGGAGCCCAAGTAGTCCTCCATCCATGGCACACCAAAGCATGCTCTTCAAGTCGCTCTTGGGGCCTTCTTCCATACTCTTCCATATCAAGTGAAGATGGGTATCTTGGATCAACTTGGCTTGACTCCGAGTGAATGGTCTTGAGGGGGTTTGGGTCTTATCATCCTCCCCTTCTTGAGAAGATTTCGTCCTCGAAATCGAAGTGTCATTCACGACCTCTTCATCATCATGCACGACCCCTTCATTACCTACATTCAAAGGAACCAAGTCACAAACATTGAAAGTATTAGAAACTTGATACTCACTTGGCAAGTCGACCACATAGGCATTGTTGTTTATCTTCGAGAGCACTTGGAATGGGCCATCTCCCCGGGGTGCCAACTTTCCTTTCCTAAGGTTGGGAAACCTTTCTCTCCGGAAGTGCACCCACACATAGTCACCCTTCTTGAGTTCCACCTTCTTGCGGCCTTTGTTTTTCTTGGAGGCAACCTTAGCATAAGCTTCCTCCAAGTTCTTCTTTGCCTTTGCATGGAGTTCAACCAAAGCCTTGGCTCTAGCTTTACCTTCAAAATTAACAACCATTTCCCTTGGCAAAGGGGTTAGATCAAGGGGAATCAAGGGGTTAAATCCATAAACACACTCGAATGGAGTCATGCCTATCATGCTATGCAATGTGCGATTGTAGGCAAACTCCATAAGAGGAAGACGATCAATCCAAGTCCCGGCCTTGCCTCGAGTCATGGCTCTAAGAAGAGCACCCAAGGTTCGGTTTACCACTTCTGTTTGCCCATCGGTTTGGAGGTGGTGGGACGTAGAGAACAAGAGCTTGGTGCCTAAAGCACCCCATAAAAACCTCCAAAAATGACTTAGGAACTTAGTGTCCCTATCACTCACTATGGTTTGGGGCACACCATGCAACTTCGAGACATTTTCAATAAACAAAGTTGCCACATGTTGTGCATCATCACATTTCTTGCACGGAATGAAATGAGCCATTTTGGATGATGAGAATCAAACGCGGAAAAAGTAAAAGATAAGAACGAGACGTAACTCGATCTCTAATCCCAAGTAGCAACGGAGAACTTGTTCCGTTACACCCCGGGAGAAGGACAAGAACACCTACGCTATGCAACTACCCTCGAGCTAACGCGAGCACGCAAGTAGAATGGTCGGAGAGGAAAAGTATTCATCTAGATCCGCTAGAAGAACTACAAGTCCAAGATCAAAGGGTTTCATTCAATACCAAGAGCCATGCTCATGTTCAATGTTTAACATTCATCAAATATCAGAAACTAAGTGTAAAATAAGCTAGGCTTGGATATTTATAGTGTTTCCCAAGCTTACACAAAGACTTAATTACCCTTACTAATAAGGTTCATCAAATAAGCCACGTAGGGCAAAATAGTAAAAGAAACATAAGTTCAGCAGCTAGGAGGGGCGCCTGGGGCTGGGAGGGGCGCCTGGAACATGCTGAAGCTAGGCTGGGCGCCTGGAGCTAGGCGGGGCGCCTGGCTTGGCCTTCAGCTAGGCTGGGCGCCTGGAGCTAGGCGGGGCGCCTGGCTTGGCCTTCAGCTAGGCTGGGCGCCTGAAGCTAGGCGGGGCGCCTGGGCACTTTTCAGCTCTTAGGCAGTGAGCTTGTCAGGCGGGGCGCCTGGGTCTAGGCGGGGCGCCTGGGTGTGCTGGGCCTTGTTCCTCCTCCTTAGGCGTGGAGTCTAATGCTGAAACCATCCGGAACACTTCCAAAGCCCTTGACTTAAAGTCCGTTGTATCTTCCAAGCTTGGCACATGTCGGAAAGTGTTGGAAAGTGTCTTGGCACGATTTGGGTCTCATCATCCTCCCCTTCTTGAAAAGATTTCGTCCTCGAAATCAATGCATTCACTACCATGGCATCTTCTCCTCGGGGTGCCCAATGCTCTCCTCCTTTGTAACTCTTGATCGTCACCTTGACATAGGTCTTTTCCAAGATCTCCCTTGCCTTAACATGGAGCTTAGAACCTACAAGCAACGACAAGCAAAAGACAAGAATTCCTACTTTGAAAGTAGGTTAGTGCAAGAAGTGTAGAAAACACACTCTTGTGATATAACCAAGCATCAATGAGAAGCACAAATATCAAGTCTCCAAAGAGAACAATAAACGCTTGGTTAAAATTCAACATGCACTCAATGAGATAATGAGCAAATAGGCCATGGGAAGATGGGAAGATCAGGCTACCACAATCCCCTTGAACCTTAGGCTCAAGATCAACACACCAAGCTATCCTCGAGGTGTGAGCAACATGTGGAGTGGAGTGAGTCAAATAACCCAACATGCAAGTAACATCAAGTACTCCACTCCCCTTCTTTATAGCAAACTTACTCACACCAAGGGATTCCTTTTCACCTTCCATTTCATCATTTAAGCAACCCTTCTCAAAAGACAAACTATCAAGAAAGGCATTGATAATGGCCTCTTCTTCATCATAACCCACACAAGCAATAGGGGGGTCACTCAAAGAACCATCTACCTCATTCAAATTCTCAAACAAGTGGTTGCCTAAGGATTCAAATCCTTCACACCATGGGGGTTCCATTTGACCACCCACCCTAGCCCGATACGAGTCGCTACCACAAATGAGATTATCGTCACACAATGGAAATGTAAAAGCATGCATCTCAATATCATGATTAAGCATAGACAAATTATCGAGACTAGGTTCACTTGAGGAGTCATCATAGACAACCTTGTCCAATTCATGCAATTTGGACTCCTCAAGGACAAGACCATCCTCACCACAACACATTGGTCCACCAAATAGAAGCATATCAATTAGGGAATGGTCAACTACCTCATCTTTCCCTATGTCAAAGGTTGGCGGTGTGTCATAGCAAAGGTCACAATCATGGTCAACTATCAAATCTACACTAGGGAAGGGTTCAATGAACAATGAGCTCGCATCATGATGTGGCATAGCATCCCTTCCAACTAGTGTTTCACAAGCACATACAAGTTGACAACTAGACTCTACACTAGTGGTATACTCACTAGATGCATCAAAACCACCAACTAGTGTTGAGTCATCACAAGACAAGCAGTTAACAAGTTCATGAAAAGGTGAAGCAACACTTACATTTGTAATACTTCCTTGGTCACTCGCAAGACTTGAAATGTCATGTGCAACTCCTTCTTCATGAGGCTCACATTGAGGCTCCAATGGCTTGTCTTCAAATGTACCTACACAAGAACTTTCACAAGGAGAGATAGAAGATAAAGAAGGGTTAGAACAATGGGTGCTCTCACTCTCAATTTTTCTTTCCTCACCTCTCTCCTCTCTCAATTTTACCTCATGGTCAAGTGTAGTTGGTGGTGACAATTCACTCACATCACTCCTCAAATCCTCTCCTTTTTCCCCTCTTGGATTGTCACCGGTCACTCCCTCACTTCTCTCTATCTTTTCTCTCTCATTTGAAGTGGAGTGACTCTCACTTTGATCATTCTTTGGCAAGACAACAAGATTGTTTGGCTCGGGTTCAAGCACAATGGGTGATTTGGCTTTAGCCGCTTCCCTCAACTCCCTCATCCGCTTGTAGTCATCACTCACTTGTTTGGGAGTTAGGGGTTTCAACACAAATTTCCTTCCTTCATGTTGGAGTCAAATTGCTAAGGCCTTCCAAAGAGAAGGTGGCAAGCTTGTATTGGCACAACGTCGAACAAGTGTTCATCCACATAACTACCCATTTTAAACTTGATCATTGCTTGTTTCACTACCTTAAGCTCTCCACATTCACTAAGCCATTGTAACCGGTATGGCTTGGGGTGTTTCACGGTTGGCAACTTCAATTGGGATATAAGAGATTGACTCACTACATTTGCACAACTCCCGGAATCAATTATCATAGAGCAAACAACATCTTTGACCCGGCACCTAGCATGGAAAAGATTTTCCCGTTGCAAGGTCTCACTATCTTCCACAATCATAGCACCTAGGCTCCTTCTCACAACCAAGAAAGTATGAGGATCCTCCTCCTCCACCGTGTCATCAAGCAAATCATTCTCCTCTACTCCCTCATCTCCCTCTACTCCCTCTACTCCCTCATCTTCCGATTCACTCTCTTTCTCATATGCATCATTACCAACAACAATCATGGTCCTCTTTGTAGGACATTCCCTAGCAAAGTGACCATAGCCCTTGCACTTGTGGCATTGTATTGAAAAAGAAGTAGGAGCATGTAGTTGAGTTTTAGAGTTACCTCCCACATTAGGTGTGTTCTTCTCATGCGGCTTTTTCACATCCTTGGTAGCATTTGCTCCACTTGTTCCACTTGCACTTGGGAACCTTGCATTTATAGTAGGAGGCTTCCAATCCTTTGGTTTGCTTGTTGGAGTAGGAGTGCTACTCTTGTAGCGAAGGGATTTCTCCTCCTTGAGCCACTTCTCGGCTTGTAATGATCATCATATTTGTGGAACTTCAATTGTGAAGCTATGTCTCGGTTCAAGCCCCCTTTGAAACGGATCATGGCCGTCTCATTGTCTTCATCATCTAAGTCAAGGATCATTCGGATTTGCTCAAATTCATTGAAATATTCACCAACCGATTTGTAACCTTGCTTCAAATCATATAGACGCCTTTGTTGTTCAACCCGGTATTGGTTGGTCAAATACTTCTCATCCATCACACGGATCAACTCTTCCCAAGTAAGGTTAATAGCCATACCCGTCCTTCTTCTATTTCTCTTCACCGACTCCCACCAAGTAGAAGAAAAAGATTCAAAGGAGGATATTGCATACTTGGTTTTCTTCACATCGGGCATATCATTGGTGTCAAAGATACGCTCCATAGCCAATTTCCAATCAATGTACTCCACCGGGTCACTACTTCCTTTGAAAGAAGGAATAGTGAGCTTCACACTATTGAGGTTGTTGTTGTTGTCACGACCCCCTTGGAATGGCTCCGGTTGGCCTCCTTGGTGATCATCATAAGCAACATAGTCCCTTCTAGCATTCCTCCCTCCATATCCTAAGGGTGGCCCTCGACCTCGGCCTCTACCCCGATCCACATTTCGACCCCAATTCATAGCTCGCCTTGGTTGAAAGTGATCATCAAACCCATACACATCATCACCATAATCAACTTCCTCCCCTTCTTGAGCCTCAACAACTTGCTCAAGAGGTTGTACATTTCGGACGGGTCTTGGTAGTGGAAAGTTTCTTGGAGGATTGTCCAAGATACGGGGAATGCCCGTTCGTTCAATTCTCTCTCGATCCTCCTTTACCCGTTGTTGATTGAGCAATTCAACAACTTGCTCCGGGGTAAAAGTAGGACTACTTGAGCCTTCACCGGTCTCAATTTGGACACTCGGGGTCCCCTTTTCAATTGGGACACTCGGGGTCCCATGTTCACCTTGAGTACTCGAGGCTCCCTTTTCAAGAGAATCAATCCTTTGGTTCATGAGGTCCATCTTGGCAAGAAGATTAGCCAAGGCCTCCTTAATGAAATCTTGACCTTCGTTGGCCATTGTACCTACAAAGAAAAGGAAACAAGAGTTAGTTAAAACACCTCACTCGCTCCCTCACTTGTGTTCACTCGGATCACTCTTTTGGGTGGCGGTGGATATTTCACTCAACTTGTAGTTCCAAAGCTTCACGTAGATGATTAGCAACTCCTCAACTCAACTAAACTATTCACGAGTCACGCACACTCCGGGGTGAGTGGAGTTAATGGGACTCAATGAACGCTAGGCACTTTGAAATGAAGGACTTGAGTTAAAAGATTCTACGCTTTTCCTTAGAAGTCTACTCTCCTTGCTAGGAACGATTCACCTAAGAGCAATCAAAGGGTTAGCACTATTCAAGTAGATCGGTTACTCAAATTAGTACTAACTAGATGTTATGTTATCAAACAAAGGGAAATACCTGTGAAAATCTACCCGAAACAACACGTTCAGCACTCAGGTGGGGCGCCTGAAACTCAGGTGGGGCGCCTAGACTGTGCAGTATTCCAGGCGGGGCGCCTGGATCTAGGCGGGGCGCCTGAGACTTAGGCAGTAGCCAAGTCAGGCGGGGCGCCTGGCTTAGGCGGGGCGCCTGGCCTGAAGCCTTTTCCAACTCGTTCCAAACTCGTTTCAAGTCGATTTTCAAGCCTCAAATCCGATGTTTTCAACTTGTTTTCACAATCCAAAGATACCCAAAGTTGTTTTTGATCTTCCTTAACAAAACCCAATCAAATTTTCAATCAAACAATCAATCAAATCAAGGTTCAATCTCAAGAACTCAAGAACACAAGGGTTTAACAAAAGGGTTTCAACAAGGATTGTGATTCATCAAAGTAGGTGTTAAACATGTTCAAATCCCACAAAATTGGTACCGAATTGTTTGTTTTTCAATGAAGATCAATCCCCAATAACAAGTTTCCAATCAAACATCAATCCAACCCAAAAATCAAGCCAAAATTCATCAAGAACAAGTTCTTCAAGGGTTTAAGGGGTTTTGGGGTTTCAATTTTTCAAACTTCACCAATTCCAACAATTTTGGTACCCAAGTAACGGGAAATCAATCACGATCAAGAATCCATAACACCCATATCACAAATCATCCAAATCAACAAGTTACACCAAATTTTTGTATTTTTCAATTTTTCAATTTTTTTGCAATTTTCTCCTTTCTAATAACTTCAACAACAAGAAAAACTAAAAGAAGATACTAGGCACGAAGAATCAAGGGTCGGGGGTTTGTAGAAACAAAACCCGAGCCTTGCTCTGATACCAAACTGATGAGAATCAAACGCGGAAAAAGTAAAAGATAAGAACGAGACGTAACTCGATCTCTAATCCCAAGTAGCAACGGAGAACTTGTTCCGTTACACCCCGGGAGAAGGACAAGAACACCTACGCTATGCAACTACCCTCGAGCTAACGCGAGCACGCAAGTAGAATGGTCGGAGAGGAAAAGTATTCATCTAGATCCGCTAGAAGAACTACAAGTCCAAGATCAAAGGGTTTCATTCAATACCAAGAGCCATGCTCATGTTCAATGTTTAACATTCATCAAATATCAAAAACTAAGTGTAAAATAAGCTAGGCTTGGATATTTATAGTGTTTCCCAAGCTTACACAAAGACTTAATTACCCTTACTAATAAGGTTCATCAAATAAGCCACGTAGGGCAAAATAGTAAAAGAAACATAAGTTCAGCAGCTAGGAGGGGCGCCTGGGGCTGGGAGGGGCGCCTGGAACATGCTGAAGCTAGGCTGGGCGCCTGGAGCTAGGCGGGGCGCCTGGCTTGGCCTTCAGCTAGGCTGGGCGCCTGGAGCTAGGCGGGGCGTCTGGCTTGGCCTTCAGCTAGGCTGGGCGCCTGGGCACTTTTCAGCTCTTAGGCAGTGAGCTTGCCAGGCGGGGCGCCTGGGTCTAGGCGGGGCGCCTGGGTGTGCTGGGCCTTGTTCCTCCTCCTTAGGCGTGGAGTCTAATGCTGAAACCATCCGGAACACTTCCAAAGCCCTTGACTTCAAGTCCGTTGTATCTTCCAAGCTTGGCACATGTCGGAAAGTGTTGGAAAGTGTCTTGGCACGATTTGGGTCTCATCATTGGAGAACCTATCCACAACAACATAAATGCTATCATGGCCCCCCCTAGTCCTTGGTAATCCCATCACGAAATCCATTGAGATATCCAACCATGGACTAGTAGGTACGGGGAGAGGGGTATACAACCCATGAGGGTGGGCTTTAGATTTGGCTCGCTTGCACTCAAGGCAATTAGCGCAAAACTTTTCCACATGCACCCTCATCTTTGGCCAATGGAATTGTTCTTGAAGAATGGCCAAAGTCTTTCTTGTGCCAAAATGTCCCATGAGTCCCCCGCAATGTGCCTCATGCACAAGCAACTCTCTCCAAGAGGACTCCGGAATGCACACCCTACCATTTTTGAAGATATAACCATCAAACCATTGGTATTTGTCAACTCTCTCCCCTTTCTCTAGAGTGTCATGGACACTCTTTAGCTTTGGGTCATGAGCATACATCAATTTAATGCTCTCAAAACCCATGAGTTTAGAGGTGAGAGTGGTGGCTAGAGCAAACTTCCTTGAAAGCGCATCTGCCACAACATTGTCTTTCCCTTTCTTGTATTGGATCACATAGGGAAAAGACTCAATGAATTCAACCCACTTGGCATGTCTCTTATTGAGCTTCTCTTGGCCTCTCAAATGCTTGAGTGACTCATGGTCACTCTTGATTACAAACTCGCGAGGCCAAAGATAGTGTTGCCAATGGGCAAGGGCTCTCACAAGGGCATACAACTCCTTGTCATATGTAGAATAATTCAAGGAGGCCCCTTTCAATTTCTCACTAAAGTAGGCGATGGGTTTGCTATCTTGCATTAAGACACCACCAATTCCCACCCCCGAGGCATCACACTCAACCTCAAATGTCTTTCCGAAGTCGGGCAATTGCAATAACGGGGCGGTACTCAACCTACTTTTCAACTCAAGGAAGGCCTTCTCTTGAGTCTCTCCCCAAACAAACGGTTGGTCCTTCTTCACCAATTCGGTGAGTGGAGCGGCAATGGAGCTAAAGTCCTTCACAAATCGCCTATAAAAGCTTGCGAGACCATGAAAGCTCCTCACTTGAGTCACGGTAGTAGGAGTAGGCCAATCACGTATGGCCTCTACCTTAGACTCATCCACCTCCACTCCTTGGGCACTCACAACAAACCCAAGGAAGACCACCTTCTCAACACCAAAGGCACACTTTTTAAAATTAGCATAGAGCTTTTCGGCTCTCAACTTTTCAAGCACTAGCCTAAGGTGTTCAACATGGTCGTCTATTGATTTGCTATAGATCAATATATCGTCAAAATAGACGACCACAAACTTGTTGATGAATGGCTTTAGAACATGGTTCATTAGCCTCATGAAAGTGCTAGGTGCATTGGAGAACCCAAAGGGCATCACCAACCATTCATAGAGACCAAATTTGGTCTTGAATGCGGTTTTCCATTCATCACCCGGTTTCATCCGGATTTGATGGTAGCCGGACCTAAGGTCAATTTTGCTAAACACACATGAACCGCTCAATTCATCTAACATATCATCAAGTCGGGGAATAGGATGACGGTACTTTACCGTTATTTTGTTCACGGCTCGACAATCAACACACATTCTCCAAGTGCCGTCCTTCTTGGGAACAAGGATCACGGGCACGGCACAAGGACTCAAGCTTTCCCTCACCAAGCCTTTAGTGAGCAATTCATCAACTTGCTTTTGCAACTCCCTTGTATCCTCCGGGTTGCTCCTATAGGCCGGTTTTTTCGGGATTTGGGATCCCGGGACAAAGTCTATTTGATGCTCAATGCCCCTCAAAGGAGGCAATCCATCCGGCATTTCATCCGGGAACATGTCACCAAAATCCTTCAAAACATTCTCAAACACACTAGGCAAAGGGTTAGAAGAAAAATCACAATTAGAGTTTAGAACCATACCTTTGTGCACTAGGCATATGAGAAGCTTGTTGCCATCATTTCCTTTTAGGATCTCGCCCGGTTGCATCATGGCACATATGCCACCGGTAGAAGTAGGTGGGATTGCCACCAAGCTTTTGGTCAAAGGGCTAGTCTCAACAACCGACTTAGCCTTTGCCACCTCCCTCAACTCCCGCATCCGTTTGTAATCATCGCTCACTTGTTTGGGAGTCATGGGTGGGAGCACAAACTTTTTACCCTCATGCATCACCGTATAGGTGTTGGCATGACCATTATGAACCACACGTCGATCAAATTGCCAAGGCCTACCAAAGAGTAGGTGGCATGCTTGCATAGGTACGACATCGAACATGTGCTCATCCACATAGTTCCCAATCTTGAATTTGATCAAGCATTGTTTAACCACCCTCAACTCACAACACTCACTAAGCCATTGAAGCTTATAAGGATTTGGGTGTTTCAAGGTAGGTATTTTCAATTGGGTAGCTAGTGTTTGGCTAATAACATTAGCACAACTTCCCGAGTCAATAATCATAGAGCAAAGGAGTCCCATGACTCGGCATTTGGAGTGAAAAAGGTTCTCTCTTTGCAAGGTCTCAACATCCTCTAGACACATGGCTCCTAGGCTTCTCCTCACAACAAGGAAGGCATGGGAATCATCATCTTCTTCCTTGGCAATCTCCCCATCATCTCCTTCCTCCTCACCCTCTACTCCCTCTTCTTCTCCCTCCTCGGGCTCACTATCTTGCTCATAGACCAAGTCACCAACAAGAACCATAGTTTTCCGGGTCGGGCAATCTTTAGAGAGATGACCATAACCCTTACACTTGAAGCATTGAGTAGAAGAAGAGATTGGATTACTCAATTGAGTTCTAGAATTACCTCCCACGGGTTGTGTAGACCTTTCAAAAGGCTTCTTCACATCCTTGCTAGCACTTGCACTTGGGAATTTGGCATTCGTTGTGGAAGCTTTCCAATCCTTTGGTTTGTTCATGGAAGTAGAAGTGTTGCTCTTGTAACGGTTGGACTTCTCTTTCTCAAGCCATTGCTTGGCTTGGATAGCGGCATCAAGAACCTCTTGAAGTGATAGATAAGCACGCAATCTCAATTGTGAAGCTATACCATAGCTCAACCCATTCATGAAACGGATCACGGCTTGCTCCTCATCTTCGGTGTCCATATCCAAAGCCATTCGAGTTCTTTCAAACTCATCATAATATTCATGCACCGTCTTGACACCTTGCTTCAACTCATAAAGCTTCTTGAGTTGCTCTTGACGATATCGAGGGGTAATGTATTTGATACTCATGATACCCTTCAAGTCGATCCAACCCACATTCACGGGGATTCCCGCCCTTCTCCTTGATCTCTTGACGGATTCCCACCAAGTAGATGCATAGGATTCAAAGGATGAAATAGCATAGGTGCCTTTCTTCTCATCGGACATCTCGTTTGTGTCAAACAATCTTTCCATTTGTAGCACCCATTCAATGTAAGCATTCGGATCACAATTCCCTTTGAAGGTTGGGAGATTAAGTTTCACACTATTGAGGTTGGTGTTGTCACGACCCCCACGGAATGGCTCCGGTTGGCCCCCATAGTGATCTTCATTCACACCATACTCCCTCCGCACATTCCCTCCAACATATCCCATAGGTGGCCCTCGACCTCGGCCCCTACCACGATCCACATTACGACCCCAATTCATACCTCGTCTCGGTTGAAAGTGATCATCAAGCCCATACATATCATCACCATATTCGGCTTCCTCCCCTTCTTGAGCCTCATCGACTTGCTCAAGAGGTTGCACATTTCGGATGGGTCTTGGTAATGGAACGTCTCTTGGGGGATTATCCAAGATACGAGGAATGCCCGTTCGTTCAATTCTCTCCCGGTCCTCCTTTACCCGTTGTTGATTGAACAACTCAATGACATGGCTTACTTGTTCCGGGGTAAAGTTAGGAGTACTTGAGACTTCACCGGTCTCAATTGGGACACTCGGGGTCCCCTTTTCAATTGGGACACTCGGGGCCCCTTGGTCACCTTGGGTACTTGAGGCACCCTTTTCAAGTGACTCAATCCTTTGAGTCATGACGTCCATCTTGGCAAGAATGCTAGCCAAGGCATCCTTGATGAAATCTTGACCCTCGTTGGCCATTGTACCTACAAAGAAAGAAACAAGAGTTAGTCAAAACACCTCACTCGCTCCCTCACAAGTTTTCACTCGGATCACTCGTATGGTGGTGATGACTATTTCACTCTTGCTTGAACTCAAAGTTTCACGAAGTTGAATAGTAAACCTAAACTTAATCACTCGACTCGAAAGCCCAATGCACTCCGGGGTGAGTGGAGTTAATAGGACTCGATTGGATCGCTAAGCACTTTGAGTGAGGACTTGAGTCAAAAGGCACTACGGGTCTTCTTTGAGTTCTAGTCTCCTTTCTAAGGCACGATGATCCTAATTAGCTCGAAGTAATTAGTACTAATCAAGTAGGATTATACTCTAATAGTACCAATTAGAAGCAATGCAAACAACAAAACACGAGAACCTAGAAGAAACTACCCAATTCCCAACGTTCAGGAAGTAGGCGCCCCGCCTCAGATAGTGGGCGGTCCACCCAGGGTAAAGCTTCAGGTGGAGGCGCTCCGCCTCAGCAGGGAGGCGCTCCGCCTCAGCAATTTCCAGAGAGGTCACAGATTTGAGGCGCTCCGCCTCAGATTATAGGCGCTCCGCCTCTGCAACCTTCAGCACAGTTCAACAACGCGTTTTTCTTGGTTTTTCACCCAACAATTCAACTAATCAAGCGTTGTTTTAGCAATTCAAAGGTACCCAAATGTTCTATGAGTCGCAAAGATCAAACCCCAACAACTTTTATCAAACCCCAATCAATATCAAGCAATCCACCATGTTCATCTTCTTCAAAGCTAGGGTTTCAAAATTTTCAAATTCTCATGGGGTTTCAAAATTTCAATTCATGCAATACAACAACAAATTGGGTGTTTAAGGTACCAAAAGAACGGGAATCACACAAGGATCAAACCCCAATATCATATCTCAATCCAATATCAATCCAACCCAAGAATCAATCAAAAGTCATCAAGAACAAGTTCATCAAGGGTTTTAAGGGGTTTTGGGGTTTTGATTTTCAATCGTCACCAATCCAAGTGTTTTTGGTATCCAAACGACGGGATTTCAACCACGATCAAGAATCTATAACACCCATATCATGAATCATCCAAACCAACAAGTTACACCAAGTTTTTAGATTTACAATTTTTCAATTTTTTTTTTTTTTTTTTTGTAGTTTTCTTCTTTTAATAACAACAAACAAGAACCTAAGATAGAAACTAACCTAGGCACGAAGAATCAAGGGTCGGGGGTTTGTAGAAACAAAACCCGAGCCTTGCTCTGATACCAAGATGATAAGAATCAAAAACGAAACACGGAAATAAAGATATAGAGCGAGACACTACTCGAACTCCCTACGAAGTAACTATGGAGAACTCGTTCCATAATACCCTCGTATCGGTGTCAAGGAGGACCTACACTATGCAACTACCCTCGAGCCACACTTGGGGCTCGCAAATAGAATGATCGGGTTTTCGGTTCAAGACTCAACTAGGTTCCACTAGTGAATTCAAGCAACCAAGAAAGGGTTTCTTCATAAAAAGAGATAAACTCTATTCATCATTCATAAGATTCAAAGGTAAGCTAATGTTTCAAAGAGGCTAAGTGAAGTATTTATAGGCTTCACTTAGGCGTAATAAAAGGTCTAAATTACCCCCAAAGTGGGTTAAAACAAATAAGGCCACGCAGGGCTAAAGTTGGAAGTCCAAGACAAAAGTAGTAAAATATCCCGCAGCTCGTCACAGGGGGAGGCGCTCCGCCTCCAGGTTGAGGCGCTCCGCCTCAGGATTGTGAGGCGCTCCGCCTCAGGTTGAGGCGCTCCGCCTCAGGATGAGGCGCTCCACCTCCTTCTGCTCAGCTCTCTGCTTTTTGGTAGGCGCTCCGCCTCAGTTTTGAGGCGCTCCGCCTCCTTCTGGAACTTGTGCAAGAGGCTCAAAATGAGCTTGAGGTGGATCACCTTGGAGCCCAAGTAGTCCTCCATCCATGGCACACCAAAGCATGCTCTTCAAGTCGCTCTTGGGGCCTTCTTCCATACTCTTCCATATCAAGTGAAGATGGGTATCTTGGATCAACTTGGCTTGACTCCGAGTGAATGGTCTTGAGGGGGTTTGGGTCTTATCACCAAGCCTTGATTTCGAGGACGAAATCTTCTCAAGAAGGGGAGGATGATAAGACCCAAATCGAGCAACCATCCAAAAACACCATCCAAGGCCAAGGAAGAGCACTTCAAGGTCATACATTGGGACGTCATGGAAAGAAGAGCATCCGAGACACATTTCGAAGTGTTTCAAGAAGCTTCAGGAAGAGGCGGACCGCCTAAAAGAAGATGACTCTCGGGACTTTTGGAGGCGGACCAAGGAGGCGGACCGCCTAGACAAGCTGAGGCGGAGCGCCTCCCCCAGAGGCGGAGCGCCTCCCTCTGTTCAACTTTGACGGGAATTTGACTTTAATTGCTATGTAATTCCTACTATGTGATGCAACCCAAATTGCATCAAGACCATTCACTCGAAGTCAAGCTAAGGAGATACAAGACACTCACCTACACTTGGTTTGGAAAGGCATGGATGTTGAGAGCTCCGGAACCACTTTGAAGATCATGCAATGGAGCACCATGGAAGGAGGACCACCTAGGACATTTGGAGAGGCTCAAGAGACACAAAAGGAGGCACCCCAAGAAGCTTCAGGAAGAGGCGGACCGCCTACCTGAAGAGGCGGACCGCCTACAAATTGAACACTCTCTGGATTTAGGAGGGGCGGACCGCCTACCTCACAGAGGCGGACCGCCTCCTTGACTGGTGGCCTCAGGAAGCTTAAGCAGGGCGGAGCGCCTACTAGGGGTGGGCGGACCGCCTACCCCTGTTGTGAGCCCATCCGAATTTTGACTATTTTGTGTGTATAATTCCAACTTTGGCCCTAAGTGGCTTCTATTGTTTAAACCCACTTAGGGGTATTTTAGGCACTTCATTACAAGTTTGTAGAAGGCTATAAAAGCCTTCATTTGGTCTTGAACTCATTTTAACCTATCTTGAATACAAAACACAAGAGAAATACTCTCTATTGAAACCTTTGATTCTTGGCTTGAATTTCAATTGGGCGACTCCAAGTTGAACCTCAAACCTCCCCGACCATTCTATTTGCAAGGACCACGTGATTCTTGAGGATAGTTGCATAGTGCTAGGTGATTCTTTCCAATCGTTCGGGGTGTAACGGAACAAGTTCTCCGTTGCTACTCGACTTTAGTGTAAGTCTCGTCTCACTTTTATCTCTTTATCGCTTTCGTATTTTCGATTGCATCAGTTGGTATCAGAGCAAGGCTAGGGTTGCGTTCTTACGAGCCCTCGTCCTACTCTTCGTGCTTGTCTTTTATGTTCCGTGTTTATTTTCGTGTTCTTGTTCTTGTTTCATTGAAAAAGAAGAAAAAAGTCAAAAACTAGAAAACCCAAAAATTTGCTAGAAATCGTTGGTTGTTACGATTTTGTTGGTTTTGATTATCGGGGATTGTTTGTTTACGTGAACCCGACAATTCGGTACCAACAAAACGCGTTTTGGAGTTGAAAATCAAAAATTGGAAGATTTGAACCCTAGGTTGGGTATTTTGCAAAATTTGCCAAAACTTGTTTGATGTTATGATTTTGTGGTTGTTTGGTATCGGGGATTATTCCATATAGTTACCCCGTCATTTTGATACCACTATAACATCATTTGGAGTAGCGGAGTGAAAATCGAATTTTTGAAATCTTGGTGTTCTTGAAGTTTTTGAAGAATTTGCTCCAAATCTTTGAATCAAGTTGTTTGTTGGTTGTTTGTTGGATTAGACCATTGGGGTTTGCTTGTTATAGTCCAAAACAACTTTGGGTACCATTACATATCAAAAAACTCCTTGAAACATTGGAAAATCGAGTGCCAAAAACCAAGAAACGGACTTGAAACTGTGCAGGAGAAAAGGCCTAGGCGGACCGCCCCTTATCTTAGGCGGACCGCCCGAATTTCTGCCACTCTCTGGATCTTGGAGTAGGCAGACCGCCCACCTTACAGAGGCGGGGCGCCCACTCCCTGAAGGGTGTCCGGGTAGTTTGTTTCGTAGGCTTTCGTGGTTTGTTTGCTTCCATTACTTCCGGTTAGTACTTGCGAGTAATTCCCCTACTCAACTAGTACTAATTCATTGAGCGCTTAGGATATTCGTGCGTGTTGGTGTTGATAACTTCAAAGAAGACTCGTAGAATTCTTTGGCTCAAGTGCTCACTTAAAAGCCGAACGCCCATAGAGTCCCATTAACTCCACTCTTCCCGAAGAGCATTGGGTACTTGTTGGATTGTTTGGTTGTTGAGGTAGTTGTTCAACTCCGAGGAAGAATTTTGAATTCGAGCTTGAGTGAACCTACCCCAAAAACAAGAGTGAACCCGAGGGACAATCAAAGGTAAGGGAGCGAGTGAGGACTTTTACTCTAATCTCTTTACTTGTTTTTGGTTGTTGTAGGTACAATGGCGGATGAGAAGGCCAAATCAACCATTGAGGTTCCCGTTGACGTCTTGGCTAGTCTATTGGCCGAGGTGAAAACCTTGAACCTTAGAATGGAGGTCTTTGAAAAGGAAAGGACCCCGAGTGTCCAAAAGGATGCCAATGAAGGCACAAGTGATGATTCAATCATGAAGCCGGATCAATATGCGGAGTTAGTTCGTCGACAACGGTTGAGGGACGAGGCTCTTGCTAGAGAAAGATCATTGGGCACTCCCCAACCCTTGGGCAATCCCCAAGGAGATGTCCCACTCTTAAGGCCCCGAAGAAATGTGATTCCTCTTGAGCAAGTTGATGAAGCTCAAGAAGGGGAGGGCCTCGGTTTAGATGATGATTTTGATGCTCATTATCCACCTAGGAGAGCGATGAACGGAGGCCGAGGGATGGATGGAGGTCGTGGGCGAGGTCGAGGACCTCCAAGGGCTTTCATGGGAAGGGACTTGAGAAGGGAGTATGATGAGGTTGAAGACTACTACGGGGGTCAACCGGGACCACATCGTGGGGGTCGTGACACTAACCTCAATAGTGTAAAGATCACTATCCCGCCTTTCAAGGGGACTAGTGATCCGGAGGCTTTCTTAGAATGGAAGGTTCAATTGGAGCGGGTCTTTGATACGAATGACATGTCCGAGGAGAAGAAGGCTACATATGCCATTGCTTCCTTTGAATCTTATGCCTCTACATGGTGGGAATCCATGAAGCGATCAAGGAGACGACTTGGGTTGCGGATGAACATCACTTGGGAAGAGTTGAAAGAAATAATGAGCAACAAGTATGTGACTCCCAAGTACCGACAAGAGCAACTCAAACGGCTCTATGAATTGAAGCAAGGCTCCAAATCCGTTGATGAGTTTTTGATAAGACCCAAATTGGAGCCAAAGCGCCAACCATCAAGAGCCAAGGCTTGAGAGCACAAGGAGTACCATCAAGGCCTCCGGAAGCAACTTGAAGATCATGCTTTTGAGCACCATGGATAGAGGACCACTTGGGCTCCAAGGGGATCCACCCCAAGCTTATTTTGAGCCTCTTGCACAAGTTCCAGAAGGAGGCGGAGTGCCTCAAAACTGAGGCGGAGCGCCTACCAAAAAAGCAGAGAGCTGAACAGAAGGAGGCGGAGCGCCTCAACTGGAGGTGGAGCGCCTCAGCACAGGAGGCGGAGCGCCTCAACCTGGAGGCGGAGCGCCTCTCCCTGTGAAGGCCTGCGGGATATTTTACTTCTTTTTGCAAGAACTTCCAACTATAGCCCTGCGTGGCCTTATTTGTTTTAACCCACTTTGGGGGTACTTTAGACCTTTTATTATGACTAAGTGAAGCCTATAAATACTTCACTTAGCCTCATCAAACCTGAGCTAGTTTTGAAGATAGAATTGAGAGATAGAATAGGCTAGGCCTTTCTTGTTGAAGCGTTGACTTCGTGTATCTCTTACGTTGAATCCATGGAGGATCACCGCTAGTGTGAGTCCCGTTTAATGGTTCAAGTCTCTTCTCCCTTTTGAATTAATCTAATTGTTTAGCTTGATTCAATTCTTTCTTCTATTTCTATTCTCCCCAATCCCTTACTTTCTTGTTATCTTGTGATTGTTGCTTCCGCATCCTTGTTATTTGCTTCCGCCTATTTGATCCTTATCATCTTGGTATCAGAGCAAGGCTCGGGTTTTGTTTCTAAAAACCCCCGACCCTTGATTCTTCGTGCCTAGGTCGATTCCTATCTTTAGTTTCTTGTTTATTGTTATTGAAAGAAGAAAATTACAAAAAAATTGAAAAGTTGAAAAATCTAAAAATTTGGTGTATCTTGTTGGTTTGGATGATTTATGATATGGGTGTTATAGATTCTTGATCGTGGATGAATTCCCGTTACTTGGGTACCAAAATTGTTGGAATTGGTGAAGTTTGAAAAATTGAAACCCCAATTGCCCTTAAACCCTTGATGAACTTGTTCTTGATGAATTTTGGCTTGATTCTTGGGTTGGATTGATGTTAGATTGAAAACTTGATATTGGGGATTGATCTTCATTGAAAAACAAACGAATCGGTACCAATTTTGTGGGATTTGAACGTATATAACACCTACTTTGATGAATCGCAATCCATTTTGAAACCCTTTGATAAACCCTTGTGTTCTTGAAGTTCTTGACCTTGAATCTTGATTTGATTGATTGTTTGGTTGTAAAATTGATTGGGGTTTGATCCTTGTGGGTAAAACAACATTTGGGTACCTTTGGATTGCTAAAACAACGTGTGGATTGTTGGATTTTTGGGTGTTAAAGTCAAAAAACACGTTGTTGAACTGTGCTGAAAGTTGCAGGAGGCGGAGCGCCTCAATTTGGAGGCGGAGCGCCTCATTTTTGTTAGCTCTCTAGAAATTTGGGAGGCGGAGCGCCTAGCTTAGGAGGCGGACCGCCTACTTTGAAGAGGCGGAGGGCCTCAATTTCAGGGCGGAGGGCCTCACACCTGAAGCCTTTTTCGGGTAGTTTTCTTGTAGGTTTTCGCTTGTTCTTTGCTTCCGAACTTCGTGGTTAGTGTTTCTAGGGTATTAGTCCTACTTTATTAACACTAATCTTTGATCCTTTAGGGTGTTTTGTGTCTTGGAGTCTTTACTTAAAGTCGTAGAACTTGCTTGCTTCAAGTGCGCATTAAATTAGCTTCCGTACATCGAGTCCCTTAAACTCCATTCCGAACCATTACTTGGGTGCATTAGTTGATTGATCTTGCCATTGTGATTACTAAGAGACAAGAAGGTCTTGAGTGGGAAAAGGCTTGAGTGGTGAGAACAATAGAGTGCGGTCACAAAAGCCAACGACCTTGAGTGTATACACGAGTGGAAAGAAAATTGAGTGACATCTTTTGAGTGATACACGTGAGGGAGTGAATTTGTGAGGTCCTATACTCTTGGGTTACGACTATGGCTTCGGATGACGATTGTGGAGGGTATGACTCATGCGGAGATGATGGAGACTATGGTTCCTATGATGGTGATGATGGGTATTGCTATGACGATTCGGGGAACCAAGGCTCATATGATGATGAAGCGGGTCACTATGTTGATTATGAAGATGAAGAAGACTATGGGGCTTGCGAAGATGAATGTGAAGAATCTTATGCTCCAAGTCAAGAATATGAAGATGGTGACGCTTCAAGGTATGATGATCCTACTTACTCTTCTTGTGATGAATTTGAACATGATGATAGTGACGTAGAGAGAATTGGTGATGAGGTTGATTATGAGAATTGTTCATTTGCATCTTCTCTTGATGTTGCTTGTGGTGAGCAAGGGAGTAGTAGAGGTCCTTCCATTAGTATGGGAGGAGGTGGTGGTTGTTCTATGGGAAATGGGAGGTTTGCATCTTCTAGTTCCCATGTGAATAGTGGAAGGAGAAATGGTATTGCTCTTGCCGTTACGGGGGTGCATTGCTCTAGTAGTGGTGGTAGGAGTGGTACTATGGGCTATGGAACCAAGGCGAGAGGCAATTATAGGTTCCATAGTGGTATTTCTTCCCCGACTTTCAACAACACTTCTAATGTTGGAAGAGTGACGGGAAGTGGAGGGTGTTCTAATGGTGTTGCCACTAGTGGAGGGATAAGGAGGACCCAACTTGGGGGTGATGATTTTCTTGGACTTGATCCTATACAAGACATGTGTGAGTGTAGGTTCATTTTTGAGGTGAATGGTAGAGGAGGATGCTTGCTCAAGGTTAGTGAAGCCTATGCCAATTTTGTTAATGTCTCTTGGGTTAATAAACTAAAGATACCATGCTACAAATTGAAATATCCTTATGAGTATCAAGGAGTTTGGATTACTAGTGAAGCTCGGGTACTCATATCTCAAGGGAGTTACAAGGAATATATTTGGTGTGATGTGTGTCCCATGGAGCATTATGGTGTTTGGCTAGGACAACCGTGGTTGCAAGGTAAGGGGGTGCGGTATGATATCGTGAAGGATGTGTACAAAGTGAGCAAGGGGCAAAGAACTTATGACATTGAACCTTGCCGGGCAAAGTTTAAGTTCTATCCTAGTACATTCTCTTGGCCTATGAAAAGGGGAAAGGAGCAAGTATCTCAATCCAAGGATGCAAGAAAGCAAACTAAAAGTCCTACAATCACAAGCAACAGTGGGACTAGTGCAAGAAAAGAGTTGACAATTGTCGACAAGGTGAACCCCAAATCACAAGCTCCAAAGCCAAGTGGTTCACCTACCAAGAAGAAAGAGACATCAAGTGATGAGTCTCTTAGTCCTAGATTCCGGGTTGATGTTAAAAGTCCACCTACTCCGGCTATGGGTATTCTTGGGCCTCGTCCCAACTCACCCGAATTTGAGAGACAAAAGATTGAGAGGAGTAAGGGAGTGACCGGTGACATTCCTCGAGCGGAAAAAGGAGAGGATGTGTTGAGTGATGTGAGTGGGATGTCACCACCCGAATCTACACCTAACCTTGAAAAGAAAATGAGGGAAAAGAAAGAGGGGAAAAAGAGTGAGGACACCCCTTATTCTAACCTTAACCCTTTATCTTTTTCTTCTACTTGTGTGAATGCTTGTGTAGGTACTCTTGGAGGCAAACTAATAGAGCCTCAATCACGTCCCAAGAAAGAAGGACAAGGTGAAGAAGATCTTCAATGTGAGCTTCAAAGTGGAGGAACTAGCCATGATACTTCAAGTGCATTGAGTGAGCAAGATGGCCACTCAAAGGTAAGTGATAGTTCTTCCCTTGAACATGTTACTTCCTTGTCTTATGGTAGTGTTTGTAGTAACTCAACACTAGTTGATGATTTGTATGATTACAATGTGTTTGCAACTAGTGTAGAGTCAAATGGTCAACATGTGTGTAATTGTGAACTATTAGTTGAGAGGTATGATAAGCCACGTCATGATGTGAGCTCGATATTCATTGAACCTCTCTCTAGTGAAGATTGTGTGGTTGACCCTATTTGTGACCCTTGTTATGACACCCCACCTATATTTGATAAAGGGGAAGATGAGTTGAATGAATGCCCTATTCTTACCCTTGATGAATTGCTTGATAATGGTGGACCTATGTGTTGTAGTGAGGTTGGTAGTGACCTTGAGGAGTCCCTAGTGAATGAGATGGATCGAATTGTTTTCGATAACTCCTCGGGAGAGAGTGAAGAACCTAGTCTTGATACTATGTTTTTGGGTGACCATGAATTTGAGGTGCATGCTTTTACATTTCCATTGTGTGAACATGATCTCATTTGTGGAAGCGAACTGTATCGGACTAGGATTGGTAATAGAATAGAACCTCCATGGTTTGAAAAATTAGACTCTATAGACGATCCATTGTTTGGAACTCCAAGCGGGATGAGTGGTCTTGATTTTGGTTGTGTTGAACCATCTTCTAGTAGTCCTAACCTTCATTGTGTGGACTATGATGATGATGGGCCGATTTTGGAGACCTTCCTTTGGAGTTTGCCTAGTACGGGGGATTGTCTTGGAGTTGGATTTGGAGGTGAGGAAGTCACTCTTGATTTGTGTAAGAGTGCTTCCAAGAAGGGGAGTGGAGTATTTGATGTTAGTTGCCAATTGAACTATTTTGTTTACTCCACTCCACATGTTGATCACACCTTGGGTGTTGAGCATGCCAAAGCCGATGTGTTACATTGTGATAATGTTGACTTGAAGGTTTGGTGTGTTGCTCAAAAGCTTAGGGGTCATAGGGATTGCTATATCTTGCATGTTCCATGTCCTATTGATCTCTTTGTGTGTTCTTGTGTTGGGTGCACTTTCTTTGTGAGTCAAGTACTTGTCGTTTCCTTGGGAGACATGAGCTTTTTCATTGGTATTGATGCTTGGCTCTATCACAAGAGTGTGTTTTCCCCCACTTTTGGCACTAACCTACTCTTGTAGTGGGAAGCTTTGTTTGTGCTTGTTTGAATGTAGGCTTGATGGTTTGATTTCGAGGACGAAATCATTTTAAGAAGGGGAGGATGATAAGACCCAAATTGGAGCCAAAGCGCCAACCATCAAGAGCCAAGGCTTGAGAGCACAAGGAGTACCATCAAGGCCTCCGGAAGCAACTTGAAGATCATGCTTTTGAGCACCATGGATGGAGGACCACTTGGGCTCCAAGGGGATCCACCCCAAGCTTATTTTGAGCCTCTTGCACAAGTTCCAGAAGGAGGCGGAGTGCCTCAAAACTGAGGCGGAGCGCCTACCAAAAAAGCAGAGAGCTGAACAGAAGGAGGCGGAGCGCCTCAACTGGAGGTGGAGCGCCTCAGCACAGGAGGCGGAGCGCCTCAACCTGGAGGCGAAGCGCCTCTCCCTGTGAAGGCCTGCGGGATATTTTACTTCTTTTTGCAAGAACTTCCAACTATAGCCCTGCGTGGCCTTATTTGTTTTAACCCACTTTGGGGGTACTTTAGACCTTTTATTATGACTAAGTGAAGCCTATAAATACTTCACTTAGCCTCATCAAACCTGAGCTAGTTTTGAAGATAGAATTGAGAGATAGAATAGGCTAGGCCTTTCTTGTTGAAGCGTTGACTTCGTGTATCTCTTACGTTGAATCCATGGAGGATCACCGCTAGTGTGAGTCCCGTTTAATGGTTCAAGTCTCTTCTCCCTTTTGAATTAATCTAATTGTTTAGCTTGATTCAATTCTTTCTTCTATTTCTATTCTCCCCAATCCCTTACTTTCTTGTTATCTTGTGATTGTTGCTTCCGCATCCTTGTTATTTGCTTCCGCCTATTTGATCCTTATCAGTATTTCAATGATTTTGAGAAGAACCGGATGGCTCCTGATATGGAGACGGAGGATGAGGAACAAGCTATCATCCGTTTCAAAAGTGGCTCGAGTAGGGAGATTGCTTCCCAATTGAGGCTACACACCTTCCACTCTCTACAAGATGTGTGTGATGCCGCGGTTGAGGCCGAGAAGTGGTTCAAAGAAGAGAAGGCTCCTCGCTATAGGAGTACCACCACTACCACTCCAACAACTCACCCCAAAGAATGGAAGACCCCATACACAAGTGGTGCAAGTGGGAGTCGAGATGTGAAGAAGCCTTTTGAGAAGGCTACCCCGAGAAGCGACCACAAAGAGGTTGGAGGTAATTCTAAAACTACTTTAAATACTCCTTCTTCTTCTTCTTTCCAATGCCATAAATGTAAGGGTTACGGCCACTTTGCCAAAGAGTGCCCTACCCGGAAAACAATGATTGTGATGGATGATGGGTTGGTCTATGAGGGGGAAAGTGAGTCCGAGGGAGAGATTGAGGAGGAGAGTGAGGAAGTTGAGGGTGAGGGTGAAGAGAGAGTGACGGAGGGGGATGATCCTAATATGTTCCTTGTGGTTCGCCGCATTTTGGGAACCGTGGTTAGTGAAGAGAGGGAAGATGAACAAAGGGAAAACTTGTTCCATGCTCGATGTAGAGTGAAAGGGCAAGTGTGTTCCATGATCATAGACTCGGGTAGTTGTGCTAATGTGGTGAGCCAATCCTTGGTCTCACAATTGAAATTGACTACCCAAAAGCACCCTAATCCCTACCGTTTGCAATGGTTGAGTGAGTGTGGGGAATTGAGGGTCTTGAAGCAAGTCTTGATTAGGTTCAAGATCGGGAACTATCAAGATGAACACATGTTTGACGTGGTGCCAATGCAAGCATGCCACCTTTTATTTGGTAGGCCGTGGCAATACGACAAACAAGTGGTTCATGATGGCCGG
Source organism: Petunia secreta (assembly GCA_029990175.1). NCBI lineage: Eukaryota > Viridiplantae > Streptophyta > Magnoliopsida > Solanales > Solanaceae > Petunia > Petunia secreta. Next base: position 65,608 of record JARKIP010000241.1, on the reverse strand, counting down.
GCCAACACTTACACGGTTAGACATGAGGGGAAGAAGTTTGTGCTCACACCCTTGTCCCCAAAGCAAGTAAGTGAAGACTATCGGCGCATGAAAGAGTTGAGGGAAGCGGCTAAGGCCAAGTCCCCGGTTGTGGCCAAACCTTTGGCCGAGATTCCACCATCTTCCACCGGTCGCATGTGTGCCATGATGCAACCGGGTGAGATCTTGAAAGGTAATGACGGCACCAAAATGCTCATATGCCTAGTGCACAAAGGTATGGTTTTAAATTCCGAAAGTGATTATTTATCTAACCCTAACCCTTTGCCTAGTGCCATTGAAAATGTTTTGAAGGTCTATGAGGACATGTTCCCGGACGAGATGCCGGATGGATTGCCTCCTTTGAGGGGTATTGAACATCAAATTGACTTTGTCCCGGGATCTCAAATTCCCAACAAGCCGGCATATAGGAGCAATCCCGAGGACACAAGGGAGCTACAAAAGCAAATTGATGAGTTGCTCACCAAAGGCTTGGTGAGGGAGAGCTTGAGCCCTTGTGCCGTGCCCGTGATCCTCGTTCCGAAGAAGGATGGCACTTGGAGGATGTGTGTGGATTGTCGAGCGGTCAACAAGATCACGGTAAATTATCGACATCCCATACCTCGTTTGGATGATATGTTGGATGAGCTTAGTGGTTCTAGTGTCTTTTCTAAAATAGACCTTAGGTCCGGCTACCATCAAATCCGGATGAAGCCCGGGGATGAGTGGAAAACCGCATTCAAGACCAAGTTTGGTCTATATGAATGGTTGGTGATGCCCTTCGGCCTCTCCAACGCACCTAGCACTTTCATGAGATTAATGAACCACGTGCTTAAGCCATTCATCAACAAATTCGTGGTCGTCTACTTTGATGACATATTGATTTATAGCAAGTCAATAGGCGACCATGTGGGCCACTTGAGTCAAGTGCTTGAAGTGCTACGAGCCGAAAAGCTCTATGCCAACTTTAAGAAGTGCGCCTTTTGTGTTGAAAAGGTTGTCTTTTTTGGCTTTGTTGTTAGTGTCAATGGTGTAGAAGTTGATGAGTCCAAAGTTGAAGCCATTAGAGATTGGCCTACTCCCACCACCGTTTCTCATGTGAGGAGTTTTCATGGCCTTGCTAGTTTCTATAGGCGCTTTGTTAGAGACTTTAGCACCATTGCCGCACCACTCACCGAGTTGGTGAAAAAGGACAAGTCCTTTGTTTGGGGAGAGCCACAAGAGAAGGCTTTCCAAGAATTGAAAAGTAGGTTAAGTACCGCCCCGTTGTTGCAATTGCCCGACTTTGGGAAGGCTTTTGAGGTAGAGTGTGATGCCTCGGGGGTGGGTATTGGGGGTGTTCTCATGCAAGAAGGGAAACCCGTTGCCTACTTTAGTGAAAAGTTAAAGGGCGCAACCTTGAATTACTCTACGTATGACAAGGAGTTGTATGCCCTAGTGAGAGCTTTGGCCCATTGGCAACACTATCTTTGGTGATGAGCCTCAAACGCGGAAAGTAAAAAGGATAAAGAACGAGACGTAACTCGATCTCTAATCCCAAGTAGCAACGGAGAACTGGTTCCGCTACACCCCGGGAGAAGGACAAGAACACCTACGCTATGCAACTACCCTCGAGCCAACTAGGACCCGCAAGTAGAATGATCGGGGCGGGGTTGTTAGGCAACTAGAATCCACTAGAAGTAACAAGTCCCAACTAAGGTTGGTTTTCATAAACCCAAAGAGAATCCACTCTTTACAATATTCAATTCATCATTCAACATAAACTAAGTGTAAAATAAGCTAGGCTTGGCTATTTATAGTGTTCCCAAGCTTACACAAAGACTTAACTACCCTTACTAATAAGGTTCAACAAATAAGCCACGTAGGGCAAAATAGTAAAAGTCTACTAAATCTGCGAACTGGGAGGGGCGCCTGGGCTAGGTGGGGCGCCTGGCTTATGCTGAGTCCAGGCGGGGCGCCTGGGGTTAGGCGGGGCGCCTGGGGTAGGCGGGTGCCTGGGCTGGGGGCCTAGGTAGGCGGGGCGCCTGGCACCATTTTGCACACTTAGGCAGAAAGCTTCCCAGGCGGGGCGCCTAGCTGTGCTGGGCCTCCTTCCTCCTCCTTAGGCGTGGAGCCTAATGATGAAACCATCCGGAACACTTCCAAAGCCCTTGACTTCAAGTCCATTGTATCTTCCAAGCTTGGCACAAGTCGGAAAGTGTCTTGGTGCAATTTGGGTCTCATCATCCTCCCCTTCTTGAGAAGATTTCGTCCTCGAAATCAATGCGTTCAAGTCCTTGGCATCATCTCCTCGAGGTGCCCAATGCTCTCCTCCCTTGCAACTCTTGATCGTCACCTTGACATAGGTCTCTTCCAAGATCTCCCTTGCCTTAACATGGAGCTTAGAACCTACAAGCAACGACAAGCAACACAAGAATTCCTACTTTGAAAGTAGGTTAGTGCAAGAAGTGTGGGAAAACACACTCTTGTGATATAACCAAGCATCAATTATTAGCACAAATATCATGTCTCCAAAGAGAATCATAAGTACTTGGTTAAAAATCAACATGCACTCAACAAGATAATGAGCAAATAGGTCATGGGAAGATGGGAAATGCAAGATCAAGCTACCAAAATCCCCTTGAACCTTAAGCTCAAGATCAACACACCAATCTATCCTCGAGGTGTGATCAACATGTGGAGTGGAGTGAGTCAAGTAACCCAACATGCAAGTAACATCAAGTACTCCACTCCCCTTCTTTATAGCAAACTTACTCACACCAAGGGATTCCCTTTCACCTCCAATTTCATCACCTAAGCAACCCTTCTCAAAAGACAAGCTCTCAAGGAAGGCATTGATGATGGATTCTTCTTCATCATAACCCCAACTAGCAATAATAGGGTCACTCAAAGAACCATCTACCTTACTCAAATTCTCAAACAAGTGGTTGCCTAAGGAATCAAATCCTTCACACCATGGGGGTTCCATTTGACCACCCACCCTAGCCCGATACAAGTCGATACCACAAATGAGATTATCGTCACACAATGGAAATGTAAAAGCATGCATCTCAACTTCATGGTCACATAAAAGCATGGTATCAAGACTAGGTTCACTTGAGGAGTCATCATAGACAATCTTATCCAATTCATGCAATTTGGGCTCCTCAAGGACAAGACCATCCTCACCACAACACATTGGTCCACCAAATAGAAGCATATCAATTAGGGAATGATCAACTACCTCATCTTTCCCTATGTCAAAGGTTGGCGGTGTGTCATAGCAAAGGTCACAATCATGGTCAACTATCAAATCTACACTAGGGAAGGGTTCAATGAACAATGAGCTCACATCATGATGTGGCATAGTGCTCCTCCCAACTAGTGTTTCACATGCAAACTCAAGTTGACAACTAGACTCTTCACTAGTGGTATGCTCACTATATGCATCAAAAACACCCACTAATGTTGAGTCATCACAAGACAAGTAGCTAGTAGGCTCATGAAAAGGTGAAGCAACACTTACATTTGTAGTACTCCCTTGATCACTCACAAGGTTTGAAGTGTCATGTGCAACTTCTCCTTCATGAAGCTCACATTGAGGCTCCAATTACTTGTCTTCAAATGTACCTACACAAGAGCTTTCACAAGAAAAGATAGAAGATAAAGAAGGGTTTGAACAATGGGTGATCTCACTCTCAATTTTTCCTTCCTCACCTCTCATCTCTCTCAATTTTACCTCATGGTTAAGTGTAGTTTGTGGTGACAATCCCCTCACATCACTCCTCAAAGCCTCTCCTTTTTCCTCTCTTGGATTGTCACCGGTCACTCCCTCACTTCTCTCTATCTTTTCTCTCTCATTTGAAGTGGAGTGACTCTCATTTTCATCATGCATTGGCAAAACAATAAGATTGTTTGCCTCGGGTTCAAGTACAATGGGTGACTTTGCTTTAGCCTCTTCCCTCAACTCCCTCATTCGTTTGTAGTCTTCCCTCACTTGCCTTGGAGTCAAAGGTCTAAGCACATACTTTCTCCCATCTTGCTTGACCGTATAGGAGTTGGTCCGGCCATCATGCACTACACACCTATCATGTTGCCATGGTCTCCCAAACAATAAATGGCATGCTTGCATCGGGACCACGTCAAACATGATCTTATCCTTATAGCTCCCAATGCTAAACTCAATCAACGCTTGTTTCACCACTTTTAGTTCACCACACTCGCTAAGCCATTGTAAACGATATGGTTTCGGATGCTTTAGAGTGGGTAACTTCAATTGGGAAATCAAGGTTTGGCTCACTATGTTAGTACAACTCCCCGAATAAACAACCATTGAGCATACTTGGCCCATCACTCGGCACCTAGCATGAAAGAGGTTTTCCCTTTGATCATTTTCCACCTCCTCTTCCATAACAATGGTACTCAAGCTTCTCCTAACCACTAAGAACATTTGAGGGCCATCATCCTCTTCTTCGGCCTCCTCACAATCAACTTCCTCATCCACCCCTACTTCCTCCTTTTCGGACTCACTTTCTTGTTCATACACTAAATTGCCAACCACAACCATGTTTCGTTTTGTGGAGCATTCTTTAGCAATATGCCCATAGCCCTTGCACTTATAACATTGAGTAGAAGTAGAAATAGGATTACTCAAGCGAGTTTTAGAAGTACCTTCCAAAGGTGGAGTAGTCTTCTCATATGGCTTCTTCACTTCTTTGCTAGCATTGGCGCTTGGAAAGCTTGCATTTGGAGTCTTCCACTCTTTTGGTTGGTTCATGGGAGTAGGAGTGCTACTCTTGTAACGGGTGGACTTTTCTCCCTTAAGCCATTGCTCGGTTTCAATAGCGGCTCCCAATAGGTCTTGAAGTGAAGGATAAGAATGCAACCTCAATTGAGAAGCTATACCATAGCTCAAACCATTTTTGAAACGGATCATGGCTTGCTCTTCATCCTCGGTCTCCATATCCAAGGCCAATCGGGTCTTCTCAAACTCATCATAGTACTCATGAACCGTCTTGACACCTTGCTTTAGATCATAGAGCTTCTTGAGTTGCTCTTGTCGATATCTAGGAGTCACATACTAGGTATTCATGAGGGCCTTCAATTCATTCCATGTCACATTCACATGCACACCCGCTCTCCTTCTTGTCCTCTTTATGGATTCCCACCAAGTAGAAGCATAAGACTCAAAGGATGAAATAGCATAAGTACCTTTCTTCTCATCGGTCATCTCATTTGTGTCAAACACCCTCTCTATAAGTAGAACCCATTCCATATATGCCTCCGGATCACAAGCTCCCTTAAAGGATGGAAGATTAAGCTTCACACTATTGAGATTGTTGTTGTTGTCACGCACCCCATAGTTAGGCTCCGGTTGGCCTCCATAGTGGTCATCATGAGCAACATATTCTCTCCTAGCATTCCTTCCATCAAATCTCATGGGTGGCCCTCGACCTCGGCCTCTACCCCGATCTACATTTCGACCCCAATTCATTGGCCTCCTAGGTTGATAAGGAGCATCATACCCATAGGCTTCACCACCATACTCGGCTTCCTCCTCTTCTTGAGCCTCAACAACTTGCTCAAGAGGTGGGACAAACCTAACGGGTCTTCGAAGTGGAGCACTTCCTTGGGGATTGCCCAAGTTGAGAGGATTGCTCTCTTGTTGGGGATTGCCCAACCCACGCTCTCGTAGAGCTTCAACTTTGCTTTGTTCATACCTCTTGTTTAGCTCAACAAAGTGTCCAGGAGTCATAGGAGTGCTATGACTCGTGCCCTCTCCGGATTCAATTTGGACACTCGGGGTCCTCCTCTCACCGGTCTCAACTTGATTCCTCTCGACGGTTTCAAGTCTCAATGAGATATCCTCCAATTTAGCCATAATGGTGGCCATGAAATGCTTCATGGGATCATCTCCATCGTTTGCCATGGTACCTACAAGAAGCAACAAACGTTAGTAAAAGACCTCACTCACTCCCTCACTTGAGTTCACTCGGATCACTCTTTTGGGGGGGTGGTTGTGGATATTTCACTCGGACTTGTTACCAAAAGCTTCAAGTAGTTGACTATCAATCCTCAACCCAACCAACTATTCACGAGCCAATTGTACTCCGGGGCGAGTGGAGTTGATATGACTCGATGAACGCTAAGCAATTTGAAGTGAGGACTTGAACCAAAAGATACTACGGATCTTCTTTGAATTCTAGTCTCCTTTCTAGGCACGATGATCCTATTAGCAATTAAAAGGTTAGCACTATTCAAGTAGAACGGTTACTCAAAGTAGCACCAACTAGATGTTATGTTATCAAACAAAGGGAAATGCCTATGAAAATCTACCCGAAACAACACTTTCAGCACTCAGGAGGGGCGCCTGAACTCAGGAGGGGCGCCTAGACTGTGCAGTGTTCCAGGCGGGGCGCCTGGATCTAGGCGGGGCGCCTGAGACTTAGGCAGTAGCCAAGTCAGGCGGGGCGCCTGGCTTAGGCGGGGCGCCTGGCCTGAAGCCTTTCCCAATTCGTTCCAAACTCGTTTCAAGTCGATTTTCAAGCTCCAAATCCGATGTTTTCAACTTGTTTTCACAATCCAATGATACCCAAAGTTGTTTTTGATCTTCCTTAACAAACCCCAATCACATTAACATCCAAACAATCAATCAAATCAAGGTTCAATATCAAAAACTTCAAGAACAAAGGGTTTTTCAAAGGGTTTTCAAAATGGATTGTGATTCATCAAACTTGGTGTTATACATACTCAAATCCCACAAAATTGGTATCAAATCGTTTGTTTTTCAGTGAAGTTCAATCCCCAATAACAAATTTCCAATCAAACATCAATCCAACCCAAGAATCAAGCCAAAATTCATCAAGAACAAGTTCTTCAAGGGTTTAAGCGGTTTTGGGGTTTCAAATTTTCAAACTCCACCAATTCAAACAATTTTGGTATCCAAGTAACGGGAATTCATCCACGATCAAGAATCTATAACACCCATATCATAAATCATCCAAACCAACAAGATACACCCAATTTTTGGATTTTTCAATTTTTCAATTTTTTTGTAATTTTCTTCTTTCAATAACTTCAACAACAAGAAAACTAAAAGAAAAGATACTAGGCACGAAGAACCAAGGGTCGGGGGTTTGTAGAAACAAAACCCGAGCCTTGCTCTGATACCAAACTGATGAGCCTCAAACGCGGAAAGTAAAAAGGATAAAGAACGAGACGTAACTCGATCTCTAATCCCAAGTAGCAACGGAGAACTGGTTCCGCTACACCCCGGGAGAAGGACAAGAACACCTACGCTATGCAACTACCCTCGAGCCAACTAGGACCCGCAAGTAGAATGATCGGGGCGGGGTTGTTAGGCAACTAGAATCCACTAGAAGTAACAAGTCCCAACCAAGGTTGGTTTTCATAAACCCAAAGAGAATCCACTCTTTACAATATTCAATTCATCATTCAACATAAACTAAGTGTAAAATAAGCTAGGCTTGGCTATTTATAGTGTTTCCCAAGCTTACACAAAGACTTAACTACCCTTACTAATAAGGTTCAACAAATAAGCCACGTAGGGCAAAATAGTAAAAGTCTACTAAATCTGCGAACTGGGAGGGGCGCCTGGGCTAGGTGGGGCGCCTGGCTTATGCTGAGTCCAGGCGGGGCGCCTGGGGTTAGGCGGGGCACCTGGGGTTAGGCGGGGCGCCTGGGGTAGGCAGGCGCCTGGGCTGGGGGCCTAGGTAGGCGGGGCGCCTGGCACCATTTTGCACACTTAGGCAGAAAGCTTCCCAGGCGGGGCGCCTGGGCTAGGCGGGGCGCCTAGCTGTGCTGGGCCTCCTTCCTCCTCCTTAGGCGTGGAGCCTAATGATGAAACCATCTGGAACACTTCCAAAGCCCTTGACTTCAAGTCCATTGTATCTTCCAAGCTTGGCACAAGTCGGAAAGTGTCTTGGTGCAATTTGGGTCTCATCATTTGGCCTCGGGAATTCGTGATCAAGAGTGACCATGAGTCACTCAAACATCTAAGAGGCCAAGAAAGTTGAACAAAAGACATGCCAAGTGGGTGGAGTTTATTGAGTCCTTCCCTTATGTAATTCATTACAAACGGGGTAAGGACAATGTTGTAGCCGATGCGCTTTCTAGGAAGTTCGCCCTTGCTACCACTCTAGCTTCTAGGCTCATGGGTTTTGAAAGTATAAAATCTTTGTATGAGCATGACCCAAAACTCAAGAGCATTCATGATGCTCTAGTGAGTGGGGAGAGGGTGGAAAAGTATCAATGGGTAGATGGTTACATCTTCAAGAACGGGAGAGTGTGTGTCCCCGAGTCCTCTTGGAGAGATGTGCTAGTACAAGAAGCACATTGCGGGGGCTTGATGGGTCACTTTGGGGTGGACAAGACTATGGTCATACTTAAAGAACAATTCCATTGGCCGAAAATAAGGCCTCTTGTGGAACGTTTTTGCAATGCTTGCTTGGATTGCAAGAAGGCCAAGTCTAAGTCCAACAACCATGGCTTGTACACCCCTTTACCCGTACCTACTAGTCCGTGGGTTGATATCTCTATGGATTTTGTGATGGCTTTACCCCGGACTAGAGGAGGACACGATAGCATTTATGTTGTCGTTGATAGGTTCTCCAAGATGGCTCACTTCATTCCTTGCAAAAAGACTAATGAGGCACAACATGTAGCTTCTTTGTTTAATGATAATGTCTTGAAATTGCATGGGGTGCCTCGCACCATTGTTAGTGATAGGGACTCCAAGTTCCTTAGCCATTTTTGGAAGTGTTTGTGGGGTGCTCTTGGCACCAAGTTGCTCTTCTCCACGTCCCACCACCCTCAAACCGATGGGCAAACCGAGGTGGTGAACCGGACTTTGGGAGCTCTACTTAGAGCTATGACCAAAGGAAAGGCCGGAACTTGGATTGATAAGCTACCACTCATGGAGTTTGCATATAACCGAACTTTGCATCGTATGATTGGCATGACTCCTTTTGAGTGTGTTTATGGGTTTAACCCCTTGATTCCCCTTGATCTTACCCCTTTGTGATGCAACCCAAAACGAGCGGAAGCTAAACACGACACAAACAATGCGGAAGCAATAAATAACAAGATAGGTGATATCAAAGATATCGGGAAACAAGGATTGGGGAGTCAAGAAACGAGAAGAAAGAACGGATTAATGAATTCAAGACATGAATTAATAATCCAAAAGGGAGAAAGTGAAACTCGAACCTTACAAGGAATTCACGCTAGTGGTGAATCTCCATAGATTCCAAGTCGATGAGATACATGAAGCCTCGGGCTTCGGACTAGAAAGGCTCGGCCTTCTCTAATTCTCTCTTCTCTCTATTCAATTCAAGCTAAAAACTAATGAAATGAAGAGCAAATGTGCTATATATACATTTTCACTAAAAACGGACAAAAATGGCCCTGCAGCTGATTCTGGTTCGCTGAGCAAACTCTCTTCATCGCGATCGCGCCAGGGAGGCTCGCGATCACGCAGGCAACAACGCTAGGCATCGCGATCGCGCAGATGGCTCGCGATCGCGCAGGTCTCCATTATCTTCTCGTTCTTCAGCATCCTCAGCTTCGCCTTCGCGCTCAAGGTCACGCTGTCGCGCAGGCCAACTCAATTCTCTTCGCGATCGCGTGAGAAGTGGTCGCGATCGCGAAGAACAAAAGTTCTTCCTTAGGCAGTGAGCTCCCAGTGTGCTCCCCTGTTTTGCCCTGTTTTGGGCTGCCTGTTTTCCTGCCCTGTTTCCTCCGTCCTCGGCGCTCCAATGCATGATCTTCCAAGACGTTCCCGGAGGCCTTGACTCGTATCCGTTGTGCACTCGAGCTTGGCTTTTGATGGTTGTCGTTTAGGCCATTTTATATTGCATCATCCTCCCCTTCTTGAAAGGATTTCGTCCTCGAAATCGAACCATCAAAACCTACAATCAAAGCAAGCACAACCAAAATTTCCTACTTCACAAGTAGGTTAGCTTAACAAGAAAGAGTGCAAGGTGTGTGGAAAACACGCTCTTGTGATAGAGCCAAGCATCAATACCTATGAAAAAGCTTATGTCCCCAAAAGAGACAACATGGTCTTGGCTCGACAAGAACAAGCACTCATTTTCAAAACAAGCAAAGAGATCAAAGTCATGCAAGATGTAGCAATCAAATGTCCTATGACCCCTAAGCTTACTAGCAACACACCAAGCCTTCAAATCAAGTTTATCACAATGTGACACATTGGCTTTGGTATGTCCATCACTCAAGGTGTGCTCAACATATGGGATGGAGTAAGTAAAATAGTTCAATTCACAACTAACATCAACTACTCCACTCCCCTTCTTAAGAGCATTCTTACACACACCGAGAGATACCTCCTCACCTCCCAAATCAACTCCAAGACAATCCCCCTCCTTAGGTAAACTCCAAAGGAAAGTCTCCAAAATAGGTTCTTCATCATTATAGTCCACACAATGAAGGCTAGGACCACTAGAAGAAAGGTCAACACGACCAATATCAAGGCTACTCTCCTCACTTGGAGTTCCAAACGTCGGATCATCCATAGAGCCTAACTTTACAAACCATGGAGGTTCGACTCTACTATCGACTCTAGTCCGATACAATTCACCACCACAAATGAGATTGCCTTCAAACAATAGAAATGTAAAGGCATGCACCTCAAATTCATGGTTACGCAAAAGCATAGAATCAAGACTAGGTCCTTCACTCTCACTCAAGGAGTCATCGAAAATAAATCGATCCATCTCACACTCTAGAGACTCCTTAAGGGCACATCCACCCTCACTACGACACAAGGGACCACCACTATCAATTAAGCAATCAAAGGGAAGAATAAGATTATCATGAAATTCATCTTCACCTTTATCAAATATGGGTGGGGTGTCATAACAAGGTTCACAAACAAGGTCAACTACGACTTCTTCACTAAAGAGAGGTTCAATGAAAATCGAGCTCACATCATGATGTGGCTTTTCAACCCTCTCAACTAGTGGTTCAATTTCACACACAAGTTGACCCGAAGGCTCTACACTAGTTGCAAACACATTATACTCATGCAAATCATCAACTAGCATAGAGTTGTTACAAACACTAACACAAGACAAGGAAGTAATAGGCTCATGGGAAGAAGAACTAACACTTACACTTGAGTCGCATCCGGGCTCACTCAATGTACTTGAAGCGTCATGGCTAGCTTCTCCTCCTCGTAGATCACATTTGGCATCTCCTTCACCTTGTCTTTCCATCACGGAACATGGTTGAGGCTCCATCGGTTTGCCTCCAAGAATACCTACACAAGTACTCACACAAGTAGAAGAAAAAGATAAAGGGTTAAGGTTAGAATAAGTGGTGTCCTCACTCTTTTTTCCCTCTTTCTTTTCCCTCATTTTTCTTTCAAGGCTAGGTGTAGATTCGGGTGGCGACATCCCGCTCACATCACTCAACACATCCTCTCCTTTTTCCACTCGAGGAATGTCACCGGTCACTCCCTTACTCCTCTCAATCTTTTGTCTCTCAAATTCGGGCGAATTGGGACGAGGCCCAAGAATGCCCATAGCCGGAGTAGGTGGACTTTTCACGTCAACCCGGAATCTAGGACTAGGAGACTCATCACTTGACGTCTCCTTCTTCTTCGTTGGTGAACCACTTGGAATTGAAACTTGTGGTTTCGGGTTCACCTTGTTGATGTCTATCAACCCTTTTCTAGCACATGTCCCACCATTGCTTGCGTTTGTAGGACTTCTTGTTTGCACTTTGTCAACCATGGAATGAAGTTCTTGCTCCTTGCTCCTTTGCCTAGCCAAAGAAGGCGCACTAGTAGGCACTTGGCTCTTCGCCCGGTAAGGCAAAAAGTCATAAACTCTTTGCCCTACGCCCACAAGATATGCACCCTTCACCGCACTATATTGCACCCTCTTCCCCTCCAACCACCGGTCACCTATCCACACATCAATATGACGCATGGGATACACATCACACCACACATAGCATTTATAGTTCCTATGAGATATGAGTACCCGAGCCTCCTTAGAAACCCACACTCCATCATACTCATAAGGATGCTCTAGCTTGTGGCATGGTATCCTAAGCCTATCAACCAAAGAGGTGCTAATACAATTGGCATCGGTACCACCAATTTTGAGCAAGTATCCTCCAATACCATCTACCTCAACAACGAACCTACATCTACCCAAGTCTTGCACATTGGCACCCAAATGAGAATTTGGCCGCCCACAAGTGTCAACACCAACAACTTGGGTCTTCCTTACCCCTCCACTAGTGGCATCACCACTAGAACAACCTCCACTTCCCGTCACTCTCCCAACATTAGAAATGTTGTTGGAAGTCGAGGAAGGAACCTTGCCATGGAACCCATAAGTGCCTCTCGCCTTGGTTCCATAGCCCATAGCACTACTCTTACTACAACCATCCACGCCCCTCACGGCATACATCCCCTTTGTAGCAAAAGCAACACCATTTCTCAAACCATCCTCCACATGGGAATTAGAAGCATTAGGTCGCTTAGCGTACCTAGAAGATGCAAGCTTCTTCTTCCCCACGGAACAACCACCACCACCTCCCATACTAATGGAAGGCCCTCTACTACTCCCTTGTACACCGTTAGCAACACTAAGAGAAGATGCATAAGAATAACCCCTATGTTCATCATCATCATCAACTCTACCTATGTCACCATCATCAATATCAAATTCTTCACAAGAAGAGTAAGTAGGATCATCATACCTTGAAGCGTCACCATCTTCGATTTCTTGACTAGAAGCATAGGCATCATCACAATCTTCATCACGAGCCTCATAGTCTTCATCATTCTCACGATCATCATAGTGAACCGCTTCATCAACATAGGAGCCATGGTTTCCGTCATCATAGTAATGGCCATCATCACCCTCATAGGAACCATAGTCTCCATCATCACCATACGAGTCATAACAACTCGCATCATCTCCGCATGAGCCATAATCCCCACAATCAATATCCGACATAGTTGTAACACAAAAGAACAAAACCTCCCAAAAGTCACTCCCTCACGTGTATCACTCAATATATGTACACTCAAGAGCGAGGCCTTATCAACTTGGGAACCAAGGTAATCACAACTAGCATGTCCAAGTTAAAGTTCGGAATGGAATTAATGAGACTCGATGTACGGACGGCTATTTAAAGTGCGCACTTGAGGTCAAAAGGAGTTCTACGACTCTTCTTTGAGTTCTAATCTCCTCTACGCACGAACACCTAATACGCTAAAGGATTAGTGTCTTTCAAGTAGGCCAATTACCTTCAAAACACTAACCAAGAGGTACGGTAGAAAACGGGACACAAAAGATTTGACTCGAATCGGCACCAAACGGATTTGGAATCGGATGAAATTTTGTTTGTGATCTACAAACTCATCATATTTAATGGTCCAATTGGAGTCATGATGTTTGGAAACTGTTCGGAAGCCGTTGCGAACGTTCTGTCCCAAAACTGGAATTCTGAAATTTTTTTGTTCTTCGCTATCGCGACCAGACGCGCGCGATCGCGAAGGGTTAATTTTTCAAAAAATAATTTTGTTCTTCGCTATCGCGAAATTGCTCTTCGCGATCGCGAAGGGTTAATTTCTGCGATTTCACAGCAGCTCAAAAACGGGTTTTTTGGCGATTTTGGCCAAAACTTTGCCTCGATATCAACCCGAAACACAAAACCAACGATACCCAAAGGTGTATACAACTAATATCATCAATCCCCAACAGTTTTTCAACCCCAAACAACAACAACAAGCTTCGATTCGAGATTGAAGAGTTTTTAAGAATTTTCAAACTTTTGGATTTTGATTTTCGAAATTTTCGAATCGTAACACCAAAACACGAGATATGGGTATCAAAACGACGGGAATACAACAAGGAACAACCCCACTACTTTTTAACACTCGGGGATTCGTATCCAACCCGCTCGACCAAATTTTGTCAAATTTTCTAGTTTTTCAATTTTTTTGTTTTCTTCCTTTTCAAGAACAACAAGAACAACACAACAACAATACTAACATATGAAACAAGGAACGGGGGTTTGTAAGAACATAACCCGAGCCTTGCTCTGATACCAACTGATGCAACCTAAAACGAGCGGAAGCTAAACACGACACAAACAATGCGGAAGCAATAAATAACAAGATAGGTGATATCAAAGATATCGGGAAACAAGGATTGGGGAGTCAAGAAACGAGAAGAAAGAACGGATTAATGAATTCAAGACATGAATTAATAATCCAAAAGGGAGAAAGTGAAACTCGAACCTTACAAGGAATTCACGCTAGTGGTGAATCTCCATAGATTCCAAGTCGATGAGATACATGAAGCCTCGGGCTTCGGACTAGAAAGGCTCGGCCTTCTCTAATTCTCTCTTCTCTCTATTCAATTCAAGCTAAAAACTAATGAAATGAAGAGGAAATGTGCTATATATACATTTTCACTAAAAATGGACAAAAATGGCCCTGCAGCTGATTCTGGTTCGCTGAGCAAACTCTCTTCATCGCGATCGCGCCAGGGAGGTTCGCGATCGCGCAGGCAACAACGCTAGGCATCGCGATCGCGCAGATGGCTCGCGATCGCGCAGGTCTCCATTATCTTCTCGTTCTTCAGCATCCTCAGCTTCGCCTTCGCGCTCAAGGTCACGCTGTCGCGCAGGCCAACTCAATTCTCTTCGCGATCGCGTGAGAAGTGGTCGCGATCGCGAAGAACAAAAGTTCTTCCTTTAGGCAGTGAGCTCCCAGTGTGCTCCCCTATTTTGCCCTGTTTTGGGCTGCCTGTTTTCCTGCCCTGTTTCCTCCGTCCTCGGCGCTCCAATGCATGATCTTCCAAGACGTTCCCGGAGGCCTTGACTCGTATCCGTTGTGCACTCGAGCTTGGCTTTTGATGGTTGTCGTTTAGGCCATTTTATATTGCATCACTTTGCCAAGGGATGTGGTTGTTGATTTTGAAGGTAAAGCTCGGGCCAAGGCATTGCTTGAACTTCATGCCAAGGCGCGGAAGACTTTGGAGGAGGCTGATGCAGCTCAAAGTGCTGATCAAGGACCCGATGACAATCAACCGAGGAGATCTCCACCGAAGGCAATGACTGATCTACCGGGGAGACGAATCACTCGAAGCCAAGCTAAGCTGCTCCATGACATGCACGTACAGCTGACCATGATGGGAAGTAGCATGTGTTCGGAGAGGGAATTGCAAGGTGTTGAAACCAAGGGCCACATCTTCAAAATTGAGCCCGAGGACAAGGTTACCGAACAGCAGCTCTTGGCCCCGGGCAGCATAGAGCCGAACACAACAACATGTGTTCGATGCTAAGTCAGCGCCCGAAGAGGTGTGTGTTCGAGCAGACAATCGAGAATCGAAGCCAAGGCTGACCGAAGTCAAAAGCTGCCGAACACATTTTAGTTCAGCCCTGCGTGGCTTATTTCTATTGGTCGCTTGTGACCCTTTTACTAGTTTACCCTTAGTAGTCCCTATATAAACCTTATTCCCTTACACTGTAAGCAGCTAGTTTTTTGATATTGAAATTGAATGAAAGTGCCGAGCACATTTCTTGTCTCCGTCGTGAGCAAACCCCGGTGAGGGCTTTTATGGACTTGTGGCTTTCGGTTAATCCGATTGAACATTCCTCTTTGATCATTCAGTTTGCAAGAGGCAATGTTCTCTTGAGGATTGTTGCATAGTTAGGGTGATTCTTGTGTCCCTTTCGATTGAGCTTGAGACAGGTTCCTCACTGTTTTTTCGAAAGAAGCAAGTTTTGTCTTGCTTCTATCTTTTATCTTTTCTTGTTATCTTCCGCGTTTGTGCTTAGCAACTCCTTCGGGTTTGCATTGCACCATCTTGGTATCAGAGCACGGTTTGAGTTTGTTCTTACAACCTCAATCCTGTTCATTATCTTCGTGCGTTTTGTGTCTTTGTTTCCTTTTCGTGTTCTTGAATTTTGTACTGTTGGTGTTGTTATTTTTACAAAAAAAAAAAAAAAAAAAAAAAAAAAAAAGTTAAAAAGAAAATTCAAAAATTGTGTTTGATTGTTGGTTGTTTGGGAAAAACAATCTTGGATTCTTGTTCACCATCGAGTTCTGATTCCAACGAATACCCGACGTACTGATTTCGTGACTAGGGTTTCTTGGTGAATTTTTGGACTGTTTTGAGCTTTAATGGTGACTGAAAACTCGAACCCCACTGTGTTTGGAAGAAACCGATGAAGGTTGGTGGTTCTTGAGTGATTTGGGTTTGTTTATTGCTTTAAATCGAAGTTCTTAAGTTGGAAACGTTGTCCGTACACCGGAAATTTGTTACAAAATCGTAACAGTGTACGACTCGAACGAGCTGGATCTTAGCTCGAAGAACTTCGATTGATTTCCTCCGATGTTGTTTGGAACCGGAGTTGAAAGAGCAACTCAGATCTGTTGAATTTCGTGGTCAGTGAACCGAAGTTGTTGTGTCCGTACGCCGGAGCAAGGTCACTGTTCCATTGAAGAAGAAAGGGGTTAAAAAATTTAAACATCAAAGCCCCAGGTGAAAATTGTCTGCTGAAAAAGGAAAGTGGATAAGGTAAAACCCTATCCGTACCAAGGAGGTACCACTTTTGTACGGACAGAAGTGGGTGTGATCGAAAAAGATTCCTAAAGGGAATCCAAAAGGGTAGATTCTCCTAGGTTTTCACTTTCTTTCGTGTCTAATTCTGGTTGGTGGATCTTTTGAGTAATTGTCCTACTCAAGGTCGTACTAACTCTTTTAAGCTGATAGGAACTCGTGCGAAGGGGTGACCGAAGTCCAAACTTTCGTAGAAATTCTTTTGACTCCCCGAGCTCAGTTAAAAAGCGTCCGTTCCATCGAGTCGAACATCACTTCACTCTTCCCGAAGAGGCAGTGACTATTGTCGAACTTGAAGGATCTTAGAGGACCGATCAATTGGACGAGCCACTGTTAACAAGTCTTTGAGTGATCAAAAACCGAACCCATAAATTGAGTGGACCCGAGTGCCACCCATCAAAGGTGAGGGAGTGTGTGAGGTGATTTCTAACCCTAACATTGTTTGATCTTTGACTTGTGCAGGTACAATGGCTGGAAACGATGGCAAAAGCATTGAAAAGCCTGAATTGTCGTTAGCCGATCTCATGGCTGCGATACAAGGCATCAGTGCCGAAGTAAGAGGAGTGAGTGCTCGAGTAGCTAACCTCGAGCAGGGAAACGCGTCCGTGGCCATGAATGGGTCCGGCGTGGGAACGAGCCAATCCACTCCGATGAAACCTGAGCTGTATGCTGAGCTTGTACGACAACATCAGTTGACAAGTGAAGCAATTCGAAGAGAGCTTAACTTGGGCAATCCCCAAGCACAGCTTAACTTGGGCAATCCCCAAGCTAGAAATCAAAACTTGGGCATTCCCCGAGGAGAGAGGTTACCACTTCCAAGGACCCGAAGAGATCTTGGAGCTGTAACCGAAGAGGTTGATGAGGAGGAATTTCCCGAGGACGAATATGAGCGTGAGCCGCCATTCGCTCAACGAAGGCAAGCTCCCCGAGGACGTGGAAATTTCCGAGGTCGAGGTCGAGGCGCAAATGTTGAAAGAAATATTGGGCGTGAGGCTGATGATCGAGAAGATGAGTTTCCCGAGCAGGCTAGAGCTGTTCGAGACTCAAACTTGAACAGTGTCAAGATCACTATTCCACCCTTTAAAGGAACTAGTGATCCCGATGAGTATCTTGAATGGAAGCTTAAAATGGAGCGCATCTTTGAAACCAATGAGATGACCGATGAGAGAAAAGCTGCCCATGCCATTGCTTCGTTCGAAGCTTATGCATCAACATGGTGGGAATCTGACAAGAGGCATAGAAGAAGAAATGACTATCCAGTAGTCAATACATGGCCACAGTTGATGAGAGCGATGGATGGTAAGTATTTGAGTGCCAAGTACAGGCAGACTCAAATGCAAAAGCTCTATGAGTTAAAGCAAGGGTCTAAGTCCGTCCAAGAGTACCACGATGAGTTTGAAAAGGTTCGATTGAATCTTGATCTGGTCGAAGACGAAGAGCAAGCCATTATCAGATTTAAAAATGGCTTGGCTAGGGATGTGTCATCTCAGTTGAGACTCCACGTGTACCACACGTTGGAAGATCTGTTCGATGCTGCCACCGAAGCTGAAAAATTGGTGAAGGACGATAAGGCAAACCGGTATCGAGGAGTCACTACTTCTACTCCTTTGAACCGAGGTAAAGAATGGAAGAGTCCAAACCAAACAAGTGCTAACACTGTTCGAGATTCGAAGAGACCCTTCGAAAGAGGTGTGACCGTTAACCAACCAAGAGAAGTGGGAGGTAAAGTTCAACTCAACTCTCCTAGTGCTTCAAATATTCAGTGTCACAAATGCAAAGGTTATGGTCACATGGCAAAGGAGTGTCCAACTCGCAAGGTTATGCTTCTGCTCGAAGATGGAACCGTCCATGAGCAAGCGAGTGACACCGAGGAGGAAATTATCGAGGAGACTGATCGAGCTGAAGTTGATGATGATCATGAGGCTGCCGAAGCTGATCATCCGGAAATGTTTCTTGTGGTTCGAAGGAATTTGAGCTGCATGACTCTTGAAGAAGAGGACAACCAAAGAGAAAACCTCTTTCATGCCCGATGTCGAGTGAGGGGAAAGGTGTGTTCGATGATCATTGATTCCGGTAGTTGTGCCAATGTAGTGAGCCAAACTTTGGTTTCACAAATGGGATTACCTACGATGAAGCATCCCCACCCTTACAAGTTACAATGGCTGAATGAGTGTGGAGAATTGAGAGTTGTCAAACAAGTGTGGATCAAGTTCAAAATCGGAGAGTATCAAGA
Source organism: Petunia secreta (assembly GCA_029990175.1). Lineage (NCBI taxonomy): Eukaryota > Viridiplantae > Streptophyta > Magnoliopsida > Solanales > Solanaceae > Petunia > Petunia secreta. The sequence goes on along the minus strand of JARKIP010000241.1, from coordinate 46,750 downwards.
TGAAATGATATTTGATGTGGTTCCGATGCAAGCTTGTCATTTGCTATTGGGTCGACCGTGGCAGTATGACCGAACCGCTGTTCACAATGGCAGATCCAACACTTATACGGTGAAGCTTGATGGGAAGAGTTTTGTACTCAAACCCTTGTCTCCAAAACAAGTCACCGAGGACTATAAACGAATGAAAGAATTGAAAGAAGCGGCCAAAGCTAAGCTTCCGATGGGAGCAAAATTGGGGCCCGAAGAGATAAACTCACCGACCGAAGTGAAAGGAATTTGTGCAATCATGCAATCCGGTGAGATCTTCCGAGGCAACGACCACGGTCAGATGATGATTTGCCTCGTGCACAAGGGTATCTTTCTAAACTCTAATGATGATTTTTCTAATGATAACCCTTTGCCTTTGTTTGTTCAAAAAGTTTTGCAGGACTTCGAGGACATGTTTCCCGAGGAAATGCCAGGTGGATTGCCTCCGTTGAGAGGAATCGAGCACCAAATTGACTTCGTACCAGGGTCTCAAATCCCTAACAAACCTGCATACCGGTGTAATCCCGAAGACACCAAAGAGCTCCAACGGCAGGTTGATGAATTGCTGAACAAGGGCCTCGTTCGTGAGAGCTTGAGTCCTTGCGCCGTTCCTGTTATCCTTGTTCCGAAGAAGGATGGAACATGGCGAATGTGTGTTGACTGTCGAGCAGTCAACAAAATAACGGTAAAGTATCGTCATCCTATCCCTCGATTAGATGACATGCTAGATGAGTTAAGTGGTTCTTCATGCTTTTCGAAGATAGACCTCAGGTCCGGTTACCATCAGATCCGAATGAAACCCGGGGACGAGTGGAAAACCGCATTCAAGACCAAATTCGGTCTCTATGAATGGTTGGTGATGCCTTTTGGCTTATCCAATGCACCGAGCACATTCATGCGACTGATGAACCATGTGCTCAAACCGTTCATAAATAAGTTTGTTGTCGTTTATTTCGATGACATACTTGTTTACAGTAGAACCGTGGATGAACATGTCGACCACCTAAGGCAAGTACTTGAAAAGCTTCGAGAAGAGAGGTTGTATGCCAACTTCAAGAAATGCGCCTTTTGTGTCGATCGTGTAGTCTTTCTTGGATTTGTTGTCAGTGCTAATGGTGTCGAAGTCGACGACTCTAAAGTCGAAGCCATCAAAGATTGGCCAACTCCAACCTCGGTATCACAAGTTCGTAGCTTCCATGGCTTAGCTAGCTTTTACCGAAGGTTTGTTCGTGACTTTAGCACCGTGGCAGCTCCTTTAACCGAGCTGGTGAAGAAAGACAATCCATTTGTGTGGGGAGAGTCCCAAGAGAGGGCTTTCCAAGAGTTGAAGCGGAGGCTTTGTTCTGCCCCGTTGTTGCAACTCCCTGACTTCGGCAAAGCATTCGAAGTCGAGTGTGATGCGTCTGGAGTTGGGATCGGAGGAGTGCTGATGCAAGAATCGAAGCCGATCGCTTACTTTAGCGAAAAGCTTAAGGGTGCAACCTTGAACTACTCTACGTACGACAAGGAGTTGTATGCCCTCGTTCGAGCACTCGCCCATTGGCAGCATTATTTGTGGCCTCGAGAGTTTGTGATCAAAAGTGATCATGAGTCTTTGAAACATCTCCGAGGTCAGGAGAAATTGAATCGAAGACATGCCAAGTGGGTTGAATTCATTGAAAGCTTTCCCTATGTAATTCATTACAAAAAGGGAAAAGATAATGTTGTGGCCGATGCGCTATCAAGGAAATTTGCCTTAGCGACCACTCTCGCCTCGAGGCTCATGGGATTCGAAAGCATCAAGCTAATGTACCATGACGATCCCAAGCTGAAATGCGTTCGTGACGCAATCTTGAGTGGCCGAAGGGTTGAGAAGTATCAGTGGCACGATGGCTACCTCTTCAAGAATGGGAGGGTTTGTGTGCCAGTGTCATCGTGGAGAGAGCTCCTTGTTCGGGAAGCTCACTCCGGTGGACTGATGGGGCACTTCGGTGTCGACAAAACTCTTGGTATCTTGACCGAGCAGTTCCATTGGCCCAAAATGCGACGAGATGTGGAAAAGCTTTGCAACGCTTGTCTCGTTTGCAAGAAAGCTAAATCGAAGTCCAACCCTCATGGTTTGTACACCCCGTTACCTGTGCCTGATCGACCGTGGGTTGATATATCAATGGACTTTGTCTTGGGGTTACCGAGGTCGGGGGGAGGACATGATAGCATCTTCGTTGTGGTTGATCGATTTTCGAAAATGGCTCACTTTATTCCTTGCAAGAAGTGTGATGATGCACAGCATGTAGCTACATTGTTTGTTTCTAATGTGTTGAAATTGCATGGTGTACCTCGTACTATTGTGAGTGATCGAGACACAAAATTCTTGAGTCATTTTTGGAAGTGTCTATGGGGTGCCCTCGGCACCAAACTACTCTTCTCGACGTCTCACCATCCACAGACTGATGGACAGACCGAGGTAGTTAACCGAACCTTGGGATCTTTGCTTCGGGCAATGACCAAAGGGAAGGTTGGAAACTGGGCTGATCGTTTGCCCATGATGGAGTTCGCGTACAATCGAACGGTGCATAGAATGATCAACATGACCCCGTTTGAATGTGTGTATGGCTTTAATCCTTTGATTCCACTTGATTTAACCCCATTGCCTCGAGATTCTGTTCTTGATTTTGAAGGTACTCAACGAGCAGCTGCCTTGATCGAGTTGCATGCAAAGGTGAAGAAGAACCTCGAGGACGCTTATGCAAAGGTTGCCTTGAAGAAAAACAAGGGGCGTAAAAAGCTGGAATTAAAGAAGGAAGATTGGGTTTGGGTTCACTTCCGAAAGGAACGTTTCCCGAACCTAAGGAAAGGGAAGTTGGCTCCTCGAGGGGATGGTCCATTTCAAGTCCTGAGCAAAATAAACAACAATGCTTATGTTATCGACCTCCCAGGTGAGTATACCGTGTCCAACACTTTCAATGTTGCTGATTTAGCTCCTTGTGCTGTAGGTCCAGTATCGGAGATAGAGGATGACTCGATTTCGAGGACGAAATCCTCTCAAGAAGGGGAGGATGATACAGCTCAAAGTGCTGATCAAGGACCCGATGCCAATCAACCGAGGAGATCTCCACCGAAGGCAATGACTGATCTACCGGGGAGACGAATCACTCGAAGCCAAGCTAAGCTGCTCCATGACATGCACGTACAGCTGACCATGATGGGAAGTAGCATGTGTTCGGAGAGGAATTGCAAGGTGTTGAAACCAAGGGCCACATCTTCAAAATTGAGCCCGAGGACAAGGTTACCGAACAGCAGCTCTTGGCCCCGGGCAGCATAGAGCCGAACACAACAACATGTGTTCGATGCTAAGTCAGCGCCCGAAGAGGTGTGTGTTCGAGCAGACAATCGAGAATCGAAGCCAAGGCTGACCGAAGTCAAAAGCTGCCGAACACATTTTAGTTCAGCCCTGCGTGGCTTATTTCTATTGGTCGCTTGTGACCCTTTTACTAGTTTACCCTTAGTAGTCCCTATATAAACCTTATTCCCTTACACTGTAAGCAGCTAGTTTTTTGATATTGAAATTGAATGAAAGTGCCGAGCACATTTCTTGTCTCCGTCGTGAGCAAACCCCGTGAGGGCTTTTATGGACTTGTGGCTTTCGGTTAATCCGATTGAACATTCCTCTTTGATCATTCAGTTTGCAAGAGGCAATGTTCTCTTGAGGATTGTTGCATAGTTAGGGTGATTCTTGTGTCCCTTTCGATTGAGCTTGAGACAGGTTCCTCACTGTTTTTTCGAAAGAAGCAAGTTTTGTCTTGCTTCTATCTTTTATCTTTTCTTGTTATCTTCCGCGTTTGTGCTTAGCAACTCCTTCGGGTTTGCATTGCACCAGAGGCCTATGAGAAGATAGCAACCAAGAAAAACAAAGGAAGAAAGAAGGTGGATTTCAAGAAGGGAGATTGGGTATGGGTGCACTTCCGCAAGGAAAGATTTCCAAATCATAGGAAGGGGAAGTTGGCACCAAGAGGAGATGGCCCTTTCCAAGTGTTGTCCAAGATCAACAACAATGCATATGTGATAGATTTGCCCGGTGAGTATAATGTTTCCACCACTTTCAATGTTAGTGACTTGACTTCTTTTGATGTAGGTAATGATACCTTGGAGGAGGACGCCTTAATTTCGAGGACGAAATCTTCTCAAGAAGGGGAGGATGATGCAACCCAAATTGCATCAAGACCATTCACTCGAAGTCAAGCTAAGGAGATACAAGACACTCACCTACACTTGGTTTGGAAAGGCATGGATGTTGAGAGCTCCGGAACCACTTTGAAGATCATGCAATGGAGCACCATGGAAGGAGGACCACCTAGGACATTTGGAGAGGCTCAAGAGACACAAAAGGAGGCACCCCCAAGAAGCTTCAGGAAGAGGCGGACCGCCTACCTGAAGAGGCGGACCGCCTACAAATTGAACACTCTCTGGATTTAGGAGGGGCGGACCGCCTACCTCACAGAGGCGGACCGCCTCATTGACTGGTGGCCTCAGGAAGCTTAAGCAGGGCGGAGCGCCTACTAGGGGTGGGCGGACCGCCTACCCCTGTTGTGAGCCCATCCGAATTTTGACTATTTTGTGTGTATAATTCCAACTTTGGCCCTAAGTGGCTTCTATTGTTTAAACCCACTTAAGGGTATTTTAGGCACTTCATTACAAGTTTGTAGAAGGCTATAAAATCCTTCATTAGGTCTTGAACTCATTTTAACCTATCTTGAATACAAAACACAAGAGAAATACTCTCTATTGAAACCTTTGATTCTTGGCTTGAATTTCAATTGGGCGACTCCAAGTTGAACCTCAAACCTCCCCGACCATTCTATTTGAAAGGACCACGTGATTCTTGAGGATAGTTGCATAGTGCTAGGTGATTCTTTCCAATCGTTCGGGGTGTAACGGATCAAGTTCTCCGTTGCTACTCGACTTTAGTGTAAGTCTCGTCTCACTTTTATCTCTTTATCGCTTTCGTATTTTCGATTGCATCACTATGCCCCTACGTGGCTTATGTCTTTAGAACCTACTTAAGGGTACTTTAGGCCTTTCCTTATGTCTTGAGTGAGGACTATAAATACTCCATAGCTTAGCATTATTCCTTAGTTAGTTTAGCTATTATGATGAATGATTGATTGTCAATGACAATGTTCAAGAGTGGATTCTCTTTGAATGAAAACCCTTTGAGACGGTTTGAGTTTACTAGTGGATTCTAGTTGAACCCCAAACCACCCCCGATCATTCTATTTGCGAGTCCCAGGTGCGGCTCGAGGGTAGTTGCATAGCGTAGGTGATCCTTGACATCCACCCGGGGTGTATCGGAACTAGTTCTCCGGTGCTACTTGGGCCTTTGTTCGAGCCTCGTCTCGTTTTCTATCTTTTTATCTTTTCCGCGTTTTGATTCTTATCAGATCCCAAGGTTCGGTTAACTACCTCGGTCTGCCCATCAGTCTGAGGATGGTGAGACGTCGAGAATAGTAACTTGGTGCCGAGGGCACCCCACAAACACTTCCAAAAATGACTCAAGAACTTCGAGTCTCGATCACTTACAATAGTACGAGGTACACCATGCAATTTTAACACGTTAGAAACAAACAATGTAGCTACATGCTGTGCATCATCACACTTTTTGCAAGGAATAAAGTGAGCCATTTTTGAAAAACTGTCAACCACAACGAAGATGCTATCATGTCCTCCCCCCGACCTCGGTAACCCCAAGACAAAGTCCATGGATATATCAACCCAAGGTCGATCAGGCACAGGCAACGGGGTGTACAATCCATGGGGTTGGACTTCGATTTTGCTTTCTTGCAAACGAGACAAGCGTTGCAAAGCTTTTCCACATCTCGTCGTATTTTGGGCCAATGGAACTGCTCGGTCAAGATACCAAGAGTTTTATCGACACCGAAGTGTCCCATCAGTCCACCGGAATGAGCTTCTCGAATTAAGAGCTCTCTCCACGATGACACTGGCACACAAACCCTCCCATTTTTGAAGAGGTAGCCATCATGCCACTGATATTTCTCAACCTTTCGGCCACTCAAGATTGCGTCTCGAACACATTTCAGCTTGGGATCGTCCTCGTACATCGACTTGATGCTTTCGAATCCCATGAGCCTAGAGGCGAGAGTGGTCGCTAAGGCAAATTTCCTTGATAGCGCATCGGCCACAACATTATCTTTTCCCTTTTTGTAATGAATTACATAGGGAAAGCTTTCAATAAATTCAACCCACTTGGCATGTCTTCGATTCAATTTCTCCTGACCTCGGAGATGTTTCAAAGACTCATGATCGCTTTTGATCACAAATTCTCGAGGCCACAAATAATGCTGCCAATTGGGCGAGTGCTCGAACGAGGGCATACAACTCTTTGTCATACGTAGAGTAATTCAAAGTTGCACCTTTAAGCTTTTCGCTAAAGTAAGCGATCGGCTTCGAGTCTTGCATCAGCACTCCTCCGATCCCAACTCCAGACGCATCACACTCGACTTCGAATGCTTTGCCGAAGTCAGGGAGTTGCAACAACGGGGCAGAACAAAGCCTCCGTTTCAACTCTTGGAAGGCCCTTTCTTGGGACTCTCCCCACACAAATGGATTGTCTTTCTTCACCAGCTCGGTTAAAGGAGCTGCCACGGTGCTAAAGTCACGAACAAACCTTCGGTAAAAGCTGGCTAAGCCATGGAAGCTACGAACTTGTGATACCGAGGTTGGAGTTGGCCAATCTTTGATGGCTTCGACTTTTGATTCGTCGACTTCGACACCATTAGCACTGACAACAAATCCAAGAAAGACTACACGATCGACACCAAAGGCGCATTTCTTGAAGTTGGCATACAACTTCTCTTCTCGAAGCTTTTCGAGCACTTGCCTTAGGTGGTCGACATGTTCATCCACGGTTCTGCTATAAACAAGTATGTCATCGAAATAAACGACAACAAACTTATTTATGAACGGTTTGAGCACATGGTTCATCAATCGCATGAATGTGCTCGGTGCATTGGATAAGCCAAAAGGCATCACCAACCATTCATAGAGACCGAATTTGGTCTTGAATGCGGTTTTCCACTCGTCCCCGGGTTTCATTCGGATCTGATGGTAACCGGACCTGAGGTCTATCTTCGAAAAACATGAAGAACCACTTAACTCATCTAGCATGTCATCTAATCGAGGGATAGGATGACGATACTTTACCGTTATTTTGTTGACTGCTCGACAATCAACACACATTCGCCATGTTCCATCCTTCTTTGGGACAAGGATAACAGGAACGGCGCAAGGACTCAAGCTCTCACGAACGAGGCCCTTGTTCAGCAATTCATCAACCTGCCGTTGGAGCTCTTTGGTGTCTTCGGGATTACACCGGTATGCAGGTTTGTTAGGGATTTGAGACCCTGGCACGAAGTCAATTTGGTGCTCGATTCCTCTCATCGGAGGTAATCCACCTGGCATTTCCTCGGGAAACATGTCCTCGAAGTCCTGCAAAACTTTATGAACAAACAAAGGCAAAGGGTTATCATTAGAAAAATCATCATTAGAGTTTATGATGTAAGATTAGCAACGAAAAACGAAAATAAAGGATAAAAGAAAGACACTCAATGATCTACCAAGAATTGCAAGTAGGAACTAGTCTACTTACCTTCTTGATGAAGCCAAGGAGGACCTATTCTATGCAACAACCCTCAAGACAACTAGGAATTGAAAGTTGAATGATCAAGAATTGGAACAAGCTCAATTTCGAATTCACCAAAAAAGAACAAGTTTTCCAACATGTACTAGGTTTAGCAAAAAGCTGCGTTTGTTTTTAATAATGTGTAAGGTGCTGAAAATAAACTAAGTGTTAGCCTATGTAAGGTGCTGCGGGATTTTCTAATTTTTAGCCTATGTAATTTCTATTATGCCCCTTACGTGGCTTATGACTTTAGAATCTACTTAAGGGTACTTTAGGCCTTTCCTTATGTCTGAATGAGGCCTATAAATACTCCATAGCTTAGCATTATTCCTAAGTTAGCTATTATGATGAATGATTGAATGTCAATTGACAATGTTCAAGAGTGGATTCTCTTTGAATGAAAACCCTTTGAGACGGTTTGAGTATACTAGTGGATTCTAGTTGAACCCCAAACCACCCCCGATCATTCTATTTGCGAGTCCCAGGTGCGGCTCGAGGGTAGTTGCATAGTGTAGGTCCTCCTTGACACCGATACGAGGGTATTATGGAACGAGTTCTCCATAGTTACTTCGTAGGGAGTTCGAGTAGTGTCTCGCTCTTTATCTTTATTTCCGCATTTCGTTTTTGATTCTTATCATCTTGGTATCAGAGCAAGGCTCGGGATTTGTTTCTACAAACCCCCGACCCTTGATTCTTCGTGCCTAGGTTGGTTTCTATCTTAGGTTCTTATTTGTTGTTGAAGAAAAAGAAGAAAACACAAAAAAATTGGAAAATTGAAAAATACCAAAATTTGTTCTATCTTGTGTTTTGGATTGATTCGTGTTGTGATTGATATTGGGGTTTGTTCCTTATTAGAAACCCGTTATTTTGGTACCCAACACACACGATTTGGAGTTGTATTCCATGATTTGAGATTTGAAACCCTTGAAGAAATTGAAAAAGCTTGAAACCCTAGCTATGAACATGATAAACATGGTGGATTGTTGAATTTTGATTGGGGTTCGATAAAATTGATTGGGGTTTGATCTCTGTGATTGAAACAACGTTTGGGTACCTTCGGATCGATAAAACAACGTGTGGATTGTTGGAATTTTGGGTGCCAAAGGCAAGAAAAACGAGTTTTGAACAGTGCTGGAAGTTGCACTAGGCGGGGCGCCTAGTAGAAGGGGCGGACCGCCTACTTTTTGCTCACTCTCTGGATTTTACAGAGGCGCACCGCCTAGTAGAGTAGGCTGACTGCCTACTTCAAGTAGGCTGACCGCCTACTCCCCTCTACAGGGAACCAGGCGGACCACCTACTCAAAACAGGTGGGGCGCCTACTTCCTTCAAGTTGGGCATTGGGTAGTTCCTTCTAGGTTCTCTTGTTTTGTTGATTGCATTGCTTCCGGTTAGTGCTATTAGAGTATAATCCTACTCGATTAGTGCTAATTTCTTTGAGCTATTAGGATCATCGTGCCTTAGAAAGGAGACTAGAATTCAAAGAAGATCCGTAGTATCTTTTGATTCAAGTCCTCATTTAAAGTGCCTATCGTTCCAATCGAGTCTCATTAACTCCACTCACCCCGTAGTGCATTTGGACTTGATAAGTTGAGTGATTGAGTTGTGGTTCGTTGGTCAACTACTTGAAGCTTTTAGACTCAAACTTGTGTGAAATATCCATCCCCCACTAAACACGAGCGAGCCGAGTGAAACAATTGTAAGGGAGTGGGTGAGGTATTTTGCTAACGTTTGTTGCTTTTTGTAGGTACCATGGCAAACGATGGAGATGATCCCATGAAGAACTTTATGGCCACCATTATGGCTAAATTGGAGGATATCTCATTGATACTTGAAACCATCGAGAGGAATCAAGTTGAGACCCGAGAGAGGAGGACCCTGAGTGTCCAAATTGAATCCGGAGAGGGCACGAGTCATAGCACTCCTATGACTCCCGGACACTTTGTTGAGCTAAACAAGAGGTATGAACAAAGCAAAGTTGAAGCTCTACGAGAGCGTGGGTTGGGCAATCCCCAACAAGAGAGCAATCCTCTCAACTTGGGCAATCCCCAAGGTAATGCTCCACTTCGAAGACCCGTTAGGTTTGTCCCACCTCTTGAGCAAGTTGTTGAGGCCTCAAGAAGAGGAGGAAGCCGAGTATGGTGATGAGGCCTATGGGTATGATGCTCCTTATCAACCTAGGAGGCCAATGAATTGGGGTCAAAATATGGATAGGGGTAGAGGGCGAGGTCGAGGGCCACCCATGGGATATGGAGGGAGGAATGCGAGGAGAGAGTATGTTGCTTATGATGATAATTATGGAGGCCAACCGGAGCCTAACCATGGGTTACGTGACAACAACAACAACCTCAATAGTGTCAAGCTCAATCTTCCATCCTTCAAGGGAACTTGTGATCCGGAGACATACATGAAATGGGTACTACAAATGGAAAGGGTGTTTGATACCAATGAGATGACCGAGGAGCGAAAGGGTACATATGTTATTTCTACCTTTGAGGCCTATGCTTCTACTTGGTGGGAGTCTATGAAGAGGTCTAGGAGAAGGATGAATTTTCATTTGAATGTGACTTGGGATGAGTTGAAAGGCCTTATGGACACCAAGTACATAACTCCAAGGTATCGGCAAGAGCAACTCAATAAGCTCTATGATCTAAAACAAGGTGTCAAATCGGTGCATGAGTACCATGATGAGTTTGAAAAGATCCGGATGGCATTGGATATGGATACCGAAGGTGAAGAAGAAGCCATGATCCGATTCAAGAATGGCTTGAGCTATGGTATAGCTTCTCAATTGAGGTTGCATCATTATCTCACACTTCAAGATATGTTTGAAGCCGCAATTGATGCCGAGTTGATGCCGAGACTTGGCTCAAAGGAGAGAAGTTCAAAAACAACACTCCTACTACCACAGGCAAGCCAAAAGAGTGGAAGACTCCAAATGCCAACTTTCCAAGTGCAAGTGCTAGAAAGAAGTGAAGAAGCCTTATGAGAAAACTACACCACACTTGGAAGGTACTTCTAAAACTCGCTTGAGTAACCCCTATTTCTACTTCTACTCAAATGTTATAAGTGCAAGGGCTTTGGGCATATTGCTAAAGAATGCTCCACAAAAAGAACCATGGTTGTGGTTGGTGATTTGGTGTATGAGCAAGAAAGTGAGTCCAAAAATGAGGAAGTAGAGGGTGATGAGGAAGGAGATGAAGGGGAGATTGTCATGGGAGAAGATGATGAGGCCTGTGCCTTCCTTGTTGTGAGGAGGAGTCTAGGAGCCATGTGTGTGGAGGATGTTGAGACCTTACAAAGAGGAAAACCTTTTTCATACCAAATGACCGAGTCATGGGTCTCATTTGCTCTATGATCATTGACTCGGGGAGTTGTGCTAACGTTATTAGCCAAACACTAGTTGCCCAATTGAAATACCCACCCTCTAAAACACCCAAATCCTTACCGGTTACAATGGCTTAGTGATTGTGGTGAGTTGAATGTGGTTAAACAATGTTTGATCAAGTTCAAGATTGGGAACTACGTGGATGAGCACATGTTCGATGTTGTGCCTATGCAAGCATGCCACCCTTCTCTTTGGTAGGCCATGGCCATTTGATCGACGTGTGGTTCATAATGGCCATGCCAACACCTATACGGTGATGCATGAAGGAGAAAAAGTTCGTTCTCCAACCCTAACTCCCAAGCAAGTGAGTGATGACTACAAACGCATGAAGGAGTTGAAGGAAGCGGCTAAGCCAAGTCACCCATTGTACTTGAACCCGAGGCAAACATTTCATTGTTTTGCCAATGCATGATGAAAATGGGAGTCACTCTACTCCGATTGAGAGAGAAAAGATAGAGAGAAGTGAGGGGAGTGACCGGTGACAATCCAAGAGGGAAAAAGGAGAGGATTGAGGAGTGATGTGAGTGGATTGTCACCACAAACTACACTTGACCTTGAGGTAAAATTGAGAGAGATGAGAGGGTAAGGAAGGAAAAAATTGAGAGTGAGAGCACCCATTGTTCTAACCCTTCTTTATCTTCTATCTCTTCTTGTGAAAGTTCTTGTGTAGGTACATTTGAAGACAAGCCATTGGAGCCTCAATGTGAGCTTCATGAAGGGGAAGTTGCATATGACACTTCAAACCTGTGAGTGATCAAGGAAGTACTACAAATGTAAGTGTTGCTTCACCTTTTCATGAACCTACTAGCTACTTGTCTTGTGATGACTCAACACTAGTTGGTGTTTTGATGCATCTAGTGAGTATACCACTAGTGAAGAGTCTAGTTGTCAACTTGAGTTTGCATGGTGAAACACTAGTTGGGAGGAGCACTATGCCACATCATGATGTGAGCTCATTGTTCATTGAACCCCTCCCTAGTGTCGATTTGATAGTTGACCATGATTGTGACCTTTGCTATGACACACCGCCAACCTTTGACATAGGGAAAGATGAGATAGTTGATCATGCTCTTGTTGATTTGCTACTATTTGGTGGGTACAATGTGTTGTGGTAAAGATGGAATTGTCCTTGAGGAGTCCAAATTGCATGAATTGACAAGGTTGTCTATGATGACTCCTCAAGTGAACCTAGTCTTGATAACTTGTCTATGCTTGATCATGATAGTGAGATGCATGTTTTTACCAATCCTTTATTTGAAGGCATTCTCATTAGTGGACATGACTTGTATCGGTCTAGGTGGGTGGTCAAATGGAACCCCCATGGTGTGAAGGGTTTGACCCCTTAGGCAACCCATTGTTTGGAGATTTGGGAGAGGTAGATGGTTCTTTGAGTGACCCTACTATTGCTTGTTGGGGTTATGATGAAGAAGAATCCATCATCAATACCTTCCTTGATAGCTTGGCTTTTGAGGAGAGGTTGCCTAGTTGATAAAATGGGAGGAGAAGAGGAATCCCTTGGTGTGAGTAAGTATGCTCAAAAGAAGGGGAGTGAGGGTGCTTGATCCTACTTGTAGGTTGGGCTATTTGATTCACTCCACTCCACATGTTGATCACACCTCGAGGATTGATTGGTATGTTGATTTTGAGCTTAAGGTGTTCAAGAGGGTTTTGATAGACTTGATCTGCATTTTTCATACCCCCATGACCTATTTGCTTATCTTGTTGAGTGCATGTTGATCTTTAACCAAGTGCTTATGGTTCTCTTTGGAGACTTGATATTCATGATTGTTATTGATGCTTGGTTATATCACAAGAGTGTGTTTTCCACACATCTTGCACTAACCTACTTTCAAAGTAGGACGTTTGCTTGTTTTTGCTTGTCGTTGCTTGTAGGTTCTAAGCTCCATGCTAAGGCAGGGAAGATCTTGGAAGAAGCCTATGTCAAAGTGACGATCAAGAGGGACAACGGAGGAGATTCTTGGCCACCCCGAGGAGTTGTTAGAGCCATGAGAGACCAAGCCTTGATTTCGAGGACGAAATCTTCTCAAGAAGGGGAGGATGATAAGACCCAAATCGAGCAACCATCTAAAAACATCATCCAAGGCCAAGGAAGAGCTTATGCATTGGAACGCCATGGAACGAGGAGCCTTAGAGACACATTTTGAGGCGTTTCAATCACTCAGGGAAGCAGGCGGACCGCCTAGTCAAAGGGGCGGACCGCCCACTTTTGGATCTCTCTCTGGCTCTCGTCCAGGCGGACCTCCTACTCAGAGGAGGCGGACCGCCTACTCCTAGTAGGCTGAGCGCCTACTCCTAGAAGGCTGGGCGCCTAGTGCTGTGAAGAGCTGCGGGATTTTCTAGTTTTTAGCCTATGTAATTTCTATTATGCCCCTACGTGGCTTATGACTTTAGAATCTACTTAAGGGTACTTTAGGCCTTTCCTTATGTCTTGAATGAGGCCTATAAATACTCCATAGCTTAGCATTATTCCTAAGTTAGCTATTATGATGAATGATTGAATGTCAATTGACAATGTTCAAGAGTGGATTCTCTTTGAATGAAAACCCTTTGAGACGGTTTGAGTATACTAGTGGATTCTAGTTGAACCCCAAACCACCCCCGATCATTCTATTTGCGAGTCCCAGGTGCGGCTCGAGGGTAGTTGCATAGTGTAGGTCCTCCTTGACACCGATACGAGGGTATTATGGAACGAGTTCTCCATAGTTACTTCGTAGGGAGTTCGAGTAGTGTCTCGCTCTTTATCTTTATTTCCGCATTTCGTTTTTGATTCTTATCATGCTTCCAAGTTCTTCCTTACCTTAGCATGCAACTCGAGCAACGCGGCTGCCCGGTTTTCACCATCAACATTAATAACTGCATCTCTAGGCAAAGGAGTAAGATCAAGTGGAATCAAGGGGTTAAAGCCATAAACACATTCAAATGGAGTTATGCTAGTCATCCTATGCACGGTTCTATTATAAGCAAACTCCATAATAGGCAACCTATCAGCCCACGTCCCCGCCTTACCTTTTGTCATAGCCCTAAGAAGAGCTCCCAAGGTTCGATTAACAACCTCAGTCTGACCGTCAGTCTGTGGATGATGAGACGTGGAAAACAATAATTTGGTACCAAGAGCACCCCACAAACACTTCCAAAAGTGACTCAAAAATTTCGAATCCCTATCACTAACAATAGTACAAGGCACACCATGCAGCTTTAACACATTAGCAATAAACAAGGAAGCAACATGTTGTGCATCATCACATCATTTTCGGACTCACTTTCTTGTTCATACACCAAATTGCCAACCACAACCATGGTTCGTTTTGTGGAGCATTCTTTAGCAATATGCCCAAAGCCCTTACACTTATAACATTGAGTAGAAGTAGAAATAGGATTACTCAAGCGAGTTTTAGAAGTACCTTCCAAGTGGGGTGTAGTCTTATCATAAGGCTTCTTCACTTCTTTGCTAGCACTTGCACTTGGAAAGTTTGCACTTGGAGTCTTCCACTCTTTTGGCTTGCTCGTAGTAGTAGGAGTGTTGTTTTTGGACCTCTCTCCCTTAAGCCAACTCTCGGCTTCAATGGCGGCTTCAAGTAGATCTTGAAGTGAAAGATAAGTATGTGATGCAATACGAATCAGGCTCACCTGTTCGATTCATCAAGCAAGTCCACCGAGGAGTCACATGGCGCCCACGATTAAAGTGTGGCCGGAATGGAAGATGCCGAAGACTGCCTCGACGAGCAACAACTTTGGAAATCCACCGAGCAGACAACAAGTGACCGGTGCTGACACTGACTTCGGGGAGCTGTGAGATCGAGCACAACTAACGATCAAGTTTGAGCCCGAAGCTGAAAGCAACCGAACCGAGGAAGAGCGACGCCGAACAGAGAATCGACCAAAGGGCTACAAGTGTGCCCGAGGCAAGGGTGTTCGATTCCAAACGAGACTGAGGCAAACAAGCGTCCGAAGACAACGTGTTCGAGCTGAGCTGCCGAACACATAAGCTACTCCAGCCCTGCGTGGCTTTATCTCATTGGTCGCCTGTGACCACTTTACTATTTTGCCCTTTTTAATTGTCTATATAAACTCCTAGCATAGCTCATTAGGAGATAGCTTTTAGTTGACATTGAATTGAGAGAATAGAGATAGAATTGGCCGAGCCATTCTTGTTTGAAGCCCGAGGCTTCGTTATGCCTTCTTAGGCTTGGAACCGAAATGGATTTCATCCCTAGTATGAATCCTTGTTTGGTTCAAGTTTCATTTCTCCCTTGGATAATTCAATCAATGTTTTGATTCTGATTATCCATTCATTCTTCTATTTCTGTTCTCCCCCCTTCCCGATTTCTTGTTACCCGTGTTACTTTTATTGCTTCCGCATCTTTACTTCATCGTTTCCGCGTCTTGTTTGTTGTCTCCGATTGCAAGGTGTAAACCACGGGTTTGCTTGCATCAGTTTGGTATCAGAGCAAGACTTGGATTTCGTTCCTACGAATCCACGTTCCTTGTTCATCTTATCTTTAATTTTCTGTCTGTTCTTATTTTACAAAAAAAAAAAAAAAAAAAGTAAAAAGAAGAAAATTCAAAATTTGTGGTGACTGATTGATTGTTGGATTAAACAGTCATATATTTGGATTCACCACTGTCTTAGGATCAATTTGGATACCCGACGTACATCGTTTGTAACTAGGGTTTTTCCTTCAATTTTTGGACTGTTCTTGACGTGGTGAAGTTGAAAATCGAACCCCAGTTGTGTTTGGTGTTTATCGATGAAAACTGGAGGTTGTTGAGGTATTTGGGTCGATTTTTGTGCTTAAAATCGAAGTTCCACTGTTATAGACACTGTCCGTACGCCGGAAGCTTGTTGACAGTGTACGGACGACGTGAGCTGTGTTCTTAGCTTCGCTTGGAACTGGAGTGATCTCCGACGTTGTAAAAACCGGAGACGACCCAAATCTTGAGCTTAATCTGTTGTTAGTGGACTGTGAACGAATCTTGATATTGTCCGTACATCGGAGTAAAAGTTCACTGTTCCATTGAAGAAGAAAGGGGTAAATTTTCAAAATCTAAAACCCCAGGTGAAAAGTTGTCGGCTAGAAAAGGGAAAGTGGAGAAGGTTAAACCCTATCTGTACCGAGGAGGAAACACTTGTACCGAGCTCACGTGTTCGGAAAATTCCGAAGCGGAACCGAGGAGGTAGATTCTCTTAGGATTTCACTTTTCTTGTGTCCGAATATTCTCGATAGTGGATCTCTGGAGTAATCCTTCCTACTCGAGGTCGTACTATCGAATCTGAGCTTATAGGAACTCGTGCGTGGGGTGACCGAAGTCCAACTTCGTAGAAATTTCTTTGACTCCCCATGCGCAGTTAAATAGCTACCGTTCCATCGAGTCATATAAACTCCTTCCGAACCTAAGATTGGAAAGTACTAGTTGTGATTTATCAATTCGGTTTCCTAACAAGGAGGCAAGGCCAACTTGAGTGGAAAAAGGCTGAGTGGTGAGAACAATAGAGTGAGGTCACAAAAGCCAACGACCTTGAGTGTAAACACGAGTGGAAAGAAAATTGAGTGAACATTACTCGAGTGATACACGTGAGGGAGTGAACTTGTGAGGTCCTTTACTCTTGTTTGTTGCAGCTATGTCTTCGGATGATGGTAGCTACGGAGGATATGATTCGTGTGGAGATGATGGAGACTATGGTTCCTACGGAGGTGATGATTGTTATAACGACACCGGGGACTATGGCTCTTACGAGGACGAAGCAGGTCACTATGGTGAATACGAAGACGAAGAAGACTACGAAGCCTGTGAAGATGAACGAGAAGAATCTTTTGCTTCGGGTCAAGAATACGAAGGTAGTGACGCTTCGAGGTACGATGACTCTACTTACTCTCATTGTGATGACCTTGAATATGATGAGTGTGACATCGAGGAGATCGATGACGAAGTTGACCGAGCAAACTATTTGATGTCTTCTTCCGTCGGTGTCTCGTGTGGAGCACAAGAGAGTGGTAGAACTCCTTCCTTCGGGATGGGAGGTGGTGGAGGTTGTTCCATGGGAGGAGGAAGATTTGCAACTTATAGTCGTGGCACACGATTCAATGCTTCCAAGTCCTATGGAAAGGGTGGCTCGAGGAGCGCTGGTGGTTATGGACCCGAGGAGGGTAGAGGAGGTTTCTACCGAACACCTTCTTCGAGGAGAAGTTCTCACGGGTTCCATGCTAAAACTCCTTCCTCGACTTTCAACAAAACTTCTAATGTTGGAAGAGTGAAAGGAAGTGGGAGTTATTCTAGTGGTGCTACCACTAATGGAGGAACAAGGAGAACCCACGGAATGGGATACTCAAGTTCGATTTTGGATCTTCGTATCCGAAACTTGGGTAGAAGTAGGTTCGCTGTTGAGGTGAATGGTTATGGAGGAAATTTGCTCAAGATTGGAGGTACCGATGTCAATTGCATTAGCGCTTATTTGGTACGGATCCTAAAAATACCATGCTATAAATTGAAGCATCCTTATACATATAAGGGAGTGAGTGTTTCGTATGAGGCTCGAGTACTCATATCTCATGGAGATTATAGAGAATATGTTTGGTGCGATGTGTATTCCATGCCCGATCTTGATGTTTGGCTGGGAGACCCATGGGTGCACAGCAAGCAGATGCTATATATCGATGAGAGGGATGTGTACCTTGTGTACAACAGAGAGCTGCAAATGGCTTATACGTTCACACCTCACGGGTTGAAGGGAAAGATGTCCATTAGTGCATATGCTTCGATTTTACAGATGAGAAAAGAGCGAGAACTCCAAACCAGGATCGAAAGAGTGCCATCGAGGAGTCCTACGACCACAAGGAGCAGTGGGAAAAGTGAAAGAAAAGAACCGACCGAAGTCAGTACTGTGAACCCGAAGCCACAAACTTCGAAGTTAAGTGGTTCCCCGATAACTGAAGAGGAGACCTCGGTTGATGAGTCTTCGAGTCCTAGACTTCGGGTCGATGTCAAAGGTCCACCTACTCCAGCTATGGGTATTCTTGGTCCCCGACCAAACTCACCCGAATATGAGAGACAAAAGATAGAGAGGAGTAAGGGAGTGACCGGTGACAACTCTCGAGAGGAAAAAGGGGAGGCTGTGACGAGTGATGTGAGTGAGTTGTCACCACCCAAACCCACACCTGCCCTTGAAAGAAAAATGAGGGAAAAGAAAGAGGGAAAAAGAATCGATGAGAGTGAGGCCACCCCTTATTCTAACATTAACCTCTTATCTTCTCCTTCTACTTGTTCGAAATCTTGTGCAGGAACTCTTGGAGGCAAACCGATGGAGCCTCAACCATTTGCCGAAGTAGATAGACAAGGTGAAAAAGATCTTTCATGTGAGCTTCACGAAGAAGAAACTACTTCTGAGACTTCGGAGACAGTGAGAGAAACCGAAGGTCACTCCGAGGTAAGTGTTCGATTTCCTTCCCGTGAGCATAATACTTCCTTGTCTTGTGAAATTGTATGTGAAAACTCTATGCTAGTTGGTGATTTGTATGATTACAATGTGTTTGCAACTAGTGTAGATTCGAATGGTCAACTTGTGAGTGAATGTGAACCACTAGTTGAGAGAATTGTTATGCCACATAATGATGTGAGCTCGATCTTCATCGAATCTCTCTTTAGTGATGAAGTTGTAGTTGACCTTACTTGTGACCCTTGTTATGACACACCACCAATCTTTGATAAAGGGGAAAATGAGTTGTTTGATCATGCCCTTGTTGAAATTATTGCCTATGCTGGATCTGTGTGTTGTAGTGAGGAAGATGATACCCTTGAGGAGTCCTTAGTGGATGAGTTGGATCGGATTATATTCGATGACTCCTCAAGTGTGGTCGATGACCTGGGTTCGGCTGCACCTTTGATGGGCAGTGAACTTATTTTCACTAACCCTCTGTTCGAAGGAGATGGTGATGAGCATCCGACTCGAGGAGAACCACCTCGGTTTGAAAGGCTTAACCCCGTAGATAATCCATTATTTGAGACCTTCTTCGGAAGTCTGTCTAAAGAGAAGGGTTGTCTTGGAGTTCATTTGGGAGGTGAAAAGCTACCTCTTGGTGTGAATGCGATTGCTTTTAAGAAGGGGAGTGGAGTATTCGATGTCGGTTGTCGAGTCAATCATTTTACTTACTCCATTCCACATGTTGATCACACCTCGAGTATAGTGCATACCGAAGTCTATAAGCCCCATGGTGATAAAAGTGAATTTTGGGCTCGGTATGATGACTACGAGTTTAGAGGTGATAGGGCCTTTGATCGTCACATATTTCATATAAAGTGTCCTATTGATCTCTTCGTGTACTCATGTGTTCGGTTTAGTTTCTATTTGAGCCAAGAGCTTGTTGTTTCCTTCGGAGACATAGGCTGTTTGATTTGCATTGATGCTTGGCTCTATCATAAGAGTGTGTTTTCCACTCTTAAACACTAACCTACTTTCGAAGTAGGAAGCTTTGTTTGTCTTTGCCTTGTTGCAGGTCTTGCCGGTTTGATTTCGAGGACGAAATCCTTTCAAGAAGGGGAGGATGATGCAATACGAATCAGGCTCACCTGTTCGATTCATCAAGCAAGTCCACCGAGGAGTCACATGGCGCCCACGATCAAAGTGTGGCCGGAATGGAAGATGCCGAAGACTGCCTCGACGAGCAACAACTTTGGAAATCCACCGAGCAGACAACAAGTGACCGGTGCTGACACTGACTTCGGGGAGCTGTGAGATCGAGCACAACTAACGATCAAGTTTGAGCCCGAAGCTGAAAGCAACCGAACCGAGGAAGAGCGACGCCGAACAGAGAATCGACCAAAGGGCTACAAGTGTGCCCGAGGCAAGGGTGTTCGATTCCAAACGAGACTGAGGCAAAAAAGCGTCCGAAGACAACGTGTTCGAGCTGAGCTGCCGAACACATAAGCTACTCCAGCCCTGCGTGGCTTTATCTCATTGGTCGCCTGTGACCACTTTACTATTTTGCCCTTTTTAATTGTCTATATAAACTCCTAGCATAGCTCATTAGGAGATAGCTTTTAGTTGACATTGAATTGAGAGAATAGAGATAGAATTGGCCGAGCCATTCTTGTTTGAAGCCCGAGGCTTCGTTATGCCTTCTTAGGCTTGGAACCGAAATGGATTTCATCCCTAGTATGAATCCTTGTTTGGTTCAAGTTTCATTTCTCCCTTGGATAATTCAATCAATGTTTTGATTCTGATTATCCATTCATTCTTCTATTTCTGTTCTCCCCCCTTCCCGATTTCTTGTTACCCGTGTTACTTTTATTGCTTCCGCATCTTTACTTCATCGTTTCCGCGTCTTGTTTGTTGTCTCCGATTGCAAGGTGTAAACCACGGGTTTGCTTGCATCAGTATGCAACCTCAATTGAGAAGCTATACCATAGCTCAAACCATTCTTGAAGCGGATCATTGCTTGTTCTACACACTCGGTATCCATATCCAATGCCATCCGGATCTTCTCGAATTCATCATGGTACTCATGCACCATTTTGACACCTTGTTTTAGATCATAGAGCTTCTTGAGTTGCTCTTGTCGATACCTTGGAGTTATGTACTTGGCATTCATAAGTCCTTTCAAGTCATCCCAAGTCACATTCAAATGTAAATTCATCCTTCTCCTAGACCTCTTCATAGACTCCCACCAAGTAGAAGCATAGGCCTCAAAGGTAGAAATAGCATAGGTACCCTTTCTCTCCTCGGTCATCTCATTAGTATCAAACACTCTCTCCATGTGTAGTACCCATTCCATGTATGCCTCCGGATCACAAGTTCCCTTGAAGGGTGGAAGATTGAGCTTGACACTATTGAGGTTGTTGTTGTTGTCACGTACCCCATAGTTAGGCTCCGGTTGGCCTCCATAATGATCATCATAAGCAACATAGTCCCTCCTAGCATTCCTCCCTCCATATCCCATGGGTGGCCCTCGACTCGGCCTCTACCCCTATCCACATTTCGACCCCAATGCATTTGCCTCCTAGGTTTATAAGGAACATCATACCCATAGGCTTTGATAAGAATCAAATACGAAACGCGGAAATAAAGATAAAGAGCGAGACACTACTCGAACTCCCTACGAAGTAACTATGGAGAACTCGTTCCATAATACCCTCGTTTCGGTGTCAAGGAGGACCTACACTATGCAACTACCCTCGAGCCACACTTGGGGCTCGCAAATAGAATGATCGGGTTTTCGGTTCAAGACTCAACTAGGTTACACTAGTGAATTCAAGCAACCAAGGCAAAGGATTCTCCAAACAAGAGATAGTTTCTTTTCATCATTCATATAATTCAAGGTAGACTAAGGTTTGAATAGGTTTGTGAAGTATTTATAGACTTCACTTACATGTAATGAAAGCTCAAAAATACCCCCAAAGTGGGTTAAAACAATAAAGGCCTCGTAGGGCTATACTTGTCCAAACATAGCATAAAAAGTAGCAATTCCCGCACCCCTTCACAAAGTAGGCGCCCAGCCTACTTCAACTAGGCGCCCGGCCTATTCTTGGCAAGCTGAGGGAGTAGGCGGTCCGCCTGGTCTGGGAGTTCTACAGAGGCGGTCCGCCTAGTGAGATCCAGAGAGTGATCAAAAGCTAGGCGACCGGCCTAGTTGAGTAGGCGGTCCGCCTGGTGCTGTGGCCTCTTGAATTGCTTCCAAACGTGCTCCGGATGCCTCGTCAAGTGTACTAGAAGGTTCTCCATCCATGGCACACCAAAGTATAGTCTTCAAGTTGGTCTTGGAGCCTTCTTCCATACCCTTCCATATCAAATGAAGATGGGTGTCTTGGATCAACTTGGCTTGACTCCGAGTGAAGGGTCTTGAGGGGGTTTGGGTCTTATCAGGCTTCATCACCATACCCGGCCTCCTCCTCTTCTTGAGCCTCAACAACTTGCTCAAGAGGTGGGACAAACCTAACGGGTCTTCGAAGTGGAGTATTTCCTTGGGGATTGCCCAAGTGGAGAGGATTGCTCTCTTGTTGGGGATTGCCCAACTCACGCTCTCGTAGAGCTTCAACTTTGCTTTGTTCATACTTCTTGGTTAGCTCAACAAAGTGTCCGGGGGTCATAGGAGTGCTATGACTCGTGCCCTCTCCGGACTCAATTTGGACACTCGGGGTCCTCCTCTCACCGGTCTCAACTTGATTCCTCTCGACGGTTTCAAGTCTCAATGATATATCCTCCAATTTAGCCATAATAGTGGCCATGAAGTTCTTCACGGGATCATCTCCATCGCTTGCCATTGCACCTACAAAAAGCAACAAACGTTAGTAAAAGACCTCACACACTCCCTCACTTGTGTTCACTCGGATCACTCTTTTGGGGGTGGTGGTGGATATTTCACTCGGACTTGATTACCAAAAGCTTCAAGTAGTTGACTATCAATCCTCAACTCAACCAACTATTCACAAGCCAATTGTACTCCGGGGTGAGTGGAGTTGATATGACTCGATGAACGGTAAGCACTTTGAAGTGAGGACTTGAACCAAAAGATACTATGGATCTTCTTTGAATTCTATTCTCCAACTAAGGCACGAATTCACCTAAAAGCAATGAAAGATTAGTGCTAATTAAGTAGAAATATTAGTTAGATAGGCACTAATTAGAAGTTAGGCAACAAAAGAATAGGAAAACCTAGGAAAACTACCCAAACAACACCTTCAGAGGTCAGGCGGAGCGCCCAAAGGGTGGGGCGGAGCGCCTGAAGAAAATTTGGTCAGTGGGGTTGGTCAGGCGGGGCGCCTGGGATTTAGGCGGAGCGCCTGGGGCAAGAACAAGTCAGGCGGGGCGCCCAAACTTCAGGCGGAGCGCCTGGACGAAGAACACCTGGGTTTTTCACTCCGTGTTCTTCGTTTTCAATCCAATTTCTAGGCCGATTCCAAGGTGTTTTGGCCAAATCCAAGGTACCCAAAGTTGCTCCTTGATACAACCTACAATCCCCAATCAATTTCACACCCAAACAACCAACAAATAAGGCTCAATCAAGATTCAAAGTTTTCAAGTTTGGGGTTTCAACATGGGTTTCAAGGTTCAAAAGTGGGTTTCGATTCTTCAAAAACTATGTTACCGAACTCCGAATCACACGATTCTTGTTGCAAATTGTTCGGATTTCAATAGAGATCAATCCCCAATAATCAATTCCCAAACCCCATTAACACACAACCCAAAATCAATCAATTCCTTCAAGAACAAAGGGTTTTGGGAGGGTTTAACAAATTGGGGTTTCAAATTTTCAATCCAATCCGATCCAAACAAATTTGGTACCCAAACATCGGGTTTTCAACAAGGATTAAGAATCTATAACACCCACTTCAAGAATCAAACACACCAAAAAGTTACACCAATTTTTGTATTTTTCAATTTTTCTATTTTTTTTGTAATTTTCTTCTTTCAATAACTTCAACAACAAGAAAACTAAAAGAAAAGATACTAGGCACGAAGAACCAAGGGTCGGGGGTTTGTAGAAACAAAACCCGAGCCTTGCTCTGATACCAAATGATGTAGGGAATCAAACGCGGAAAAATAAAGATAAAAGCGAGACGTAACTCGTACGATAATCTCGAGTAGCAACGGAGAACTAGTTCCGTTACACCCCAAGAAGATTACAAGAACACCTACACTAGGCAACTACCATCGAGCCAACGTGGACTCGCAAGTAGAATGGTCGGGGCGGGGTTGTTAGGCAACTAGAATCCACTAGATGTAAACAAGTCCCAAACTCAAGGTTGGTTTTCATAAACCCAAAGAGATCCCTCTTTACAATGTTAATTCATCATTCAAAAACAAACTAATGAAATAAACTAGCTATCTAGCTATTTATAGAGGATTTTAGGCACCTATTGAAAGGTCTAAAATGCCCACACTTAGGCTTAGGAATAAAAGACCACGTAGGGTCAAAATAGACATAACACTAAGCAAATTCACGTGCTTCAGCTATTGGGGCGGAGCGCCCATGAAAATGACCAGTGGGGTGGCCTGGGCAGAGCGCCCAGAGTTGGGGCGGAGCGCCTGGGCCAAGGCATCTTAAGGCGGAGCGCCTGGATCACTGGGCGGAGCGCCTGGATCACTGGGCTGCTCCCCTTGCGCTTTGAGCACTCGGATCGGCTTCCAATCGCTTCCTTCTTCTAGGCCCTTCCTTACCAAGTGTAGGTGTACTCCTTGGGTCTCCTTAGCTTGGCCCCGTGTGAAGGGTCTCGTAGTTTGCCCAGCATCAGTTCATCCGCAACCCAAGTCGTCTCCTTGATCGCTTCATGGATTCCCACCATGTAGATGCATAAGACTCAAATGATGATATAGCATAGGTGGCCTTCTTCTCCTCGGTCATATCATTTGTGTCAAAGACCCGCTCTAGTTGGACCTTCCATTCAAGAAATGCTTCCGGATCACTAGTCCCTTTGAAAGGAGGGATAGTGATCTTGACACTATTGAGATTAGTGTCACGACCCCCACGGTGTTGTTCCGGTTGAACCCCATAGTTGTCATCAACATCTTCATATTCCCTTCCCAAGTTCC
The DNA here is from genome assembly GCA_029990175.1 of Petunia secreta. Lineage (NCBI taxonomy): Eukaryota > Viridiplantae > Streptophyta > Magnoliopsida > Solanales > Solanaceae > Petunia > Petunia secreta. The sequence goes on along the minus strand of JARKIP010000241.1, from coordinate 22,119 downwards.
TTCCCATGTAAGCCCTTGGTGGTCCTCGACCTCGACCACGACCTCTATCTATACCTCGACCTCCATTCATCGCCCTCCTATTTGGATAGGGGACATCAAAGTAATCATCATCAAGTCCGAGGCCCTCCCCTTCTTGAGCCTCATCAACTTGCTCAAGAGGTGCAATGTTTCTCCGTGGCCTTAGGAATGGAACATCTCCTTGGGGATTGCCCAAGGGTTGGGGATTGCCCAACATTCTTTCTCTAGCAAGAGCCTCATCCCTCAACCGTTGTCGACGAACTAGCTCCGCATAATGGTCCGGCTTCATGATGGAATCATCACTAGTGCCTTCATTGGGGTCATTTTGGACACTCGGGGTCCTCTCCTTTTCCATGATTTCCATTTTAAGGTTTAAGGCCTTCACCTCGGCTAGCAAACTAGCCAAGACGTCGGTTGGAACCTCAATGGTACTCTTTGCTTTCTCCTCCGCCATGTACCTACAACAACCAAAAACAAGAAAAGAGATTAGAGTAAAAAGTCCTCACTCACTCCCTCACTTTTGTTTGTCGCTCGGGTTCACTCAAGCTTGGGGTTGGTTTCACACAAACTTGAAATCAATAGCCTCCTCGTAGTTGCGCAACCTCCTCAATGATCAAACCAAAATACAAGAACCAAATGCTCTTCGGGAAGAGTGGATTCAATGGGACTCGATCAATGCCAAGCTATTTGGTGCGCACTTGAACCAAACAATTAACTACGAATCTTCTTTGAAATCTACTCTCCTTCTAGGCACGAGTATCCTAGTCGAACGAGGGATTAGTACTAATTGGGTAGAAGTGTTACCCTCAAAGTACTAACCGGAAGTGGCGCGATCAAATGTTCAAAGATCGAATCGCCACTAAACGGATTCGGAATTGGATGAATTTTGGATTGTGATCTAGAAACTCACCATATTTGATGATGCTATGGGAGTTTTGGTGGTTGGAAACTGTTACGACGCCTTTGCGAACATTCTGTCCAACTTAAGGAAATTCTGGAAATTGGTACCCTTCGCGATCGCGTGCAGAGGAGCGCGATCGCGATGAACAAGAATTCAGAAATGGCGCGATAGCGCGAGACCTTGCGCGATCGCGCAGGTTTGTTCAGCTGAACCAGAAACTCGACAGAAAACAGCAGTTTTGGCACACACAACAACCCAAATTCAACTTATTTCAGTTTTCAAGCTTGCAAGAGGTGTTTTCAACTGTGGTAAACAATCCACAATGGTTCTAACACAAAAACAACCATCAAACAACTTGTTTTTCAATGATTTTGGGTCAATATCTTCAATTTTTCAAAACCTTCAAAGTTCAAAAGTTCGATTTTCACTACAATACTCCAAATGATGTTATGATGGTATCAAATCAACGGGAAAACTATAGCGAACAATCCCCGATACCAAACAACCACAAAATCATAACATCAATTGAGTTCTAGCAAATTTTTCAAATTCTTCAACCTAGGGTTTAAATTTCAACCCTTTGATTTTCAACTCCAAATCGCGTTTTGTTGGTTCCCAATTGTCGAGATTACATAAACATACAATCCCCGATAATCAATACCAACAAAATCGTAGCAACAAGCGATTTCCTTCAAATTTTTGGGTTTTCAAGTTTTTGAATTTTTTTTTTCTTCTTTTTCAACATAACAAGAACAAGAACAAGAAAATAAATGCGGAACAAAGATGAAAAGCACGAAGAGTAGGACGAGGGCTCGTAAGAATGCAACCCTAGCCTTGCTCTGATACCAACTGATGCAATCAAAAATACGAAAGCGATAAAGAGATAAAAGCGAGACGAGACTTACACTAAAGTTCGAGTAGCAACGAAGAACTAGTTCCGTTACACCCCAAACGATTGGAAAGAATTACCTAACACTATGCAACTATCCTCAAGAGTCACGAGGCTTGAGCAAATAGAATGATCGAAGACGGATTGAAGAACAACTTGGATTCATCCAATTGATTTCAAGCCAAAAGTGTTACAAGGTTCAAGAGCATTGCTCATTCAAGGTTTTGTGTTCAAAGTAAGCTAAAAAGGCAATAAATGAGGTAGGGGTGTATTTATAACACCCCAATACAATGTTTACAAGATTCTGGTCCGCTGCTCTTTAAGTTCCCTTCGCGATCGCGTCAGATTATATGCGATCGCGTGGAGAACTTAATGCTGAGGCGCGCGATCGCGCGAGACAGAACGCGAGGGCGAAGAACAAAAGAAGACTCTTCGCGATCGCGAAGGTGATGAACGCGATCGCGAAGAACAAAATTCCAGCGTTAAGCAGTAAGCTCAGCAGACTTCCCCTGTTTTTGCCCTGTTTTGCTCCCCTGCTTCTTGCACTGTTTCCTGCCCTGTTTCCACATGGATTGAGCTCCAATGCATTGTCTTTAAGTCCTCTCCCGAGCTCGTATCATCCACGCCTCTCCAAACCAAGTGTAGGTGAGCGTCTTGTATATCCTTGGCTTGACTTCGAGTGAATGGCCTCGATGCAATTTGGGTTGCATCACATCCCTAGCCAAGCCATTTTTGAATCTGATAATGGCTTGCTCTTCGTCTTCGACCAGATCAAGATTCAATCGAACCTTTTCGAACTCATCGTGGTACTCTTGGACTGACTTGGACCCTTGCTTTAACTCATAGAGCTTTTGCATTTGAGTCTGCCTGTATTTGGCACTCAAATACTTAGCATCCATTGCTCTTCTCAATTGTGGCCAAGTATTGACTTCAGGATAGTCATTCCTTCGTCTATGCCTCTTGTCAGATTCCCACCACGTTGATGCATAAGCTTCGAACGAAGCAATGGCATGGGCAGCTTTCCTCTCATCGGTCATCTCATTGGTTTCAAAGATGCGCTCCATTCTAAGCTTCCATTCAAGATACTCATCGGGATCACTAGTTCCTTTAAAGGGTGGAATAGTGATTTTGACACTGTTCAAGCTTGAGTCTCGAACACCACGAACCTGTTCGACATACTCATCATTTCGATCATCAGCCTCACGCTCAATATTTCTTTCAACATTTGCGCCTCGGCCTCGACCTCGGAAATTTCCACGACCTCGGTGAGCTTGCCTTCGTTGAGCGAATGGCAGCTCATGCTCATATTCATCCTCGGGAAATTCCTCTTCATCAATCTCTTCGGTTACAGCACCAAGGTCTCTTCGAGCCCTTGGAAGTGGTAACCTCTCTCCTCGGGGATTGCCCAAGTTTTGATTTCCAGCTTGGGGATTGCCCAAGTTTTGTTGTGCTTGGGGATTGCCCAAGTTAAGCTCTCTTCGAATTGCTTCACTCGTCAACTGATGTTGTCGAAGAAGCTCAGCATACAGCTCAGGTTTCATCGGAGTGGATTGGCTTGTTCCAGCGCCGGACCCATTCATGGCCACGGACGCACTTCCCTGTTCGAGTTGAGTTACTCGAGCACTCACTCCTCTCACATCGGCACTGATGCCTTGTATCGCAGCCATGAGATCGGCTAACGACAACTCGGGCTTCTCAATGCCTTTGCCATCGTTTCCAGCCATGGTACCTGCACAAGTCAAAGATCAAACAAATGTTAGGGTTAGAAATCACCTCACACACTCCCTCACCTTTGATGGGTGGCACTCGGGTCCACTCAATTTATGGGTTCGGTTTTTGATCACTCAAGGACTTGTTAACAGTGGCTCGTCCAATTGATCGGTCCTCTAAGATCCTTCAAGTTCGACAATAGTCACTGCCTCTTCGGGAAGAGTGAAGTGATGTTCGACTCGATGGAACGGACGCTTTTTAACTGAGCTCGGGGAGTCAAAAGAATTTCTACGAAAGTTGGGACTTCGGTCACCCCTTCGCACGAATTCCTATCAGCTTAAAAGAGTTAGTACGACCTCGAGTAGGACAATTACTCAAAAGATCCACCAACTAGAATTTGACACGAAAGAAAGTGAGAGCCTAGGAGAATCTACCCTTTGATTCCCTTTTGGAATCTTTTTCGATCACACCAACTCTTGTCCGTACAAGAGTGGTCCCTCCTTGGTACGGATAGGGTTTTACCTTATCCACTTCCCTTTTTCAGCCGACAATTTTCACCTGGGGTTTTGATGTTAAAATTTTAACCCCTTTCTTCTCCAATGGAACAGTGACCTTTGCTCCGGCGTACGGACACAACAGCTTCGGTTCACTGACCACGAAATTCAACAGATCTGGGTTGCTTTATCGACTCCGGTTTCAACATCATCGGAGGAATTCAGTTTAAGTTCTTCGAGCTAAGAGCCAGCTCGTTCGAGTCGTACACTGTTACGATTTTGTAACAAGTTTCCGGCGTACGGACTACGATTTAAACTCAGAACTTCGATTTTTAAGCAACAAACAAACCCAAATCACTCAAGAACCACCACTCTTCACCGGTTTCTTCTAAACACAGTGGGGTTCGAGTTTCAGTCTGATGCAATGCAAATCCCGAAGGGGGTTGCTAGCACAAACGCGGAAGAACAAACAAGAAGATAAAGATAGAAGCAAGACAAAACTTGCTTCTTTCGAAAGAACAGTGAGGAACCTGTCTCAAAGCTCAATTGAAAGGAATACAAGGATCACCTATACTATGCAACAATCCTCAAGAGAACATTGCCTCTTGCAAACTGAATGATCAAGAGGAATGTTCAATCGGACTAACCGAAAGCCACAAGTCCTTAAAAGCCCTCACCAGGGTTTTGCTCACGACGGAGACAAGAAGAAATGTGCTCGGCACTTTCATTCAATTCATCAATATTCAGATACTAGGTGCTTACAATGAAAGGAAACAATGTTTATATAGGAAATACTAAGGGTAAACTAGTAAATAGGTCACAGTTGACCAATAGAAATAAGCCACGCAGGGATGAGTTAAAATGTGTTCGGCAGATTTGACTTCGGTAAGCCTTGGCTTCGGTTCTCATTTGTCTGCTCGAACACACACTTGTTGCCTTCGGACACTCAATTGTCTTCGAGCTCCTTGTCCTCGGTCACTTTGCCATCGGGCTCAAATCTGAAGATAATGCCTTCGATTCTTGAGCTCGGCCACTCAGCTTCGGAGCAATTGTTTTCCATGGCCAGGCTAAGTGAACGTGCACATCGTGCAGCAGCTTGGCTTGGCTTCTTGTCATCGGTCTCCTCGGTGGATCGAACACTTGATCAGCACGTGTTCGGGCTGCATCATCCTCCCCTTCTTGGGAAGATTTCGTCCTCGAAATCAAGCCCTCCTCGTCCTCCGAAGTCGGACCTACAACACAAGGAACTAAGTCAGCAACATTAAAGGTGTTGGACACGTTATACTCACCAGGGAGGTCGATCACGTAGGCATTGTTGTTGATCTTGAACAACACTTGAAATGGACCATCCCCTCGAGGAGCCAACTTTCCTTTCCTTTGGTTCGGGAAGCGTTCCTTTCGGAAGTGCACCCAAACCCAATCTCCTTTCTTTAATTCCAACTTTTTACGCCCCTTGTTTTTCTTTAAGGCAACCTTTGCATAGGCCTCCTCGAGGTTCTTCTTCACCTTTGCATGCAATTCGATCACGGCAGCTGCTCGTCGAGTACCTTCAAAATCAAGAACAGAATCTCGAGGCAATGGGGTTAAATCAAGTGGAATAAAAGGATTAAAGCCATACACACATTCAAACGGGGTCATGTTGATCATTCGATGCACCGTTCGATTGTATGCAAACTCCATCATGGGCAATTGATCAGCCCAGTTTCCAACCTTCCCTTTGGTCATTGCCCGAAGCAACGATCCCAAGGTTCGGTTAACTACCTCGGTCTGTCCATCAGTCTGAGGATGGTGAGACGTCGAGAATAGTAGCTTGGTGCCAAGGGCACCCCACAAACACTTCCAAAAATGACTCAAGAACTTCGAGTCTCGATCACTTACAATAGTACGAGGTACACCATGCAATTTTAACACGTTAGAAACAAACAATGTAGCTACATGCTGTGCATCATCACACTTTTTGCAAGGAATAAAGTGAGCCATTTTTGAAAAACGGTCAACCACAACGAAGATGCTATCATGTCCTCCCCCCGACCTCGGTAACCCCAAGACAAAGTCCATGGATATATCAACCCAAGGTCGATCAGGCACAGGCAACGGGGTGTACAAACCATGAGGGTTGGACTTCGATTTTGCTTTCTTGCAAACGAGATAAGCGTTGCAAACCTTTTCCACATCTCGTCGCATTTTGGGCCAATGGAACTGCTCGGTCAAGATACCAAGAGTTTTATCGACACCGAAGTGCCCCATCAGTCCACCTGAGTGAGCTTCTCGAACCAAGAGCTCTCTCCACGATGACACTGGCACACAAACCCTCCCATTTTTGAAGAGGTAGCCATCATGCCACTGATATTTCTCAACCCTTCGGCCACTCAAGATTGTGTCTCGAACACATTTCAGCTTGGGATCGTCCTCGTACATCGACTTGATGCTTTCGAATCCCATGAGCCTAGAGGCGAGAGTGGTCGCTAAGGCAAATTTCCTTGATAGCGCATCGGCCACAACATTATCTTTTCCCTTTTTGTACATAGGGAAAGCTTTCAATAAATTCAACCCACTTGGCATGTCTTCGATTCAATTTCTCCTGACCTCGGAGATGTTTCAAAGACTCATGATCACTCTTGATCACAAATTCTCGAGGCCACAAATAATTCTGCCAATGGGCGAGTGCTCGAACGAGGGCATACAATTCCTTGTCGTACGTAGAGTAGTTCAAGGTTGCACCCTTAAGCTTTTCGCTAAAGTAAGCGATCGGCTTCGAATCTTGCATCAGCACTCCTCCGATCCCAACTCCAGATGCATCACACTCGACTTCGAATGCTTTGCCGAAGTCAGGGAGTTGCAACAACGGGGCAGAACAAAGCCTCCGTTTCAACTCTTGGAAAGCCCTTTCTTGGGACTCTCCCCACACAAATGGATTGTCTTTCTTCACCAGCTCGGTTAAAGGAGCTGCCACGGTGCTAAAGTCACGAACAAACCTTCGGTAAAAGCTAGCTAAGCCATGGAAGCTACGAACTTGTGATACCGAGGTTGGAGTTGGCCAATCTTTGATGGCTTCGACTTTTGATTCGTCGACTTCGACACCATTAGCACTGACAACAAATCCAAGAAAGACTACACGATCGACACCAAAGGCGCATTTCTTGAAGTTGGCATACAACTTCTCTTCTCGAAGCTTTTCGAGCACTTGCCTTAGGTGGTCGACATGTTCATCCACGGTTCTGCTATAAACAAGTATGTCATCGAAATAGACGACAACAAACTTATTTATGAACGGTTTGAGCACATGGTTCATCAGTCGCATGAATGTGCTCGGTGCATTGGATAAGCCAAAAGGCATCACCAACCATTCATAGAGACCGAATTTGGTCTTGAATGCGGTTTTCCACTCGTCCCCGGGTTTCATTCGGATCTGGTGGTAACCGGACCTGAGGTCTATCTTCGAAAAGCATGAAGAACCACTTAACTCATCTAGCATGTCATCTAATTGAGGGATAGGATGACGATACTTTACCGTTATTTTGTTGACTGCTCGACAGTCAACACACATTCACCATGTTCCATCCTTCTTCGGGACAAGGATAACAGGAACGGCGCAAGGACTCAAGCTCTCACGAACGAGGCCCTTGTTCAGCAATTCATCAACCTGCCGTTGGAGCTCTTTGGTGTCTTCGGGATTACACCGGTAAGCAGGTTTGTTAGGGATTTGAGACCCTGTGGTGTGATGAAGCCCAAATCGTGCCAAGACACTTTCCAACACTTTCCGACATGTGCCAAGCTTAGAAGATACAAAGGACTTGAAGTCAAGGGCTTTGGAAGTGTTCCGGATGGTTTCATCATTAGGCCCCACGCCTAAGGAGAAGGAAGGAGGCCCAGCATAGCTAGGCGCCCCGCCTAGCCCAGGCGCCCCGCCTAGGAAGCTCACTGCCTAAGAATGGAAGGCACCCAGGCGCCCCACCTAGCCAGGCGCCCCGCCTAGCTGAAGGCCAAGCCAGGCGCCCAGCCTAGCCAGGCGCCCAGCCTAGCTGAAGGCCAAGCCAGGCGCCCCGCCTAGCTCCAGGCGCCCAGCCTAGCTTCAGCATGATCCAGGCGCCCCTCCCAGCCCCAGGCGCCCCTCCTAGCTGTTGAACTTATGGTTCTTTTACTATTTTGCCCTGCGTGGCTTATTTGTTGAACCTTATTAGTAAGGGTAGTTAAGTCTTTGTGTAAGCTTGGGAAACACTATAAATATCCAAGCCTAGCTTATTTTACACTTAGCTTATTATTGATATTGATGAATGTTGAACATTGAACATGAGCATGGCTCTTGGTATTGAATGAAACCCTTTGATCTTGGACTTGTATGTCTTCTAGCGGATCTAGATGAATACTCTTCCTCTCCGACCATTCTACTTGCGTGCTCGCGTTAGCTCGAGGGTAGTTGCATAGCGTAGGTGTTCTTGTCCTTCTCTCGGGGTGTAACGGAACAAGTTCTCCGTTGCTACTTGGGATTAGAGATCGAGTTACGTCTCGTTCTTTATCTTTTACTTTTCCGCGTTTGATTTCCTACATCATTTGGTATCAGAGCCAACCCGGGTTCGATTCCTGGCTACACCATGCGAAGTTCGGAGACGAACTTGCTTTAAAGAAAGGGGGGATGATGCAGCTGGGCTATCAAGGATTGGGCCCGGGGCTATCAAGGATTGGGCCCGCATCATAAGGAGCCGCCCGTAGTGGGGTCCACCCCCTGGAGGAGTTGCGTTGCTCGGGGTGGTCATGGTGGTGTCAGGGACGGACCTCGATTTGGGGTTGATCCGGCGGTATAAGAGTTGCGTTGCGCCTCTACCAACAGCTATGGCTTTTGGTAGAAATGGTTGCAGTGCCTCTCTTAAAGTTTGGTATCAGAGCAAGGCTCGGGTTTTGTTTCTACAAACCCCCGACCCTTGGTTCTTCGTGCCTAGTATCTTTTCTTATAGTTTTCTTGTTGTTGAAGTTATTGAAAGAAGAAAATTAAAAAAAAATTGAAAAATTGAAAAATACAAAAAATTGGTGTAACTTGTTGATTTGGATGATTTGTAACTTGGGTGTTGTGGATTCTTGATCGTGATTGATTTCCCGTTACTTGGATACCAAAATTGTTGGAATTGGTGAAGTTTGAAAAATCGAAACCCCAAAACCCCTTAAACCCTTGAAGAACTTGTTCTTGATGAATTTTGGCTTGATTCTTGGGTTGGATTGATGTTTGATTGGGAACTTGTTATTGGGGATTGATCTTCATTGAAAAACAAATAATTCGGTACCAATTTTGTGGGATTTGAACATGTTTAACACCTTCTTTGATGAATCACAATCCTTGTTGAAACCTTTTTGATAAACCCTTGTGTTCTTGAGTTCTTGAGATTGAACCCTGATTTGATTGATTGTTTGATTGAAAATTTGATTGGGTTTTGTTAAGGAAGATCAAACACAACTTTGGGTATCATTGGATTGTGAAAACAAGTTGAAAACATCGGATTTGAGGCTTGAAAATCGACTTGAAACGAGTTTGGAACGAGTTGGAAAAAGCTTCAGGCTAGGCGCCCCGCCTAAGCCAGGCGCCCCGCCTGACTTGGCTACTGCCTAAGTCCCAGGCGCCCCGCCTAGACTCAGGCGCCCCGCCTGGCATACAGCACAAACTAGGCGCCCCACCTGAGTTTCAGGCGCCCCTCCTGAGTGCTGAACGTATTGTTTCGGGTAGATTTTCGTAGGTATTTCCCTTTGTTTGATAACATAACATCTAGTTAGTACTAATTTGAGTAACCGATCTACTTGAATAGTGCTAACCTTTTGATTGCTCTTAAGTGATTCGTGCCTAGCAAGGAGAGTAGAATTCTAAGGAAAAGCGTAGAATCTTTTAACTCAAGTCCTTCACTTCAAAGTGCCTAGCGTTCATTGAGTCCCATTAACTCCACTCACCCCGGAGTGTGCGTGACTCGTGAATAGTTTAGTTGAGTTGAGGAGTTGCTAATCATCTACGTGAAGCTTTGGAACTACAAGTTGAGTGAAATATCCACCGCCACCCAAAAGAGTGATCCGAGTGAACACAAGTGAGGGAGCGGGTGAGGTGTTTTAATTAACTCTTGTTTCTTTTCTTTGTAGGTACAATGGCCAACGAAGGTCGAGATTTCATAAAGGAGGCCTTGGCTAGCCTTCTTGCCAAGATGGATGTAATGAACCAAAGACTTGAGTCACTTGAAAGGGGAGCCTCAAGTACCCATGGAGAACTTGGGACCCCGAGTGTCCAAATTGAAAAGGGGACCCCGAGTGTCCAAATTGAGGCCGGTGAGGGCTCAAATAGTCCTACCTTTACCCCGGAGCAAGTTGTTGAGCTACTTAATCAACAACGGGTAAAGGAAGACCGTGAAGGAAATGAGCAAGTGTTGGGCAATCCCCAACAAGTGGGCAATCCCCACCTTTTGGGCAATCCCCAAAGGACTACTCCACATCCAAAACCCACTCGAAATGGTCTATCTATGGATGATGTAGAGGAGGATAATCAAGATGACACGGTGGAGGATGAGGAACCTCATACTTTCTTAGTTGTGAGAAGGAGCTTAGGAGCTATGATTGTGGAGGATGGCGAAACCTTGCAAAGAGAAAACCTTTTCCATGCTAGGTGTCGTGTTAAGGGTGTTGTTTGCTCTATGATAATTGATTCCGGGAGTTGTGCAAATGTGGTGAGTCAATCTCTTATATCCCAATTGAAGTTGCCAACCGTGAAACACCCCAAGCCATATCGGTTACAATGGCTTAGTGAATGTGGAGAGCTTAAGGTAGTGAAACAAGCAATGATCAAGTTTAAAATGGGTAGTTATGTGGATGAACACTTGTTCGACGTTGTGCCAATGCAAGCTTGCCACCTTCTCTTTGGAAGGCCTTGGCAATTTGACCGACAAGTGGTTCACAATGGACGTGTCAACACTTACACGCTCCAACATGAAGGAAGGAAATTTGTGTTGAAACCCCTAACTCCCAAACAAGTGAGTGATGACTACAAGCGGATGAGGGAGTTGAGGGAAGCGGCTAAAGCCAAACCACCCATTGTGCTTGAACCCGAGGCAAACAATCTTGTTGTCTTGCCAAAGAATGATCAAAGTGAGAGTCACTCCACTTCAAATGAGAGAGAAAAGATAGAGAGAAGTGAGGGAGTGACCGGTGACAATCCAAGAGGGGAAAAAGGAGAGGCTTTGAGGAGTGATGTGAGGGGATTGTCACCACAAACTACACTTGACCATGAGGTAAAATTGAGAGAGATGAGAGGTGAGGAAGGAAAAATTGAGAGTGAGAGCACCCATTATTCTAACCCTTCTTTATCTTCTACTTTTTCTTGTGAAAGTTCTTGTGTAGGTACATTTGGAGACAAGTCATTGGAGCCTCAATGTGAGCCTCATGAAGAAGGAGTTGCACATGACATTTCAAGCCTTGCGAGTGACCAAGGAAGTATTACAAATGTAAGTGTTGCTTCACCTTTTCATGAACTTACTAGCTACTTGTCTTGTGATGACTCAACACTAGTTGGTGGTTTTGATGCATCTAGTGAGTATACCACTAGTGTAGAGTCTAGTTGTCAACTTGTATGTGCTTGTGAAACACTAGTTGGAAGGGATGCTATGCCACATCATGATGTGAGCTCATTGTTCATTGAACCCTTCCCTAGTGTAGATTTGATAGTTGACCATGATTGTGACCTTTGCTATGACACACCGCCAACCTTTGACATAGGGAAAGATGAGATAGTTGACCATTCCCTAATTGATATGCTTATATTTGGTGGACCAATGTGTTGTGGTGAGGATGTTCTTGTCCTTTAGGAGTCCAAATTGCATGAATTGGACAAGGTTGTCTATGATGACTCCTCAAGTGAACCTAGTCTCGATAATTTGTCTATGCTTAATCATGATATTGAGATGCATGCTTTTATATTTCCATTGTGTGACGATAATCTCATTTGTGGTAGCGACTTGTATCGGGCTAGGGTGGGTGGTCAAATGGAACCCCCATGGTGTGAAGGGTTTGACTCCTTAGGCAACCACTTGTTTGAAAAATTGAGTGAGGTAGATGGTTCTTTGAGTGACCCCACTATTGCTTGTGTGGGTTATGATGAAGAAGAGGCCATTATCAATGCCTTTCTTGATAGTTTGTCTTTTGAGAAGGGTTGCTTAAGTGATGAAATGGAAGGTGAAAAGGAATCCCTTGGTGTGAGTAAGTTTGCTATAAAGAAGGGGAGTGGAGTACTTGATGTTACTTGCATGTTGGGTTATTTGACTCACTCCACTCCACATGTTGATCACACCTCGAGGATAGATTGGTGTGTTGATCTTGAGCTTAAGGTTCAAGGGAATTTTGGTAGCTTGATCTTGCATTTCCCATCTTCCCATGACCTATTTGCTCATTATCTTGTTGAGTGCATGTTGATTTTTAACCAAGTACTTATGATTCTCTTTGGAGACTTGATATTTGTGCTTTTAATTGATGCTTGGTTATATCACAAGAGTGTGTTTTCCACACTTCTTGCACTAACCTACTTTCAAAGAAGGAGTTCTTGTGTTTGCTTGACGTTGCTTGTAGGTTCTAAGCTCCATGATAAAGCAAGGGAGAACTTAGAAGAGACCTATGTCAAGGTGACGATCAAGAGTTACAAAGGAGGAGAGCATTGGGCACCTCGTGGAGATGATGCCAAGGACGTGAACGCATTGATTTCGAGGACGAAATCTTCTCAAGAAGGGGAGGATGATGAAGCCCAAATCGTGCCAAGACACTTTCCAACACTTTCCGACATGTGCCAAGCTTAGAAGATACAAAGGACTTGAAGTCAAGGGCTTTGGAAGTGTTCCGGATGGTTTCATCATTAGGCCCCACGCCTAAGGAGAAGGAAGGAGGCCCAGCATAGCTAGGCGCCCCGCCTAGCCCAGGCGCCCCGCCTAGGAAGCTCACTGCCTAAGAATGGAAGGCACCCAGGCGCCCCACCTAGCCAGGCGCCCCGCCTAGCTGAAGGCCAAGCCAGGCGCCCAGCCTAGCCAGGCGCCCAGCCTAGCTGAAGGCCAAGCCAGGCGCCCCGCCTAGCTCCAGGCGCCCAGCCTAGCTTCAGCATGATCCAGGCGCCCCTCCCAGCCCCAGGCGCCCCTCCTAGCTGTTGAACTTATGGTTCTTTTACTATTTTGCCCTGCGTGGCTTATTTGTTGAACCTTATTAGTAAGGGTAGTTAAGTCTTTGTGTAAGCTTGGGAAACACTATAAATATCCAAGCCTAGCTTATTTTACACTTAGCTTATTATTGATATTGATGAATGTTGAACATTGAACATGAGCATGGCTCTTGGTATTGAATGAAACCCTTTGATCTTGGACTTGTATGTCTTCTAGCAGATCTAGATGAATACTCTTCCTCTCCGACCATTCTACTTGCGTGCTCGCGTTAGCTCGAGGGTAGTTGCATAGCGTAGGTGTTCTTGTCCTTCTCTCGGGGTGTAACGGAACAAGTTCTCCGTTGCTACTTGGGATTAGAGATCGAGTTACGTCTCGTTCTTTATCTTTTACTTTTCCGCGTTTGATTTCCTACATCATGGTGCAATGCAATTCCCGAAGGGATTGTTAGCACAAACGCGGAAGAACAACAAAAGGATAAAAGATAAAAAGCAAGACAAAACTTGCTTCTTTCAAAAGAACAGTGAGGAACCTGTCTCAAAGCTCAATCAAAAGGAGTAGAAGGATCACCTATACTATGCAACAATCCTCAAGAGAACATTGCCTCTTGCAAACTGAATGATCAAGAGGAATGTTCAATCGGACTAGCCGAAAGCCACAAGTCCTTAAAAGCCCTCACCGGGGTTCTGCTCACGACGGAGACAAGAAGAAATGTGCTCGGCACTTTCATTAAATTCATCAATGTTCAAAAAACTAGCTACTTACAATGAAAAGAAACAGTGTTTATATAGTAAATACTAAGGGTAAACTAGTAAATAGGTCACAGTTGACCAATAGAAATAAGCCACGCAGGGCTGAGTTAAAATGTGTTCGGCAGATTTGACTTCGGTAAGCCTTGGCTTCGGTACTCGTTTGTCTGCTCGAACACACACTTGTTGCCTTCGGACACTCGATTGTCTTCGAGCTCCTTGTCATCGGTCACTTTGCCATCGGGCTCAAATCTGAAGATAATGCCTTCGATTCTTGAGCTCGGCCACTCAGCTTCGGAGCACTTGTTTTCCTTCGGCCAGGCTAAGTGAACGTGCACATCGTGCAGCAGTTTGGCTTGGCTTCTTGTCATCGGTCTCCTCGGTGGATCGAACACTTGATCAGCACGTGTTCGGGCTGCATCATCCTCCCCTTCTTGAGGAGATTTCGTCCTCGAAATCAAGCCCTCCTCGTCCTCCGAAGTTGGACCTACAACACAAGGAACTAAGTCAGCAACATTAAAGGTGTTGGACACGTTATACTCACCAGGGAGGTCGATCACGTAGGCATTGTTGTTGATCTTGGTCAACACTTGAAACGGACCATCCCCTAGAGGAGCCAACTTTTTTTTCCTTTGGTTCGGGAAGCGTTCCTTTCGGAAGTGCACCCAAACCCAATCTCCTTTCTTTAATTCCAACTTTTTACGCCCCTTGTTTTTCTTTAAGGCAACCTTTTCATAGGCCTCCTCGAGGTTCTTCTTCACCTTTGCATGCAATTCTATCAAGGCAGCTGCTCGTCGAGTACCTTCAAAATCAAGAACAGAATCTCGAGGCAATGGGGTTAAATCAAGTGGAATCAAAGGAGTAAAGCCATACACACATTCAAACGGGGTCATGTTGGTCATTCTATGCACCGTTCGATTATATGCAAACTCCATTATGGGCAACCGATCAGCCCAGTTTCCAACCTTCCCTTTGGTCATTGCCCGAAGCAAAGATCCCAAGGTTCGGTTAACTACCTCGGTCTGTCCATCAGTCTGAGGATGGTGAGACGTCGAGAATAGTAGCTTGGTGCCGAGGGCACCCCACAAACATTTCCAAAAATGACTCAAGAACTTCGAGTCTCGATCACTCACAATAGTACGAGGTACACCATGCAATTTTAACACATTAGAAACAAACAATGTAGCTACATGCTGTGCATCATCACACTTTTTGCAAGGAATAAAGTGAGCCATTTTTGAAAAACGGTCAACCACAACGAAGATGCTATCATGTCCTCCCCCCGACCTCGGTAACCCCAAGACAAAGTCCATGGATATATCAACCCAAGGTCGATCAGGCACAGGCAACGGGGTGTACAATCCATGAGGGTTGGACTTCGATTTTGCTTTCTTGCAAACGAGACAAGCGTTGCAAAGCTTTTCCACATCTCGTCGCATTTTGGGCCAATGGAACTGCTCGGTCAAGATACCAAGAGTTTTATCGACACCGAAGTGCCCCATTAGTCCACCTGAGTGAGCTTCTCGAACCAAGAGCTCTCTCCACGATGACACTGGCACACAAACCCTCCCATTTTTGAAGAGGTAGCCATCATGCCACTGATATTTCTCAACCTTTCGGCCACTCAAGATTGCGTCTCGAACACATTTCAGCTTGGGATCGTCCTCGTACATCGACTTGATGCTTTCGAATCCCATGAGCCTAGAGGCGAGAGTGGTCGCTAAGGCAAATTTCCTTGATAGCGCATCGGCCACAACATTATCTTTTCCCTTTTTGTAATGAATTACATAGGGAAAGCTTTCAATGAATTCAACCCACTTGGCATGTCTTCGATTCAATTTCTCCTGACCTCGGAGATGTTTCAAAGACTCATGATCACTTTTGATCACAAACTCTCGAGGCCACAAATAATGCTGCCAATGGGCGAGTGCTCGAACGAGGGCATACAACTCTTTGTCATACGTAGAGTAATTCAAAGTTGCACCCTTAAGCTTTTCGCTAAAGTAAGCGATCGGCTTCGAGTCTTGCATCAGCACTCCTCCAATCCCAACTCCAGACGCATCACACTCGACTTCGAATGCTTTGCCGAAGTCAGGGAGTTGCAACAACGGGGCAGAACAAAGCCTCCGCTTCAACTCTTGGAAAGCCCTCTCTTGGGACTCTCCCCACAAAAATGGATTGTCTTTCTTCACCAGCTCGGTTAAAGGAGCTGCCACGGTGCTAAAGTCGCGAACAAACCCTCGGTAAAAGCTAGCTAAGCCATGGAAGCTACGAACTTGTGATACCGAGGTTGGAGTTGGCCAATCTTTGATGGCTTCGACTTTTGATTCGTCGACTTCGACACCATTAGCACTGACAACAAATCCAAGAAAGACTACACGATCGACACCAAAGGCGCATTTCTTGAAGTTGGCATACAACTTCTCTTCTCGAAGCTTTTCAAGTACTTGCCTTAGGTGGTCGACATGTTCATCCACGGTTCTGCTATAAACAAGTATGTCATCGAAATAAACGACAACAAACTTATTTATGAACGGTTTGAGCACATGGTTCATCAGTCGCATGAATGTGCTCGGTGCATTGGATAAGCCAAAAGGCATCACCAACCATTCATAGAGACCGAATTTGGTCTTGAATGCTGTTTTCCACTCGTCCCCGGGTTTCATTCGGATCTGGTGGTAACCGGACCTGAGGTCTATCTTCGAGAAGCATGAAGAACCACTTAACTCATCTAGCATGTCATCTAATCGAGGGATAGGATGACGATACTTTACCGTTATTTTGTTGACTGCTCGACAGTCAACACACATTCGCCATGTTCCATCCTTCTTCGGGACAAGGATAACAGGAACGGCGCAAGGACTCAAGCTCTCACGAACGAGGCCCTTGTTCAGCAATTCATCAACCTGCCGTTGGAGCTCTTTGGTGTCTTCGGGATTACACCGGTATGCAGGTTTGTTAGGGATTTGAGACCCTGGTACGAATTCAATTTGGTGCTCGATTCCTCTCAACGGAGGTAATCCACCTGGCATTTCCTCAAGAAACATGTCCTCGAAGTCCTGCAAAACTTTGCGAACAAACAAAGGCAAAGGGTTATCATTTGAAAAATCATCATTAGAGTTTAGAAAGATACCCTTGTGCACGAGGCAAATCATCATCTGACCGTGGTCGTTGCCTCGTAAGATCTCACCGGGTTGCATGATTGCACAAATTCCTTTCACTTCGATCGGTGAGTTTGTTTCTTCGGGCCCCAATTTTGCTCCTATCGGAAGCTTAGCTTTGGCCGCTTCTTTCAATTCTTTCATTCGTTTATAGTCCTCGGTGACTTGTTTTGGAGACAAGGGTTTGAGCATGAAACTCTTCCCGTCGAGCTTCACAGTGTAAGTGTTGGATCTGCCATTGTGAACAGCTGTTCGGTCATACTGCCATGGTCGACCCAATAGCAAATGACAAGCTTGCATCGGAACCACATCGAATATCATCTCATCTTGATACTCTCCGATTTTGAACTTGATCCACACCCGTTTGACAACTCTCAATTCTCCACACTCATTCAGCCATTGTAACTTGTAAGGGTGGGGATGCTTCATCGTAGGTAATCCCATTTGTGAAACCAAAGTTTGGCTTACTACATTGGCACAACTACCGGAATCAACGATCATCGAACACACCTTTCCCCTCACTCGACATCGGGCATGAAAGAGGTTTTCTCTTTGGTTGTCCTCTTCTTCAAGTGTCATGCAGCTCAAATTCCTTCGAACCACAAGAAACATTTCCGGATGATCAGCTTCGGCAGCCTCATGATCATCATCAATTTCAGCTCGATCAGTCTCCTCGATAAGTTCCTCCTCGGTGTCACTCGCTTGCTCATGGACGGTTCCATCTTCGAGCAGAAGCATAACTTTGCGAGTTGGACACTCTTTTGCCATGTGACCATAACCTTTGCATTTGTGACACTGAATATTTGAAGCACTAGGAGAGTTGAGTTGAACTTTACCTCCCACTTCTCGCGACTGGTTAACGGTCACACCCTTTTCGAAGGGTCTCTTCAAATCTCGAACAGTGTTAGCACTTGCTTGGTTTGGACTCTTCCATTCTTTACTTCGGTTCAAAGGAGTAGTAGTAGTGACTCCTCGATACCGGTTTGCCTTATCGTCCTTCACCAATTTTTCAGCTTCGGTGGCAGCATCAAACACACCTTCCAACGTGTGGTACACGTGGAGTCTCAACTGAGATGACACATCCCTAGCCAAGCCATTTTTGAATCTGATAATGGCTTGCTCTTCGTCTTCGACCAGATCAAGATTCAATCGAACCTTTTCGAACTCATCGTGGTACTCTTGGACTGACTTGGACCCTTGCTTTAACTCATAGAGCTTTTGCATTTGAGTCTGCCTGTATTTGGCGCTCAAATACTTAGCATCCATTGCTCTTCTCAATTGTGGCCAAGTATTGACTTCGGGATAGTCATTCCTTCGTCTATGCCTCTTGTCAGATTCCCACCACGTTGATGCATAAGCTTCGAACGAAGCAATGGCATGGGCAGCTTTTCTCTCGTCGGTCATCTCATTGGTTTCAAAGATGCGCTCCATTCTAAGCTTCCATTCAAGATACTCATCGGGATCACTAGTTCCTTTAAAGGGTGGAAGAGTGATCTTGACACTGTTCAGGTTTGAGTCTCGAACACCACGAACCTGTTCGAGAAACTCATTTCCTCGATCATCAGCCTCACGCCCAATATTTCTTTCAACATTTGCGCCTCGGCCTCGACCTCAGAAATTTCCACGTCCTCGGTGAGCTTGCCTTCGTTGAGCGAATGGCGGCTCACGCTCATATTCGTCCTCGGGAAATTCCTCCTCATCAACCTCTTCGGTTACAGCTCCAAGATCTCTTCGGGTCCTTGGAAGTGGTAACCTCTCTCCTCGGGGAATGCCCAAGTTTTGATTTCCAGCTTGGGGATTGCCCAAGTTAAGCTCTCTTCGAATTGCTTCACTCGTCAACTGATGTTGTCGAAGAAGCTCAGCATACAGCTCAGGTTTCATCGGAGTGGATTCGCTTGTTCCAGCGCCGGACCCATGCATGGCCACGGACGCACTTCCCTGCTCGAGGTTAGCTACTCGAGCACTCACTCCTCTTACATCGGCACTGACACTTTGTATCGCAGCCATGAGATCGGCTAACGACAATTCAGGCTTTTCAATGCTTTTGCCATCGTTTCCAGCCATTGTACCTGCACAAGTCAAAGATCGAACAAATGTTAGGGTTAGAAATCACCTCACACACTCCCTCACCTTTGATGGGTGGCACTCGGGTCCACTCAATTTATGGGTTCGGTTTTTGATCACTCAAGGACTTGTTAACAGTGGCTCGTCCAATTGATCGGTCCTCTAAGATCCTTCAAGTTCGACAATAGTCACTGCCTCTTCGGGAAGAGTGAAGTGATGTTCGACTCGATGGAACGGACGCTTTTTCAACTGAGCTCGGGGAGTCAAAAGAATTTCTACGAAAGTTTGGACTTCGGTCACCCCTTCGCACGAATTCCTATCAGCTTAAAAGAGTTAGTACGACCTTGAGTAGGACAATTACTCAAAAGATCCACCAACTAGAATTTTGACACGAAAGAAAGTAAGAACCTAGGAGAATCTACCCTTTTTATTCCCTTTTGGAATCTTTTTCGATCACACCCACTCCTGTCCGTACAAAAGTGGTCCCTCCTTGGTACGGATAGGGTTTTACCTTATACACTTTCCTTTTTCAGCCGACAACTTTCACCTGGGGGTTTTGATGTTAAAATTTTTAACCCCTTTCTTCTTCAATGGAACAGTGACCTTGCTCCGGCGTACGGACGCAACAACTTCGGTTCACTGACCACGAAATTCAACAGATCTGGGTTGCTTTATCGACTCCGGTTTCAACAGCGTCGGAGGAATTCAGTTCAAGTTCTTGAGCTAAGAACCAGCTCGACGTGTCGTACACTGTTACGAACTTGTAACAATTTTCCGGTGTACGGACAACGTTTCCAACTTAAGAACTTCGATTTTAAGCAATAAACAAACCCAAATCACTCAAGAACCAGCAACCTTCATCGGTTTCTTCCAAACACAGTGGGGTTCGAGTTTTCAGTCACCATTAAAGCTCAAAACAGTCCAAAAATTCACCAAGAAACCCTAGTCACGAAATCAGTACGTCGGGTATTCGTTGGAATCAGAACTCGATGGTGAACAATAATCCAAGATTGTTTTTCCAAAACAATCAACAATCAAACACAATTTTTGAATTTTCTTTTTAACACTTTTTTTTTTTTTTGTAAAAATAACAACAACTCAAACAGAATCAAGAACACGAAAAGGAAACAAAGACACAAAACGCACGAAGATAATGAACAGGATTGAGGTTGTAAGAACAAACTCAAACCGTGCTCTGATACCAAGATGGTGCAATGCAATTCCCGAAGGGATTGTTAGCACAAACGCGGAAGAACAACAAAAGGATAAAAGATAAAAAGCAAGACAAAACTTGCTTCTTTCAAAAGAACAGTGAGGAACCTGTCTCAAAGCTCAATCAAAAGGAGTACAAGGATCACCTATACTATGCAACAATCCTTTAGAGAACATTGCCTCTTGCAAACTGAATGATCAAGAGGAATGTTCAATCGGACTAGCCGAAAGCCACAAGTCCTTAAAAGCCCTCACCGGGGTTCTGCTCACGACGGAGACAAGAAGAAATGTGCTCGGCACTTTCATTCAATTCATCAATGTTAAAAAAACTAGCTACTTACAATGAAAAGAAACAGTGTTTATATAGTAAATACTAAGGTAAACTAGTAAATAGGTCACAGTTGACCAATAGAAATAAGCCACGCAGGGCTGAGTTAAAATGTGTTCGGCAGATTTGACTTCGGTAAGCCTTGGCTTCGGTACTCGTTTGTCTGCTCGAACACACACTTGTTGCCTTCGGACACTCGATTGTCTTCGAGCTCCTTGTCATCGGTCACTTTGCCATCGGGCTCAAATCTGAAGATAATGCCTTCGATTCTTGAGCTCGGCCACTCAGCTTCGGAGCACTTGTTTTCCTTCGGCCAGGCTAAGTGAACGTGCACATCGTGCAGCAGTTTGGCTTGGCTTCTTGTCATCGGTCTCCTCGGTGGATCGAACACTTGATCAGCACGTGTTCGGGCTGCATCACCCTGGTACGAAGTCAATTTGGTGCTCGATTCCTCTCAACGGAGGTAATCCACCTGGCATTTCCTCGGGAAACATGTCCTCGAAGTCCTGCAAAACTTTACGAACAAACAAAGGCAAAGGGTTATCATTAGAAAAATCATCATTGGAGTTTAGAAGGATACCCTTGTGCACGAGGCGAATCATCATCTGACCGTGGTCGTTGCCTCGTAAGATCTCACCGGGTTGCATGATTGCACAAATTCCTTTCACTTCGATCGGTGAGTTTGTCTCTTCGGGCCCCAATTTTGCTCCTATCGGAAGCTTAGCTTTGGCCGCTTCTTTCAATTCTTTCATTCGTTTATAGTCCTCGGTGACTTGTTTTGGAGACAAGGGATTGAGTATAAAACTCTTCCCATCAAGCTCACAGTGTAAGTGTTGGATCTGCCATTGTGAACAGCTGTTCGGTCATACTGCCATGGTCGACCCAATAGCAAATGACAAGCTTGCATCGGAACCACATCGAATATCATTTCATCTTGATACTCTCCGATTTTGAACTTGATCCACACTTGTTTGACAACTCTCAATTCTCCACACTCATTCAGCCATTGTAACTTGTAAGGGTGGGGATGCTTCATCGTAGGTAATCCCATTTGTGAAACCAAAGTTTGGCTCACTACATTGGCACAACTACCGGAATCAATGATCATCGAACACACCTTTCCTCTCACTCGACATCGGGCATGAAAGAGGTTTTCTCTTTGGTTGTCCTCTTCTTCAAGAGTCATGCAGCTCAAATTCCTTCGAACCACAAGAAACATTTCCGGATGATCAGCTTCGGCAGCCTCATGATCATCATCAACTTCAGCTCGATCAGTCTCCTCGATAACTTCCTCCTCGGTGTCACTCGCTTGCTCATGGACGGTTCCATCTTCGAGCAGAAGCATAACTTTGCGAGTTGGACACTCTTTTGCCATGTGACCATAACCTCTGCATTTGTGACACTGAATATTTGAAGCACTAGGAGAGTTGAGTTG